>JAUCMS010000024.1:11127566-11147936 GCA_032357445.1 Enteromius radiatus
TATACAAATATATTATGTAAAGAAAAACTTTTATTTTGGATGCGATTAATCGCGATTAATCATTGCCCAGCACTATAAATAATTAATACTAATTTAAGTAAATTCCATCTAATTTCTTAAAACTTAAACTTGAATTTTTTGCAAAGTGACATGGGGTGACCTTATGTTCTAATGTTCTCAGAGCAGTAAAAACTGCAACTACAGTCATTAAAGTCTGCAAAGGGCTGTGAACAAGAGGGGGAAGGTGGTGGGCGGGATTTGAGGAGGAGGGGGGTTTCTATGGCAACACTGAAGTTCAAGTCCCAACGTTGTACTGGAGGAAGTAGCAGAGCTCTGGAGAGTTCCATCCGTACAGCACGGATAGGCCCTTTGTTGGGGCAGACTGCATGAGACATGTTTTGCTGGCTCAGGACTGGCCCCATAATATTAAATAAATCATGAACACAGGCTCCCGAGGGACAGGGCTGTAAAGTGCTCAGGACAGGACCCCTAATGTCTAGAAGGGGTTGGTCTTAGACTGGCACTAATTTGACACAGCGAGGTAATCTGACAAAACTATGGGGCTTCTCCGCTTTGTCACAATGTGTAAGGGTCCTTGTATTTAAGGATGACTGCTTTCACAGTGGAGTTAATTAAGGCACAGTTTAACACAAATTGCTGAGGACAGAACCTAATTGATGGCCTTGAGGGTCAGAGCAATCTGAACTGTGAGTCTATAAGCTGGGCCTACATGGGAAATCTAACTTTCAGTCTTCTGCACCAATATAAATCACAGCACTTTGAAAATAGAAAAAAAAATATCTGTTATGACTAAGAGACTCGAGAATAGATTCCATCAATACAGCAGATCAATACCATCTCTTACCTCTCTCACAACTCTGACACACTTGATATGTCTTGTGCGGGCAAGTGCAGTGAGTCACACTCAAAAGGTAACATAAAAAGAAAGTCAGCTTTCAACATCTGACAATGATTGTAAATGATGCTCCTCTTCAACCATAGAAAAAGTCTGCTCCCCTTAGAATACCATGAATGGAACAGAATCTAAATTCCATCAAAGACAAACACCCCATGCCACCTGTGACAAAGACTATAACAAGGTCAATATTTAAATCTTTTTTTTTTAAATTCTGTTTATCCTTCCAAAGGCAAACATTCTTAAAGCAAACATCAGAGGACTTCCTGAATCAATGGCTTCTTGCTTATATTCAAAGAATAAGGAGTTTGTCCATATTTTGGAGACCCATATAGTAAATACACACTACAAAACATACTGAGTGGACTTCTATTATATGTTATATTTTAATAGTTTTACATTCACATTTTAGTTTTGACTGTTAATTATGTTTTATTACTTTTATTTTAAAATAAAACAAAATTATATTGTATTGTATTATATTATATTATAGCATGGACATGCATAATAATTTTTTAGTTTTTAGAACATTTTATATTATGTTAAAATGTATTGTACTGTTATAAATTTTATATTTATTCCTTTTTATTAATTCAAGCAGTTTAATATATTAAATAAATTACGAATAAATAACCTAATACTCATATGTTACCGTGTTAATTTTTCAAATCATATGCATGGAAAGAGCTTTAAAATACATTACATTTGTACCATCTCTTGCTATGCTGAAAATATTTTAAAGTCTTTATCGAACAGTGTTTAGTTTTTCTTCTTTTAGAAATTTGTACTTGTTCATTTTGTGGTGATGTTTTTCTTTGTTACTTTGTCTTTTGCTGCTTGGAAAATAAATAAATAAATAAATAATTAAGTAAGTTGGTAAAATAAGTTAGTTAAATAAGTAAATAGGCCCAAGTATATATACATACATCTATATACTAGATACAGGAAAATATTATATTATTTTATATATGGTGGGCTTAAGTAATCTTTTATGAAATTCTTACAGCTGTTATGAATGCATATATTTAAAAATGAAAATGTACTCAGTCAGTCATTTATTCATTCATTTTTTATTGATTGTTTACATTTGACCTTTTTATAAAATAAAAATCACTAAAAGTATTACAGTAAATGTCTATATTTTTATAGAGCATTTAATTAACTTCATTTCCAAATGCTTTGGCCCAATGCCAAAAGATCCACAAAGGTTACTAAATATATTCCTTTCGGAAAACAACATATGTACAACAGGAATTATTAATCCATTTATGCAAGAAAGGACTTAACTCTTAACTACAAGAAAAGTAAGTAGGGATGGGTACCGAAACTCTGTACTTAATCAGTACCGGTGCAAAATCATAAAAGTATATGAGAGACTTTTTATTTCATAATCAGTTATGAAAATAACGATAGAATAATGACACTGACAATAAACCTGTCAACATCTCATCTGACCGCAGACACTGAATCAGGACAGCTCGTTTTTACTTATTAAACTGCATTTGACAGAAGAACGGCTTTCATGCACTCCTTTAAAATAAAAAGTATTGCACAAGAAAACATTTATAATTACTTATGCTAGCAGTCTTATCACATAAGGTCTCTCTAAATTAGTATGTTATAAAAAAAGAAAATCATTTAATAACACACACTTTATAAAAATAGTCATAAATATTTAGAGTAGTTTTTTCTGCAGTAGCCTAAATAAATTTTAAACACTAAACCTGCCTTTACAGTACTGCATTTACAAATAGATGGATAATAATAAACTATGCTTATTAAGAAATAAAGCAGAGATAATAGAAAACAGGGAAATCTAAGATATAAAGCAGAGCTTACCTAAAAATTAATTTGTAGTGATCAAATACATTCACTTTATTTATGTACATTGCAAGGGGTTCCAAACTTGTATTACTTTTAATCCCAAACACAGTTAACTGATTCATGTGAATGTGTTCTAATAAAACAAACATTAGCCAAAGCTGATTGTTTAGCTGCATTTTGCAACTTTTTTGGTTGAAGCTGCAGTTATAAACCATTAGTCCTCCTGCAGCCTACCTGCATGCCCCGACTGTAACCCCTGTCCCTTCTTTTACAGGAAAATAGTTGTTTATTTATTTGATTTACAATCGTTTGCTTTGTTTATGTAATACTTGCTCAAACATTGGTGTTTGTTAGGCTACAAATTATTATTTTACATCAAAAACAAAATTAAGTGTTATTAATTCTGTTCTCAATTAGTATTCATTTTAAAAACACAACAAAGTGTACCAATAAGAGTACCGTTAAAGTACCAGATCAAAAGTAATATAGTTAAAACATTAAAGATACCCATCCCTACTTGTAAGTGACTGGGCCCCCGGTCTAAAATGGTTAAGGGCCCAGTCTTTGCCCTTGTCTTGTCTCTGGGGGCCGATTAGGTAATCACCACTGAAAGACGTCTTATTAGGAGCACTCATCACTATTAAACAACTACTGCCTTGTTTGTTTCAACATGAACACAGGTCAGGAGATATCAGGTGTGAATTATGAGCGGCTTAAAGGACAGATTGAAAATGAAAACTGTATTGCAGCTGTCAAGGGTCTGCAGCTGGCCTTGTCATTACAGCTCTAAACGACCATACATAATCAGTTTTGGGTCACATGATGAAGTACACACAAATAACACTCAAAGCCCATCCAGTCAGAGTCAGCATGCAATGCTGTTAGTCCTCATGATGCGGTGTGCCTTACTTGTTAAGCTGTGATTTATAAATGCAATCACAACACTGCTTGATACAAACAGACATCATTGGCTCCAGTTACACCTGGTATTAACATCAGTCTTGGCTGATCTGATCACAGCAGACAACTGAGACATATTACTGTTATTTAACATGTACACTAAGGTGGTCAAAGGGTACTAATACCTGTATGCACAATTTAGTACAATATTAGTAAACTATTGTGTACAATTCAGAGGGATGGTTGACCCCAAAATGAACATTTTGTCCATTTACTCAGCCTCCAAACATCACGTTGAATGCAAAAATAAGATATTTGGAAGTGTGTTGGTAACCAAACAGTTTCTGGTAGCCATTGACTTGCATATGGGGGGAAAAAGATTAAAACAAAGCAACTGTTTCTAACATTACCAAGTAGAATCAGAAGAAAGAAGTCAATATCGATTTGGATATGTTGGATATATTTTTTCCCAATACTGTATATGTGTCTCACGTGTGACCTCTAGCTGGATCATATTTCAAGGGGAGGGTCTCTAAATTAAACACTTACTACATCATCACTTAAATTGTCTTTAAAAGAGATCAGCATGATTTAATGCTGTATAGGACATTGAAACTTGTTGAGAGAAATGACAGAAGTTTCCATTTTTGAGTGAATTATTTCTACAACTCTTTAACTAAGGGTTCATTTTTTGGGCTTTGACTGCTGTGATTTAAAGAGCTTCACAGAAGAGCTCTGTCTTCAGGTGGTTTGAGTGTACAAGAACAAGAGTTTCCAAGTTCATCCTGGCGAAAGCGTTTACCTGTACTCAAAGTATGTAGCTAGTATTGATGCAATCAAACTAAGACAGCAAAGCATAAAAATCCTATTTAAGAGATGGGAGAAGTAGAACTAGTGGACTTTGTTGGCTTGCAGTTGTAAAGCAATGTCAGACTCAAGTTTCCCTGACAATGAGAAACAGCCCCAAACGCACCCATCCATGGCGTACCCCCCCACCACCCCTCACTGCCTGCTGCTCCCTGGGGGGGATCACCACCTCCTGACCTCCTCTACTAAAGGGTCAAAGGGAATTTAACACAAGGCTCCCACATTCCTCCAAGGTGATAATTGCTGTTGCTCTCTACAGGGGGCCATCAGGCAGTGAGTAAACAGGAGGAGCTTAAAAAACTCACCTACTCCCCTCCCCTCACACAGCATCCCGTGGATGACACGCATGAATTATGGCATCAGCCGACAGTGTGTCGACAGCGACACCAGTGCAGCGTATGTTTTTTACAGCCCTCGCAAGTGTGCAGCTGTTAGCCTCAGTGTAAACAGCAGAGCCACTTCACACCTTCAGTCAGACGTCTCCGAGCACCTCCTATGCTAATAAGATTTATTGAAAATTTCAAACTGAGCCCATAATAAAACAAAACATCATGGCGGCTTAATTAGTCCTCTTCATCATCTATACCCCCCACTTTGTTGTCCCTTAAGGAGAAGGCCTTGGAGGGAACTGATGGATGGACCGTGTCAGGGATGAGACCTCCCTCATTAATCCATGACTGAAGCACTGCTCCTCTCCTGCGGATGTGAGCCGTGATAATGTACAGCTAAGATCCAAAATTAACTTTATGCCACACCTGCCAGTGGCAGGTGAATTAAGAAAATGTATCCACTGCAGATATTTCAGACTGGCCAAAGATCAAGAGTTAAGGTCCTTGCACCAAGTTTGAATCTAAATCATTGTGCAAGAACCACTCAGGAAGAGCTCTAAGTTACATTTCGAGGATGTTTATTATATTTTAAAAACGTCACATTACTATAAGCACCAAAAACACTGCAAGTACAAAACGAAGAAGTCTTTTTAAATGTTACAGGTGAATTCAGGCAACATCACATCATTATTATGCAGTCGAAATGATAAAATACAATATAAAAATTGGATGTTCTTTGTGAGATTTGCTAAAGATTACACTGTACAGGGTTATTTAATTAAAAGGTATTTTTAAACATTTAGTGAGAGTTAGACAAGAGCAAATGTAGTCTAAATGGAAAAACAGACAAAAACATCACAAAGAAATTAAATATCTAATGCTGTTTTTTCTATGAATGCCATCCAGTATTAAACATGGTGACTCTTAACTGAATAAATCATGTTTCTAGCAATGCAACACGATTCCCCATTAAGAAAAAATAATTGTTGCCGTCTGCTGCAATGATTATGATGAACATCCATAACCAAATGCTTCTCTAGCCTAGATTAAAAGGCCATTACATTAGAAATTGTATATTTAGGCTATTCATTTTAATAAATTAAAATACCTGATCATCTACTTGTTAGTGTCTTAAACAGGAAGACATCTAAAACATTCTCAGAAGTGGGTCCCAAGAACAGGAGTTGCGAAAGCACTGACATCAGGATGACACGCAATATCAGCTTTCTCAACACATCCTTAAGTGACACATGAAAACTATATGATGTCTAAACTTCCTAGCATCATTTATACTGCATGACTATTATAAATCTTCAACAAAAACATGCTGAGAACCAGTATCCAGCAATTCCTCCAGTGCAGCATTTAATATCCCATAAACAATTATAGACAGCAAAATCTGGTTAGGAACAGCCTGCCTTTGGTGTTTGGTTAAGGCTATTACTTTTAAGGGGAAAGGAAGACATTTTCTTGTCTGCTCGACATTTCCTGGCCTGTGCCCACATGTGGTTTCCCCGAGCCACACAGTTAGGCTTTGGGGGTAATAAAAGCAGAGGTGGTGATTAAGGAGCAGGAATAATGGCCTCCACAAAACCTGGAATGCGTTTAACTGCCACGTCAACCCGGGAATCATTCAGGGCCCAGCTCCATTAATATCTGGCATTATTCAGCTTTTCCAGGGCAGATGCATTTTTGACTTATTAGGCACTGCAAAAATACAGTCATTAGCTTAGCGGTTGTACAAAACCGGGCACAAAAACAAAGAGAAGTGCATAATCTCTAGAACTACATAGGACAGTGATTGATTACTAATTCATGAGCAAATCCTTAAGCGTTAAAGTAAACTTTTAAACCAATCCAGCCTTAAACGAAGCTTCAATGAAGTGCAAGCAGATCATATAAAAATGTACAAATAAGACTGCATGAAGCCATACAAATTCATCAACTGACTAAACGGTGAAATAGATATGAATATGAATAAGAGCGCGTTGGTTTTACTTGATAAACATGTACTGTGTCCATTCACAGGTTGTCTAGCCTACTGATTTTTGTCAAGCAGTGCTTCCGCTATGCTTCTGTAACCTGCCTACTGATTTAACCTTGTTAAATTTTGTGAGTCCTCTATAAATCCTGGATTAGGGAGGACAAATGTCACAGAGACTCTCACTCCAAATGACTGTGTGCTCAGCACACCCAAACCCCATCACTTTCCTCATTACATGCACTTCATGGCTCCTTAAGGCTCCGGGTTTTATCTGGGATTTCACATTTCTCCTCTCGCACTTGATATCCCCGGCCCCAGTAACTTGCAATCAGGACCTGGCGCAGGGCTCAAGAGCTGCAGAGCGGCACCTTGATTTTTGCGAAGTACCAATGGTAGAGTTAAGCCCTGATAATTACAGGTCAAAAATACGCTTCTGGCCTCCTCCCACAGAACATACTGACCTGAGCTAATGGTTAGAGTGTGGGAGCAACGACAAGGGTTTGCATTTTATCTGCTTGTTCAGTTGTTCTACAATGTGCCAGGGTAAGGGGGTCCGTGTGTGCTTTGGATGTCTGTTGAGTATGTGTCTAATTGAGAGGTAAGCAAAAAAAAAGTTTTGTGCCTTCAGAAAGTTTCCAATAAATATCCTGCTCTTAATTTTAAACACCTGCCCATAAACCTCTAAGGAATGCTAAATAAAACCAAAGCTTTCAGAGAAAGCCTTCTGTCTGGCTCTCACACCAAGACAGCAGGGTTTGTAATGGCTGTAACTAAGATTAAGCAGTTCAGGCTGGACCGGCTGTGTAAAAAAAAAAATTAAATGCACTGGTACACGCTTCACAGTAGGGATGTGCACAAGTAATCAAATATTTGACTACTTGTCTGCACTTAAGAGTCAACCAGTAAGGCCCTGTCCAAAATGACGCTCTAAGACACTGTGTCCATACTATGGTGATGCACATACTATATATATATATATATATATATATATATGGTCTGATATATATTATTTTAAAATAAATAAAGACGTATTTAACGTACACATTGTTTTTTCAGAAGAATAATATGACTATATATACTTATACAAACACACGCACACAAAGCATAAACACAAAAAAAAATTTGTGTACACATGTTGCCAGCATCTAAACAAGAGCAAAAAATAAGATAACAGTGAGCATCAATCATGTTTTCTTTGTGTCCACCCTCCGCATTCAATCACAAAACACACAGCAGACCTTGTGCACATCAAAATAGGGCAGGAAAAGGGTCTTGAACTTGCTTTCAATTTTGACCCCCAGGAGGGGGGCGAGGGGTAACCTAGGGGCCGGAGACGGTTCTACTAGACTGCAGCTCTGGTTTCGATTGCCCAAACTCCTGACGCCTTCCGCTGCTGCACCTGTCAGCCGTCAATAGACCCCCTGCCCGCACCCTTTCAGCATAGTGAATATATGGCCATGCTGAATGCCCCCACCCAGCTAATTACTGAGACCTCAAAGGCCCGGATCTGCAGCATGCACCACTACAACACCAAACCAGCCTGCTCTGACCTATGCAGCTTATACACACCCTCTCACACAGACACACACACACACATGCGTGAACGCACTTACACATGTGGGTCGCTCGTGAGGAGCACAGCTGATGGAAGCACTATTGCGTGGCAGGAGATTAACAGAGCTGTCTACACGCAAGCATGAATAATACAGTTATCACTCCAGACAGAAAGGCAACACACACGGCAGGTTTAAACTGCAGCTCAGCACTGAGGCCCTCCAAATCTAAAAACACACTCTCTGCAAGAGATGATGTCCATGAAGCATCTGTAAAAAAAACAATAAATCAAGATTAGGGGAGACTGGGGCTAGTTGTCACATGCCTATGTCTCAGAATCAAAAGTCTCATTACACAGATACGTTTTTTTTGCAGGAGTTTTAGATGTTGGATTTAATACGCAATTCTTTTTTTATTTCTTTTTTTCTGTGAATTGGATTCTCCAATTATATTTTTGCATTTGTTTTTGTGTGAAACCATTAAGCACACCATATACATACTGAGACACTGTAAGGCAAGAGTCAAGTCTTTAATAATAAAGTCGTGTTGAAACTAATTTTTGAACAAATTCTTCTGGATCTTGACATGTAATAGATTAATGAAAAAGAAAAAAAAAATAAATGTAGGATGGGGACTTGGTTCTATCCACTATTTGTCAGGATTTTGAGATGTGGGCGTTGCATTCAGAAGTGAAAGGCAGATGAATCAGAGCTTGCAGTGATGGGTTTAAGCCGACTAAATGATTGGATCAGCACACGTCACCAGAAAGAAGTCTGTCATTTTCACTACAAGATCAAGTGTTAATCACTTTTTGAATTATGAAAGCAAATATAAAACAAAATAAACAATATATCTATAACATGCATCTGGAAAATAGACATTTAAACACTTATTAATTAACTGGGTCTTGTTTTCACATTTTTAAATACATTTTTTAATTTTTTTGTTTTTATCAATTTGGAGAACAGTTGAGTTTCACAATTGTTTTATATCTTTTAGAAAACCCTATATTATGGTTAATTGTCAGATTGTTATTATTTACTTTAACTTACCCCATATATTGTGCAAACATAGGCTACCTCTCTACAGGGACATACGGTGTTCAAATTATGGGGGGAAAATAAACAGTCTATATGTCCATATCTAATAAAAATTAGGTTTACGTAAAGAACCGTGGTGCCAATGCGGGTAATGTACAATATGTAGCGCAGTACATAGCCAATAATCCTCATGTGCGCAATCATGCATGAAGCATGATTTAAAGATGTGTACACCAGCGGGATGAAACTGTCAAAGGCACGCTCTAGACCGACGTGTAATCCCAACAACAACAAAAAACACATGACCATGTACGCCTTGGCACCTGATTCGCTCTCGTCACAGTGATGCAGCAGGAGCTCAAACATGGATGCGCCTCATTAACACTTCATAGAGCGAATCGTTGCAGGTGCATCTTCGCATTATCTCGCTACATAAAGTGGGTTCAAAATAACATGTGCTGTACACAGTCATACCCACATATAATGACGTTTCCATCAACTGTCAACACTCCAGCATTCCCTGTCTGTGGTGTTTGTCTCCTCTCTCCCCCAGACGGCAGCTGCACCTGCGACAGCCCACCGGCTCTGTTCTAAAACAATTCTCCAACATGAACGCATACATTTAATTGAAGATGTTACAGGACTACATATGCCCAGACTACAGAGTGCGACATGTTATCTGTGCCCCGCGTGCAAACTGACATTGCTGCGTACCGGCGTCAGAGAAAGTGTGTCGTCTGCGCTGAACTTGCAGAGGATGAAAGTGATGGTTGAGAAGCGCTCACTCAGCTCAGATCCTCAGCATCCACCTCCCAAACTATAGAAACCTGTCTCGTAGCATCCAGTACAGAACAGGTTCAGGGCGTCCCGCAATCACCGTCCGCCCTGCGACATATTTTTAGTTTTGACCCGTTGATGTCATTTCCTGTATGAGTGCTACATACCTTGAGCCGTTTCAAAACCACTAATTGGGAGCAATTTTTCCGCTCGCTTGACCGCGCTGGTCTATAGGGTCAAGCGAGCGGCCATTACAAAGAAATTCGTAAAAAAAAATCTGTCGGGTTTAATGTTTTGAAAAATCTAAAGTGATATTCAGCATCCTGCTTCGCGCGTCCGCCGACTGTGGCGCATTTACTTTTATATAATCGCAATCTGATTCAGTCGCATTTTATCGAGTCAATGGCGTGTGGAGGAAATGTTTTATGTAAGTGACCTTTAGCAAACTGCCCTAAAGGCCTTTCTTAAATATTTATCTAGAAAGTTTGTTGGGAAAAAAAAAACATGGAGGATTAATAATCTGTAGCGTACAAAATTCCAGTGAATTTGTATGCGATTAAATGTTTTATTTAAACACCTGAGAAGTGAGTTTTGTTGTTGTTTTTGGTATTCATTCATTTAAACTTTTATTACCTTTTTATATTCATTTTTATTATGTTTTATTACCATGGTTGTCTGCTACAAATTAAAGTAATTGCGTAAATGAATGTCAATTACACAGATTTATTCAAAATAATAGGCCTAAACACATAAAAATAATTTCATTGAATGAAAACAACACATTAATTACATAGGCTGTGTTTTTGTATATAAAACGTTTTTATTTTACTTTTTTTTATCTCAGTATTGCTTTTAGACCTAAAAAATTATACTGTCAACTTGTTCTGTACCATAGTAGGTTGCATGATTTCATTTAACTTACAAATGAATGATCTCCTCTATTTACATTTAGTGTTGATCAATAGCTAGTATTTGAACAGACAACAGTGTTTATTTGCAAATGATTATAGACATGTGTTGGTCAGGCATTTTGATATTGTTTGAGTTTTTGTAGTTGACATTGGCCTTGCTTGTACTAGTTGGCCTAGTCTTCTTGTCTATACTCCTGATTTTCTGTCCCTGACTAATGCCCCTTCCAATGCTGGATAAGTGAAAGAGGGGCCCAGTTTTTTTTTCCTTTAAGGTGAAAGGAGTTTAAAACTGGACCCCTGCAAGGCTCTCTCTTCTTGTCTTTTTACCTCTTAACCTGTAGACTCGGCAGTCTATCTCTGATCTATGGAGTTGCTCTCCTAGAGCCAACATGCCATGATAGATGGCCATTGGCCTGCAAATACAGCCCAATATTTCAATTTCCTGCCTAGGCAGAGGCATTTCAGAGTTTGAATAGAGTTCATAGGCACAGTGTGGTTCCTCCCGTTGCCCCCGACACCCGCAGCGAAGACCCCCAGACCCAAACATAGCACCGAGCACATTCCAAAGGCTCAGCAAAAGCAACCTGGCTCTCAATGGTAATGGAGTGGGCTGCAGCTACACCTAATACTGTTCAAAGAAATCCACACTACCAGCCAAGTGTTGGACATATACATGTATTTTTTATTATTGCAATTTTCCACGATACTGAATAGTAGTAAAGTGAAAGGATTGTAGGAGTTTAAAACTGAACCCCAAAATTATTTTGTCTCTTATTTTAATTCTTATTTAATTTAAAGTCGCACTACATTGTCTGAGATTACTTTTAAATAAATGATGTACTTATTTATTTAAATTTATAACTTAATTCACATGCATGTGGGCTCATTTTTTCTTCACCATCTGGTTAAACTCTTCATTTAAAAAAAAGGGGGGGGGGGTGTTTTTTCATTTTTTTTTTTAAAGAAATACATGCAAAATGTATATTTGTCAAGCAAAAAAGACTTACAAAACCCACATTTTATCCTGTTTGGGATGTTATTTTTTTCATACAGGATTTTACCTCAAAATATGCCATCTAATATTATCAAAATCAGTTTATATCCTTCTTCAGCTGCTTTCACTCTGTATAAAAATGGATTAGGAATTTTAAAAGCTGTTTATAGTTCAGTCACTGAGTATATTCGATAATACACAAATTCTCATACATATATGTTACATGTCATTTTTTTAATGCGTATAAAACAATTTTATGCACATGTAAAGCGTATTTAGCATAACACCTATATTTGATATTTTAAGTAACCGTTTATGATGATGCATCTTTCTATTTCTATCTATAGGATTATGTTGCAGAGTATTTGATCACATAATATACATTAAAGTGATAAACAGCCTGGCCGTGGTGCAACTCAACAAAAACTGCAAAAGATCAAAGGACACTCTTACATGTGAGTGAGAGGGTGACACATTAGGCAGTAAAGTTAAAAGAGAATCCCCTGCACAAAAGAAAGATACGCAGCGTTGCTTTTCAAGGAAGCAGTGCTTCACTTTGGAATCTTTTCCCTTCAGTATAGCGCTCTCTCTCCCAAAGCACATCTGGCAAACATTCAGAGAGAAAGAGATAAAGAGCGAAGAGAAAGACAAAAATACATGGAAGAATGAAGGCATAGCTCACACTGTGATATGTGTCTCATTTTGACATTGTTATCTGGGTCAGTTATATTTGTGAGTATCATGGTGTTTTAGGCAAACGTGATTATGTATGTTCATTTTAAGTGACAAAGGAAAGCTGATATCCGGTTTCTGCGCGCACGGAGGGGGTGCATGAAGAGAAATTCTGTACATGCTACAATGTGACTGGGTGTTTGTGCACATCCCTCTAACTATGGATTTGTAATGGAACGCTCTGATTGGACGTTGCTCATATAGCAAGCAGTGCACTCTAGTGGCACAAGAGGACATAAGCACACCAACACAGCAGCTCATTCACATTATCACTGTAAAACATCAATAAATGTTGTAAAATACAAGTGGAAGTCTTAAGATTGTGCATGGACAATTGAGGTACAATGTCTTAATCCCATCTATGATTACAATCACTCCACACATTCACACAATGACTTGCTGCAGGCTAGTGCACATTCATTTCATTATTCCAGCACAGATATGGTGTATAATTGTGCTGTAATCTCATGTCTAAAAATAGCATTTATCCTCATGTGCCCTCCATATATGGGACATCATGCCTCTGTGATCAAAACAGAGGGTTTGTGAGCCCTCTAACCTTCAGATAACCCCGCCCCCATCCCCTCATCCAAACCAAGTGGCACTAACAGCGACTTCAAAGTCAATAGGCTTCCGGCTATCAGTTCAGCTTCAACAACAACAAAAAATGGGTAGAAACTGCACATTCTGTACGTTGGAACTAAAGGTTCTTTTTTTGGCATTGATGCTTACACAAAGAACCCTTAACATCCATTGAGACTTTGATTCCACAAAAGTCATATTAAAGAAAATGGTTATTAAAATGTAATTCAGGCTTAGAATAAAATAGTATTTTATTGTTCACTGACAGATTCTTTGGGGAACCAAAAAAATGTTTCTTTAGTGGAATAACTGCAATAAAAAAAATTAAAAAACCTTGTCAAACGATGAATTATTAATTGTGATTAATCGCATCCGAAATAAAAAAAAACATATTTACATAATATGGATGTGTGCATTTATTATGTATGTAAACACAGACATACATGTATATATTTAAGAAAAATATGTTGTTTTTATATTAAATATATTTATATAAGTATAAATATATAGTACAAATCATACAAATATAAAAATATAAATAAATAACAGATATACTGTATGTCTGTGTATTTATTAATACATAATAAATGTGTGCAGTCCACACAAATACTATGTAAACAAAAACTTTTATTTTGGATGCAGTTGATTCATTTGACAGCACAACTTTCTAGAAAAGTGTTTTTCAGATCATTGCTAAGTTCTTCAAACTCGCTCTAAAAGATTGAATATTTTCCTATCTTTTCTTAGTGTGAAGGACATTTAACAATCTAAACAACTGTTTTAGACTCTAAAGAACCTTTTAAGCATTGAAAATAACAGCTGAAATGTTAGTTTCTTTATGCAGCTATAGATGCCAGTAAAGAACCTTTTTCTTAAAGTGCACTCTTTCGAGAACTATTTACTGAAATGTTTTTGGGGAACTCAAACTTGTTCTTCTACAGCACTCAAGCAGAAACCCCTTTATTTTTAAGACCGTCACCCCTTCCTCTCCCAAATCAGCCAGCTGTCTCCCAAACCACCAGTACCTGTGCCCATCAAAGCTACTTAAATACTACTACTAGATGAGCACCAGATTGCAGAACAAGAGGAAGACGGGTGGAATAAGTGCGACGGGATGAGGACCAGCTTTAGCTGGACGATGAGGGTAGTGAAAAGAGGGGGGGTTGTTTGGACTGCAGTGCGCCAGACCCCCTAAAGCAGGGTTTAGCCGAGGCCTACAGGCCCAGGCAGACTCCTTTTAGCTCACGAAGTAGATTAATAATGAATTAAGGCATAAACCCTCCCCCCACCCCAACATACACATCCCCAAAAAGACATTCACGCATGCTAATGCATTCATTATTTATAATGTGTGTGCACGAATGGGGCAGGATGGCCACATCTGAGCCTGTGAGTGACAGAGAGTGCGAAAGAGAGATGAAGGGAGCCCGATCACCCCCGGATGAGACTCTGAGGCTGGCGAGGAGACATCCGCCCATTGTGCAGCATCTCTGGGCTTCCCTGGGTTGGGATAGGGAGGGGGATGAAGTGGGCAGCCGAGTTATCGAGGGGAGGGAGGGATTAAACAAATAAATACATGATAAGAAATGATCATGCTGGGGTAGGAGAGCTAAATGGAGACAAAGAGGCTAAAGGAACAAGCAGGGGGTCAGAGAGGGTTAGACTGACCCAGATTTACTGTCTGGTATACAGACCTGGTCACGGCATGTTGGTTTTTTATATAGCTGAAGATCTCATTTGCTAACTATTAGATTTTATTCAAATTTACGTGTTAGAAAACCCATAAGCGTGATGTGTAACATTTGTTGATGGCTGTAGAGAGGACGTAAAGGAGACCAGCAGCACTTAGAGCAGCTATGCTCCCATGCAGAGTATGATAAGGTGATAAGATAAAAGTAGAGCCCAGACTTCCCAGCAGACTTTTGGCATCAATATTCGCATAGATATGGAGAGATCAGGCCTGCAGACCGCCATCATCTCCATAGATACCTGTGAGTCTCCAAATAACCGGAGATAGCCGGTTTAATCTGACAAAATGTCTCAAAATATCAGGAGAATCTCCCAGAAGATAATCATTAAAAGATTTAGAACGGGTGTTTGGAAAAGTAATGACTGGTAACTTGTCTTCGTGATTAATCTGAAAGCATCTAATTGCTTTTTGCGATTCATATTTTGACATTAGTCACTTATTGGACTTGTAACACATGCAATATTTTGTTGCATATGTTAAAGGTATGTTATTAATTAACTGAATCGTTATTTTAGAGTGATTAAACAGCAATGTGACAGGGAAAGAACACGTTTATGACAGGTACAAGAAAAAACACAGTCAGCTTTTAATTTACAGTAGCTTAATAATGCAGTTCTCCGAAGTTACCACCTGAGGCCAGACCTCACAAGAGGACACCGGCATTGTGCAAACATTGCAACATTTGTTTCACACAAGGTGTGCCACTAAAATCTTTTATACCCAATTTTACCACACAGGAAAATCCATAAACTTTGGAAGTGTGTCAAAATAACACAAGAGATTGGATTTTCCACTGTTCGAAGACAAAAGTGGCCTACACTTTTTTTTTTAGCAAATACAACAACATCCTTATTATGTGTAGGACTACCAGAGTCTGCAGAGACTGCAGAGTCCTCTTTCACACATGTAGCCATGGTGTTTACAAAATTGCCAGAAACTCTGTGAAAAATGATACTCAGTGGGTTTTTTTTCTTCCCTTGCTTTTTCTTCCTTGTATCTTTTTGATTTTTCAATGGATTAATAAACTGTAGAAGCCATTTTACACATTTGAGTAATAAAACAAACAAAAAATGGGTGATGAATATTTACAGTGGCATTTTAAGATATAAAGTCACATTGGGTGTCTCATCTACAAATCAAAACCACATTTGCAGAAAATAAAGTCACATTGTGAGATATAAAGTCATAACTTAATATATAATGAAACTTAAAGTTATAATTATGAGATATAAAGTCAGACTTGTGAGATATAAAGTCCTATTAAGGAAGAGCAAAGACATTTGCAGGATATTTGTCACATTGTGACAAATAGTCATAATTGTGAAGTAGAAAATCATAATTGCGAGAAATAAATGTAGTATTGTGAGTTTTAAAGTTCATTTAGGAAAAATTGTAACCTTTCCTGGTTATAAATTTATAATTGTAATATATAAAAATTGCAATTATGAGAAATAAAAGAATTGTGAACTATAAACAAAGTCACATTTGCAAAAAAAATCATTATTATGTGAGGTATAAGGTCAAAATTGTGATATAAAATGCAATAGTGAGAATTTAAATTAGAATCATCAGGACGTGCAATAAAGCTGCATTCAGGAAAATCAAATTGTCAGTTAAAATGGCATTTACAATAAACAAAGCAATGTTTGTATGTAATGAATTCAATTACGAGATTAAAAACCCTTTTATAAGAAATCTAGTTATAATTGTGAGTTAAAAAATTTAGTCATATTTGCAAGACATAATGTCAGTTGTGAGGGGGAAATGCATTTATAAAAAAAGTTATAAAGTCACATTTGCAGGTCTATATATTTGCAGGTCTAAGATATAAAGTTGCAGTTGTGAGAAATAAAGTCTGAATTGTGAGTTACAAAGTATCAATTGCCTGTGTTTTACTCTGAGGTGAACAGACACGTCCAATCAGTCCTGCAGCTTTGGTTGGGATGAGCGTTAAGCACTGGTCTCAGGGCCTGCTCAGATGAAGGCCAATACAGACCCCACAGCTGCAGAAGGTCCAAGCGGCCATGTCTGTGACCTACCACAGGGAGTCTGAACAAAACAGTCCGAGTGTCCTATTGGCACAGGACCGCCAACCTCTTTCTCCAGAGGCTTTCATTAGGTTTCAAAGGCTTCCTGGTTTTAGATTACTGCGAAAACACACGACCGCACTGACCACACTCTACAGGGCACCGTGAAGCTGGGCCGGCTGAAGACACAAGCGCACAACCCCGCTGTGAATCAGGAGGATCCCATTTACACCGCTATTTGAACAGAAACGCCACACAAAGACAGGTGTGATTTTCATTACATAACCTCTTCTCGGAGCGAAACCTGCATGTTCAGGAGACCAAAGGGGAAGCTATCGAATGCTACGGTGCCACACAACATCAGTCGACAACCGTCCTGACCCATCCACCCTTTCAGTGGCACCTTGTCAATCTTTGGAAAAAATAACCCACCGCTTCAAACAAGATGGTAGTTGATAGGTTGAGTAGGCCCAAAATTGACCCTTCTATCCAATTATGCCAAAACACCATTGTCCCGCCAGAAGTCTTCTAAGACATGTTAAGAGAAGAAGGCCTGCTGCTTCTCTCAGAAATGAGATGTCCATTCTCTGCGGCCTTTAGCATGAGAAAGGCGCCTCACTGCATGCATAATTCTGCTAAGTCATTGTGATGGCCTTTCTACTGGCCGTTGACAAAAAGCACCAGCACGGGGGCTATTGTCATGGACGCATCCATCTGCATCAAGGCCATTAGAGGATATTTGCACTTCCTCAGTGCTGCAGGCCCAGTAGGTTTTTGACATGCGACAGAAGGCACCGGGCTTTGCCCACCAGCTCTTCAGGTGCAGATTGGGGTAGAGCGAGGGGCAGCGCTCCTGTCAACCTCTGTGACGGACGCACGAGGAGAGGCAGGAGTTTGGGGGTGATTGATGTGTGAGGGATCCCGACCGCTCTGTGTGGGATCTGCTCTCCTGTCTTTGTGTTCCTGCTTGTTGGAGGGAGTTTCTACTTGTTGAAGTCTGTGTATGCAGCGAAATGGATTGGCGAGTCGAAAGAGCACAAGAAAGGCAAAGCATCCCACACACAACAGACATACATGCAGCCAGACTGACAGATGGGAGAAGTGTGTCTTCACCAGGCACCAACCACATGAGTCTCCAATTCATACAGTACTTGCATATGAATATAGGGTATTGACGAAAATAAGATGGAAGACCGGCATAGATTTAGCCAACATGCCTAGTGAAATGGTCAATGATGTACTATAAAGAAATAGGAAAATCTAGTTTAAAACATGAAGTTGAAGTTGATTTAAAATAGAGATTTAGCCATTAAAAAAACGAATGTGTGTTACTATTATATATAATATATAACATACAAAGGAATATCAAATTATCTTTATTTCTTTATATATGTATGTAAACTTTAAGTGTATGCAATTTGATCATATATTTTTTAAAACGTATATATACCTCTATATTAATATATTCATTTTTTTTTATTTAGCCTTTAGTGACGTACAAATTTTTCCTTACTTACAAACATCTATTTTTAGAGGCCTACTGACTTCCAGCACAAAGCTACAAGGGCCTACAAGGGTTCAATTTTAAGAAATAATAATTTAAAAAATAACAAATTTCTTACATTTCAATTGTAAATTGTTAAATTATAAAATTCAAGATTTCTTAATAAAACCCTACGAGCATCCTGTATGTTATACTTTACGCTCCAGAAAAAAAAATCATACCTGATATCTTAAAAGAATTTAAATTCCTATATCAAAAACATTTTCCATATAAAATATGTCTATTCTAGTCATTGTATGTATAAATTGCATTTATACATGGCAACTGACAAAAAAGAATGGCACTTCAATGACTCAAATGCAGCTTTGAGATGCAAAGCACATGTGAAAATGTGATAATCCTGCTCACGAGTCCCATGAAATTTTTTGCTTGCACACCCTTAAAACTGTGATCCCATGCACAAATACAGTCTGTCAATCTATAAATCGCTGCATGTAACTTATATCCCTATTGTTGTTTTTTCCACTTTTGGAATGCTGGCAGCTGGAGATAAGAATCTTGATTGAATTAAGTGCTGCTCGAGAAGCTCGGTGCTGCGTTGTGCCAGTACTTGTGTGTGAGTGTGTGTGTGTGTGTGTGTGTGTGTGCGGTGATGCCAGCGGGCAGGGGGTACCTGTGGGCCGGCTCCTACTGGGACTCATTTGGAGCAGACAGCTCTCAATGTGTTCATTAGGACTGTGATTGGGCCTCACTCCTGTGGGGAGGACCAGCCTACCCAACGCTGAATAGTCCTGATTGTGCTCAGCATAAATTGCCATCTGTTTCAGTAGAGAAGAGGGAGAGAGAGAAAAAGACAGGCAAAAAGAAGGAGAGGGGGGAATAGAAGTAGAGGGAGTAGAGGAAAAATGGTAAATTTCTTATGAAAATTTCTTAGGGAATCACATTGTTGAAAACAGCATTTAATTAAAAGGAATTTAAAAATGTTAATTCTATCATTGTCACTCTCGTCTCTGTCGTACCAAACATGTATGCTGTTTTTCAGCTTTTGAGCTTTTAAGAAAACAAATGCATCCTAAATTTATACAAAATTTATTTTAAGGACTCCTGGTCACACGTTTCATGTACAAAATATATTCATGGAGCATATAAATGATTTTTGGCCTAAAACAAAAATGTATAATTTTGACACTTACAATGTAATTTTTGGTTATTGCTACAAATATAGCTCAACAGCTTAAGGCTGTACATGTTGTTAATTAATATTGCGTAATGTATAATTGCACTGTGGATACCTTGTGATACCTTAAAATAAAAACAAAAACCCAAGGATACCTTAAAATAAAGTGTAATTTTTGAACAGAATTGATGATCTTACTCAAATTTTGAATTCAAGAATTGCTCACCTTTCAATTTTTTGTAATTTAACCGATTAAGCCCTAGAGTTAGAATTTTACATTTGAATGATAGGAAGAAAAATTTCACATAAAGCTTTCGTATGACTTTATGGAATATATCACACATGTCATACTTGTTTTGGAGCTTGATAGGCATGGTCAATGGTCAAGTGCCTTGGAAAAGTCAAGTCAAGTCAAGTCAATTTTGTTGTCAATTCTGCCACATGTACAGGACATACAGAGAATTGAAATTACGTTACTCTCAAACCCTTGGATAGAAAAATA
>JAUCMS010000024.1:11148036-11159478 GCA_032357445.1 Enteromius radiatus
TACATGATGGGGGCTGGTGCTCTTGCTCGTCTCAGTTTGCGGAGAAAGAAGAGGCGCTGCTGAGATTTCTTGGCCAGTGCAGTGGTGTAGTTCGTCCAGGAGAGATCCTCGGTGATGTGCACACCCAGGAACTTGGTGCTGCTCACTCTCTCCACAGACGCAATGTCGATGGTCAGAGGAGCATGCTGAGTGTGCGCTCTCCTGAAGTCCACATTGAAAAGTAGGGACAAAAGCTGTGTGAATATTCTTCGAAAACTCTTCTTTTGTGCTCCATGATAAATGCAGCAATGTGAAGGTGAACAAAAAAATACTTGCAACAGAATATAACTCTTACTTTAATATGTAAATCGTAAGTCCATCTTGTTATCCTTTCTCTTTCCTGACAGTCTGAAATGTATAGATCCTTTACGGTTTGATGCTTACAAAATACTGACAACTGCACACTCTCAGAAATAAATAATACTAATACAAAAGCTGTCACTGTGGTGACAGCTTTTGTCACATTTGTACTTATTAGGATCAAATATGTATTAATATGTACCTTTAAGGTACCAAAATGGACCCTTTAGGTACAAACATGTACCTTTTGAAAAGATACCGCCCCAGTGACAGCTTTTTACCGTTTTTTCTGAGAGTGCATAAACTGCATGTCTGTGTGTCAAACAAAAACAGTGCACAAGCACATTCACAAAGATAAAATGTGCTTTCCAGTGTAGACTATAATTAATCACATGGTGCCTGATAGCACGCAATGTCACTCTGTCTTTGGATGAGACCCCCTGAGAGAGGGTATGACAGGCCAGGAAAGATTGATCGGGTAGAAAGTTACTGTAAAATAGAGGTTTGCTCTCTGTTCCACCAATCGATGACTAGAGCAGTGTAGCGTACAGGGTTCACTGACTCTATGAGCCCAGACTACAGGTTAGCCAAAGGGCAGCCCATTAACCATTCACCCTGCTTCAGAGGCTGCCATGTTTTCCCATTTCCCTACTTCAATTAATTCTATCTATCATGGTGGTGGTGACTTTCCATTGAGTTATCGGCAATCCTTTAACCCTCACTTTTTTACATTTTAGGACATTACTTAATATGTTTACACAGTAAGTTTATGTTCCTTGCATTAAGTCTTTATTTAATTTCTTTTTTAACAGTTTTTTTGGTCATTTTACAGCATTATCCTAATGTTGAGGTGTAAAATTTGTGATATACATCAAAGTATTATCAGATTATCATACAGACTATACATTTAAAGTAAAACTGAAAATCCTGTTAACACGCATTGTTGACATCTTGTTTCACATTTATATCCACTGTAAGTGCCTCGCTGCTTTTACTTCAAGAAAAAGAAGGATTAAATGAATTTTATTGTGAGCAACACGTTCCACAAGTGTTGTCAGTTGATCTTATTAAAGTTGTAGGCGATTTCAGGTTTTACTGTCCTTATAGGGAAATTTCATCCCTTGTAAACACACACACACACATCTGCTCTCATAAATACACACATGTGCATTAGAATTCCCATGCTATGCCATTTTACTACAATTCAGCTCCATTTGCATTCAGATACATGGCCAATATATGAAGGCCAAAATTTAAATCCATCTTTCTTCCTTTCTTTCTTTTCTCTGTGGCACCGCAGGGTCTTGGAAAGAAAGAAAGAGAGGGAGTAGAAGAGGGCCGTGGCTCCTCACGGCTCGACTTTTTGAAGCGTCTTTATCGGGCCAAGCAGTGGCGTCCTGCGTGTCCAAGCCTTGCCTTGCTTTTTATCCTTTGTGCCGGCCAAGGTGTGTCAAATGCACTGAGCTTTTGTGCGGCGGGCAAAGACGACACATCGTATTCTGTCTTCTGTCTCCAATGGGTGGGAAGGGGGGAGGTTGAAAGGGGGGTACGAGGGAGACAAAAAGCCAACTTACAGAGGGCCCGGGCGCTTCAAAGCATGATCGAACAAAGGCTTATGAAGCGTTACTTCATGCAGAGTTGTGCCAGATGTAATTGCGGGGTTCCCGAAGATAGAGAATCACACCCAATGCCGTGCCCCACCCCACAATATCTTGAAAGAGCCACTGCTAAAAGGCGGCGATTCCAGAGAGAGTGAAAGTTTGCTGCACTTTGATTAGCCATAAACAACTGAGTAAATAAGCTATCCTCCGGGGCTCCGTTACAAATTTCCCCACTTGCTGACTCCAAAAGGTGATTTCACGCATCAAGCTTGATAGACGCCGAGTGAATGGAGGCCTCCGCCGGAATTCATAAAGGGGGCGAAGCTCCGCAAAGTGTCAAACTATTTCATAACTGCTTCACACGTTTCTAGTATCAGCAGGATCGGAGTCTCTGGCAGCCTCTTTCAAGTTTAAATTGAACTTTTGACAGGCAATGATGTTGATTCATTGTTGATAAGCTTTGCTCACTGACTGTGTGTGTCGTGCGGGGACATGTAGGCTCCACTGTTCGAGATAAGCCTTATTCGTCTTGATGTGTCTCACGGTGGCCTCCCGCAGAGACATAAGCACATGTAGCGTGCATGTCTAAATATGTTTCTGGGCACAAACAACCAAGAGGGGGCAGGTAACTTGGAGGCACTGCACCTTGTTGCGCCTGAATGCCGCGTAATTGGAGATGACCTAATGATTGGCTGAGGAGACGGGGAGGGTCTGAAAGCTTCTAGATGAAGCTCTCCAGGGAACGAGGTGTTCCTGTGCTAGTGGCAGCTGAGCTTCCAGGTCCTAGAATATGGTGATTTCTCTGAATGCCTCCATCCGGCTCACCGTAGGGGGGCTCACAGACACTTAGGGTATGTCAGGTTGTTGGCACCAGGTGTGCTATGACTCCATTATGCCAAAAGAATAGACAGGAATGAGAAGTGAAGAAAGGTAAAATGAAGAACTTCTGAAGAGCCGACTTTCTGACTTTTTGCAGAGTGGACCATTTCGCAATGCAAATTGAATAATCAAATCCCATTTTACGTTGAGAATGCATTATGCATCGTATTAGCGGTCCTTTGGGACGCCGACTAGTCTGCATATCGCTAATAAATTGAGTAATTCTTCCTGTGTTTAAAAGTGGTTCATTAGATTTGTTAATGTACAATGCAATTCCCCCGCAATCACTGAAGCTGTTTGGCGAAACATGCCCTAAACGTGTTGCAAGTGAGTGGCTTAATTACTTTTTGTCTGTGCTGGAGTGAAATCTTCCTCTGATTTAAGTGGTTATGAAGAAGTCCTTGTACATCCAAGTGATGTTAAATGGCACCTGGCAGAGTGGGGAAGGCCTAGCTCTCCTCTGCATATTAATGACGAAGCTGCTATGAAAAAGAATAATTAATTCTCCTCTATGGCAGCACACATGTAATAGAGCAAGAGCACAATAATAAGTGTACCGCCGCATATCGAGTCTATGCTCACAAAATGGTAGACACAACAAAAGCCAACACTGTACGAAGGGGAGGAAACCGGCTTTTTGGAGCTCTGACAAAGTCTTGACATTAATGTCAAAGTGTGCAATGCCTTCACCAAAAGTGCAGAGTAGACAAAGCATATGTGACTGATTAATTGTTTGGTTGGCATTCTTCTGCTGCCAGTAACAGCTGGACACAGTGTGCCGTGATCGGTGGGGGGGGGTTGCTTACAAGGCTAAAAAATCATTTATTGATGAGCACCTCAACCAGTTTTGCAGAGCGAGCATACTGGAAATGCATTTTCCTCTTTTGGGAAAAGACAGAGAAGTCTGATGACCAGATTGTTGTGAAATGCACTTTTTTCCAGAGATATCATTCAGAAAGTGAGCTCTGAATTTCATGCTTATTAGGGTTGTGCAACATTCAGAACTGAAGAATTGGAGAAACTGAAGAAACGGAGAACTGACTAAACTGTTAAAGAAATATCACATAATGCATGTCTGTCTGTCTGTTTATTCTAATCTATTAATCTAATGATCTGTCCATCGGTCTCCATCATTCTGTCTATTGCTCAGTCTATCAATTTCAATCAGTCTATGTATAGTATTATAGTCTGTAATAAATACAGCCCTTAAAAGCTTTAAACTCATTTGTAAAGTCAACATTCAGTCTTAAAAAACTTTTCTAGTTACATTCAAATTAATTCTACTTTCATGAATTCACTTTTCAATTGCATTAATAAGAAAATACAGAAATTCCACTGGAATTTAGAAGGCAATCACAATTCAGTATTGAATAATGCACAACACTGATTCCTTGAATGATGAAAACTACGCCAAACACTGTGGTGCATGAAGTGACCTGTCTGTTCCAGGACAAGAATGATGCTTTACAGCTACGTTACCCCAGAAGGTCAGGTCCTTTTCTGAGACAACCTCTAACAGACAGCCTACTAATGATTTACTATAAATAATAGAAACATATTGCAAATAATATGACAGAGTTCATAGACAGAGTTCTTCACCAGAATTCTTAAAGAGAGAAGCTCTAAAAACTGTCAAACTCTTTTGCACTTCAAGTTTCAGCGGAATTGGAGTCTCTAGCAGCCTCTTTCAAGTTTAAATTGAACTTTTGACAGGTAATGATGCCACAACTCAGCAAACTCTGAAAACACAACCTCACAGAGCAAAACACTCTCATGGTTTAGGCCTTGATATGACAACAAAAAGCAGTTTAGTCTAGTAAATCATCTTCCGTCTGATATAAGCCTACTCGGTTCTCCCCTACTGATGATCTGAGCTTCACGAATGGTAGGCTACGTTTTCACATATTTATGATATGGATAAATGTTCACGTTCTCAAACGCCGCAGTTCGAAGGTTAAAATAACAAACAATTAATATTGCATGGCTTATTGAGAGTGGCAATCGAGAACCAGAGTCCAATTCGAACACATCAACAGTAGAAAATTAAAATGTCTTCAGTGTGGAACACGGCAGTTAAACATATGCATACATAACATGTTGGGGCTGCAGCCTCCTGCTGGGCGCAGGCACGACAAAGCCGCTCTAAAAGGAATACCTCTGGGATCGCTAATGATTAATTAGCTTGTGTCATTAAGTGAAGCAAATGTCACCCAAACTTCCTAGGGAAGCTGTCACACCACGTGCGCTCGCTAAAACTCCCCAAGGGGCTGCCTGCGTGCAGAAGTCTCTGCGGCGAGCGAACCCTGACATCCAGTGGTCACGTGTAGAATTACAGCGTTATTGACGCGTCGTTCTCGATCAAGTAGCTTAATGTGACGTTTAGTAGGTGCTTTAATTCTACCGTCTAACTGCTAATGTTTTAATTTTGTGAGGCAATGCATCAAACACTGATGTAATCAGAGTATCTGGATCAATATATGAAAACCACAAGAGGAGCTTTGGTGTAAGCTATAAATTTCATCTGCACATGACAGGACAGTGAAACAGTGAAGCAAACACTTACCCACAGCTTCATCCAGCTTGCATCCAACAAGGCCGAGGCCTGAGGCCTAATCTCCGTTAGTGTTTATACTATAGTGTGGTCACTATTCACCCCTTCCTGCTTTTCTGTCATGTAAGGCACTCGTTCTTGCTCTCACTCCATTTTTTCCTCCTTCTCTGCTCATTCTCTGACCTGTCTGTGTGGCTGAATGGTGACTAGTGCTGCCTGTCTGACTCATTAGAAGAGGTCCAGCCAACTGTGCAAGAGAGGCTTTCTCTTTTCAACCAGATCCTGAGGGGATGGCGGAAGTAGACAGGAGGAGGAGAGGCAACAACAAAAAAAAAAGCATTGGCGATAAACATGTTACCAGCAGACACAGGACTCCCCTGGAACGTTCTTAACGCTCACACACCCTTACTCTTACAATGGCACACCTGTCAGAGCATTTCCACTCAGTAAGCACAAGCAAAGCGCCCAGGCCCTCCCTCTGGTGCGCTCTCTACGTGGTGCTGCGTGTCTTCAAGAAGACTCTATTCAGTCGCCTTGCTTTCTGCGCTACGACCGTGAGATAATGGCGTAATTTCACCTCAATGTGCACACACATGCGTTCTCGGTCGCTTCTGAGGAGCACCCTCCTTTCTCTCGCTCTCAGACAGACACTATGGCTATTGTACGAAATGGTGGTGTGTGGATTTATTGTGTGTGCCGTGTTTTCTTTGAGGCCAGGGTGGTCGCGCACACCCTCCAGGAGGTAGAGATGGACACGGCGAATGGGGCTTTGATGGACTTCTGAGTGCTGGCACAAAGCTCTCCATAGTCTTTATGTGTAAAGGGGAGAAGGGTGACCTGCGCTAATCCTGCTGATCAACCCTTTGGTGCTCTTCTTCTGATGCTCTCAACGACAATATCATTATCACCGGCTTTTTAAAGTGTTTTTATGGAAATAGCTAAATAAATGCACGGCAGACTGGTTGGTTTTGATGTTATAGGCGGATATTTCATAATTCCTTTCAGGTAGTTGTTCTTTTAGGACTCAGTGTGACTCTTCTGTAATGCAGCTCTGTCTCAGTCTTTGTGATCGTATGTTTGGGGCCCAGACAGACACCAAGTCAGACGCCTCCCGCTAGACCAGCCATGCGATGTGTATGTTTTAGGGCCGCCTGTCAGATAGGGAGATTTAATTAAAGTCTACTTTGTTCCTTTATGCCGTCTTTCCTTTCAAGACCACTCCTCTGAAATTAATTAGACCGGCGGTATTTGCTATCCTCAATGGCGGAATCACCTTCCCCTGAAAGGAGGCTTACATCTAAGAAGACACTTTATTTTTACACACTTGAGGTTTGTTGTTTTTTGTGGTCATTACCCTATTCAGTCTTGGCTTTCATGCAGCTGTGGCCTTGGCTAAAAAATAAAGGCCTTTGTACTGGCTTCATGAATACAAGCAATGGGTCCATGGCAGGTAGCCCTCATAGTAAGTTAATCTCCTGAAAGAGCCCCATACAAGTAGTTTTAATGTCTTCCTTTGGCCCACTGAGGACTGTCATCAATCGAGCACTTCGCTCCTTTGTGCCGGTGGTCTCGTTGCATGAATGGGAAGCACCAGACTGTGACAATGGCTGCCAAGAGTGGCAAAGTAATCACCTTCCAGGGAAAACATAAGTAATCACGTCTAAACTGTTTGAGCGTCCATACAAACAGCATTTTGTGATCTGGGAATGTGAATGGGAGCTTTTCTAAAGTGCTAGTGCTTGTAGGGCTTCTGTTTGTTTCTATGTGAGGACCAGAATCTTTCTGTCACCACTGGAGAAGAAAGTGGCCAGGAAGTGGCCATCACATTTAGTTTAGCATGGTGGTAAACATGCACCCTGCATGACAGAGCAGTTGAGTTAAAAAATAATAATAATAACTGTATATGTAACAAAAACATATAACAAACATACAAATTGAACATAATCAATATTTATGACCGCTCTTAATATATTCTTTGTTAAATAAAAGCTTGTCTTTCTATTTCAATTTGCAGTTCCTATCTGACTTTATATTTGAAAAAGTTTTATCTCCTTACTGAAATTACCATCATTACCAAGCAGAGGATTCTGAGTTGAGATGTTTCTGTAATGCAGTCTGATCTCCGGAGCCACTAGGTGGCCTCTTCACAAGTAACAAGCAGTCATCAATTATTATTCACTATGTGGATTCTTATACAACCCTGCAATGTGTAATAAAATCCTCTCTGCATTATTCAGTAAATAAATCTCACTGAGAATAGAAAAGAGAGGGATTTAGAGGAAATGAGAAATGGGATTTAAATTCATTGCATTACCAGATTATGGCTAGGTCATTTAATTTTACATAAAAGGAATTATGAAAAAGTAAATTGTATCTCATGGACTTGCAAAGATAGCATGCCAATAATCCATGCTAGACGATGGAAATAAATATTTTCATTAGTTGCGTAAATATGAAGGAACAGTCTAGGTTTAATGATGATGGCAAGATGGACCATCTACGTCCGCAAGAACTTCAGTTGTCATTTGTCTTTTAATACACTAGATGGTGCTACACACCAACAGCACATTGAGAAATGAGTCTGTAATCAGTAGTGTGATAGTCGCCTTGATCTAAATGCAACCATCACCAGTACCCGATAAGAACCTTGTAAAACCACTAATAATAGGCTAGCTAATAGAGAGGGGATTTAACGTTGTATGTATTAATAGAGTACAATGCAAACCATTTATATTTGGGGCCATTTAGAACAATGTGTAAAACACATTAGGCCTGTGATTTTTGCAATCTGTTTGTTTGGGCTGCCTGACGAAGTGCGACACAACATTGGCTCAAACAATGGTGTGAGTTTGAATATGCAATGGAAGACGAATGGAGGTCATTATTTTTGCACATCTAGAATGTTTTACAAATGTAGCTTATTATTCATCCATCTAGTATGGACTAAATTTAAAATGCCTAGAATGTCTAGTAGATGTGCAGTCTGAACATGCTTTACCTATTATGAAATATTTAGTATATTTACCAAGTATAGTAAACACATACAGTGAGTACGAAAAGTATTCAGACCCCCTTAAATTTTTCACTTTGTAATATTGCAGCCATTTGCTAAAATCATTTAAGTTACTTTTTTATCCTCATCAATGTACACACAGCACCCCATATTTATCCAAATACACAGAATTGTTGACATCTCTGCAGATTTATTAAAAAAGAAAAACTGAAATATCCCATGATCCTAAGTATTCAGACCCTTTGCTCAGTATTTAGTAGAAGCACCCTTTTGATCGAATACAGAGTCTTTTTGGGAAAGATGCAACAAGTTTTTCACACCTGGATTTGGGGATCCTCTGCAGATCCTCTCCAGTTCTGTCAGGTTGGATGGTAAACATTGGAGGACAGCCATTTTTAGGTCTCTCCAGAGATGCTCAACTGGGTTTAAGTCAGGGCTCTGGCTGGGCCATTCAAGAACAGTCACGGAGCTTTACACAATGGCAGATCATGGAAATAAACGTTATGTTCCAGGCTGTGCAGGAGATGTGAAGTGCAGGGATGGATTGGTGTCTGTACTCAGAAAGACACGGAAAGAAAATAACCTGTTCTAATAAAATAACGCAGGCCACTAAAGGGACATGGTTAGCTTGCTAGCAGTAGCTTGTTTCATTACAGTACACAAGTTTCACTTACCACATAAACAGCTCAAGGAGAGATGACTGAGGATAATGGCCAAGGATTTACAAATCCCAGCACCTGCGACAAGCATCTGAACTTGTCAAATGTGAGTAAAGTAAGTTACTAGTGATCACAAATCTAGAAAGTGAAACTAAAACGCGATTGTGCATATTAATTGCAACTCCCTATTTCCTGCGTTTTATATACAGTTTAATTACCTGACGATGTAACTGCGAGAGAAAGCATTGAAATATATACTTTACTCCATGTGTTTTCTTCCTGCTGTGTAAGCATATGTACTATAATTATCTGCACCATGAAACAGCCAATCAGAGCAGAGCTCAACACTGAGCCGCACTGTGAAACAGCCAATCAGAGCAGAGCTCAACATTGAGCCGCTCTGTGGAACGGCCAATCAAAGCAGAGCATTGAGCCGCACTTTGAAACAGCCAATCAGAGCAGAGCTCAACACTGAGCCGCACTGTGAAACAGCCAATCAGAGCAGAGCTAAACATTATAATTCATAACACTTCCAAATAAACTGATTGTTTCATTCTAAAGACAAATCCTAGGGCTGTAAATAGACATGTAAAACCATTACCCTTACTTAAGCCATATATCTTCTAAGGAGATATCAGAGAACAATTTAAAATACTATATACTATATCAATGCATTCTATGGGGCATGCAAATATATATATATATATATATATATATATATATAGTCAGTATTTAATATGACATGAAGAAACAAAACAAACCAAGACAGATTAATCAAGAGGAAATGTGGCAACGTTATATAAAATGAGGATGATGTCATTAATAGATTATCAATAAATTTCTATTAACGAAATCAAATCAACATTTGGTGTGACCATCCTTTTTCATCTTGGAGAAAAACATACTGGATTTATTACAATTAAAGGCAAAGGGAATGTAAGCAAATGCAAACTGATATTTCTGACACACTACATATATAACTGACTTAACCTTTTGTTTTTTGGGGGGCATGTATTTATTTATTCTTTGCCTGCAACGACACTCATTGGTGATCGTATACCGATTGGATGTAGCATTATTTATGGTGGTTAGGTTTGTGTTCATGTGCACACGAGAGCACCGACGGCTTTACAGTGTTAATGAGCAGATCGTTGTGGTGCTGATGACATGTAACCGCTGTGACACTGCTGTATGTGCGCCACTGCATGTTCATAAGCAGGTTACAGAAACCCACGGCGCTTTATTAAAACAACGTCTGCTCTGACACCATCGACGAGCGTTTGACGCTTCTCCATCTCTGAATGAAGTCTTGCTCACACAGAGCCGAGCAGGGGCGAGAGGACGCGACTGCCATTGATGACACTGAGGAGACTAAAATGGGAGAACATCATTGGAGCCCTGTCAGTGAAGAGACAGACACAAAGGAGACTGACAACCGACAGCCATTCGAAAAGAGCCGAACGGATGTTTCGTTTTCAAAGATCGTTACACGGTAAATGTCTTCCATTCATTGGTAATATTTGCTTGGGATTTGCACTGTTCAGAAACCAGCGCCACTTTTAGCGCGCGGTTAACAATGGAATTATGACAGCGGCGATTTCCAGCTGTTCATTGTTCGCGTGAAAGGTATATAGATGCATATAATTTGTCCATTGTTACCAACAATGACTCAAGAAAAGGTAAGCTACAATAAACAGCTTCTAAACCATTAAAAAAAAAAAAATTCTCTGCATACAGATACACTGTATTAATTACGTGCAACTGCTTACGTATAATATGCACATATAATGTGCATACTAATTTTTGCATTTATACAGTAATACTATGCAGTATGCATTGTGATATAGCGGGCATTAGAACATTTGTGTATATGTATAGGCTACAGAAAATGCATTTACATTTGTAGCCTTTAGTGAGCACTGTAGTTGGCTATCCAAGAGGGTTTAATATAGTATGTACTTTAAATTATATATATTATTAAATTATAATATATAAGTATCTGTATGCACAGTACAAAGTTTGGCAAAGAGTACTGTGAATATTGTCGGCTCATGTTATCCAGTTGGGATGCTTCAGTATTGAATTTCTAGTTGATGCAATTAGGCTAAATATGTTTGTTATTGTTTTTAGTTGTATTAATGCCTGAAGTTATCTAAATATTTTAAATATATAATTATTTCATATTTATATTACCCATATTAAAATTACTATTACACTACTAAAAATAAAACAAACAACATTAAAGTCATTTTAGTAAGTGTAGATAACAACAAAGATCATCTAAATAAATAAAAACAAAAACAAAAAACAGCACAATTAATGATCAGGGGCCCGTTCTTCGTACCTCGCTTAAAACATCCGAGATGAATTGAGACATCTAAGATGAGATCATCGCGCTAA
>JAUCMS010000024.1:11174646-11187382 GCA_032357445.1 Enteromius radiatus
AAAGTTTGGGATCAGTACATTTTTATTCTTTCTTCTTTGAAAGAAATTAATACTTTTATTAACCAAGGATCTATTAATTGAACAAAAAAGTCATAGCATGTTTCATAATTGGTAAATATGTATTTTTTTTTTGTAAATATGTATTTTTACTTGTTATTCATCAAAGAATCCTGAGGAAAAGAAAAAAAACAACATTGACAACATTGACAATTCTAGTAATAAATCAGCAGATTAGAATTATTTCCGAAAGTGACACTGCAGACTGGAGTAGGCTAATGATGCTTTGTATCACAGGAATAAATTACATTTTAAAATATATTCACACAAAAAACAGTTATTTTAAATTTAAATAATATTTCAGAATATTACAGTCTTTTTCTGGATTTTCAATCTAATAAATGCAGTATATTATACAGTATATATCAAAAATTAGAATATCATGAAAACTTTTTTGTAATGTTTTGAACATTATTATCTTATTATCTTAAATGTTTTGAACTCTTTTTAATATTTTAATGATCAAAGAATCCTAAAAAAACCTATTAAGCAGCTCAACTGTTTCCAACACTGATAATAATAAATCAGCATATTAGAATGATTTCTGAAAGGATCATGTGACACTGAAGACTGGAGTAATGAATTATAATATAATATATAATATGGAATATAAATCCAGTATACACTTTAAGAACATATTTAAAACATGAATCATTTATTTCGTGTACTATTAATGAGTGAGGTTGTGATTTGCGCGGTTTTCGCTTCAGGTTGCAAGTATGGCAACAGGGGGCGCGAGAGACTTTTAAACCGCTAACTTCCTCCCTCTGACCATAGAGTAAACGACAGTGCTGGGCGGGTCGAAACACATTAGACACTTATAAACCAGCAGGCGCTTTGTTTCTGTCTGTTGATCCTGAGGTGAGTAAATGGATAATTGAAATACATCAACGTTAGTCTAAATATAATCATGTTTTTTAATTCGTATGTGGACGTTTTGCCTGGCAATACCTTAGCCTTCTATATTTAGCAGCTGTTATGATAACTGAAAATGGCCTCGTGTGGATGGCAGACGATAAGATGTTTTTCTAAACGCACATTTCAATCGCCATTTTGAATCTGCATGTGGCGTTATTTGCTTATGCACTTTAATCTAAGTAGTGTTTTGTGGGTAAATGTGTTTATCATGCCTTTTATGGTGTTGTTAATCGAACACATGTTGTAACTTAGTCATATGGCCTGAAGAGGTCTCAAGCTGCTGCATCTGCATTTAGCTTTACAAATTTAGTCCGCCATTTTGTGAACCATGCTTTTAAATGTAAATGCCATGCAAACTGCTAAACCGAGACGTTTAGTGTCTTTTGTAGCTAGATGAATGAAGGTTCAATAACGAAGTTAGTCTACGCACGTGTTCTGTTGCTGCAGCTAGCCAGGCTGGGCCTTACAGCTAGCTAATGGTTGCAGAGTTAACCATCTACATGTTTAAACGTGTTTCTGTAACGTTAACCAAATATGTTTTCTAACTTCCTTAATCGTGCAATAACTTACTGACATTTTGTAGTGCGGCAGTGTGTAGTGTTACAATTTAGTGCTCTGGTTTCCCAGCATGGTTAGGTTAGTCTGTCTGCTGGTTGTGGGCACTTTTCAGTTAGTGTGGATGAGAGAGTAGCGTATGCTGGTTTAAAACGTGACTATTCTTATGCATAAATGTCTCTCCCCTGCAGTGGCAATAGTGGAAAGCATGGCTGAGGCAGACCGACCAGGGAAGCTCTTCATCGGTGGCCTGAACACTGAAACTAGCGAGAAGGTCCTTGAAGCATATTTCAGCAAATTTGGCAGAATATCAGAAGGTATATGTTGTTTTAAACAATCTTGCATGTTATTGCTAAAGTTATTTGGTGTAACCACATGTTTTCCTTCAACTTGTTATTTGTAGTTCTCTTGATGAAGGATCGAGAAACGAATAAATCCAGAGGCTTTGCATTTGTTACTTATGAAAATCCCGGTGATGCAAAAGATGCAGCTAGAGAAATGAATGGAAAGGTGAGTGTTAATGATGTGAACTTCAGATTTGTGAGCTGTGATGAAGATTTGAGGCAGTGATCTGTTTGAACTGATAAAGCCCACGATTGTCCTCTAAGAAGTTCTGAGCTTGCATGATACATGAACGCATTTGTTTGTATCTATTTCTGTCTAATGTAAGAGCAGTTTACTAAACCTCTATTTCTTGTGTTTGAAGCCCCTTGATGGAAAGCCTATAAAAGTGGAACAGGCCACAAAACCTCAGTTTGAGTCTTCAGGACGCCGTGGTCCACCACCATCACGGAGTCGTGGCCCTTCTAGAGGTCCACGGGGGTCCAGGGGAGCACCAAGTGGAATGCGGGGACCACCAAGCAGAGGTACCATTCAGCACTTTATCCCATCTTTCTTTCTCTCTTTGTGCCATGATGACACTATTTTGATGATCTGTTTGAACTGATTGTTCTCTAAGAAGTTCTGAGCCTATGCTTAATATGCAATGCTTGCTACTAAAATAAATATTACCAAGATAACGTAGGTATTGTAGAACCCTTTTTTAAAGGCATGTCGTCAAGAGGGCCACCACCACTGAAAAGAGGCCCCCCAGTGCGGAATGGAGGACCTCCACCCAAGAGATCTGCACCCTCTGGGCCAATGGGCAGACGTGAGTTTAGCAAACATGCCCAGATATGTAGTGTTAATCATCTGAACCATTAAATCATTGTTTTCTCAATGTTTAATAGCACCAATGTCCAGAGACAGGGACCCATATGGCCCACCTCGCAGAGATTCTCTGATGTCACGTCGGGATGATGGTCCTCCGCCTCGCGATGACCACTACAGTAAAGACAGGTGGGATAAGTAAAAGCTATACCTTTTTAAAGCTGAAGTATCAAACTAATATTACTAAGTGAAATTAACTGCTCATTTAGAAGTGTTGGACACTATGCGGGTGATATAAAACTTGACTAATAATCATGCCGTGTTCAGTGAAACTCACATGCTTGTTGTTTTTACAGCTACTCCAGCCGTGACTACATGAGTTCACGGGACAGTCGAGAGTATGCCCCACCACCACGTGATTACCCATACCGGGAGTATTCAGGCCATTCCAGTTCTAGAGATGACTATGGGTCAGGATCCAGAGGTTACAGGTGTGTGAACATCCTACAACAGATGTGTGTGTGATGGCAGTTTGAGAATCCAGCCTGACATCTTTTGTTTGTTAGTGATCGTGATTGCTACGGTGGACGAAGAGAGCCCAGGGGTTACATGGATAGGCCCAGTTCAGGCTCCTACAGAGACCCTTACGACAGTTACGGTAAGATCAAACCTTTAGTGTGGTGAAAAGGGTTAAGGGGCTCCACTCAAAACGCCTGGAAAGGCCTGCCTCGTGTCATTGCCAAAAAGTGGAAACAGCAAATGCGGCGTCTTTTCATCGTGAGTGTTCCATCCCCCCCAAAAAAAGCACCAACAAGGAATCTCTTGCGAGCTGGTTTTTGCCCCCCCCCCCAAAATGTTCTGGTAGCTCTGTCCGAACAACCAACAGAAATCCAGTATCCAAACTACAATCTAAACGGAATTCAATCCAAACCAAGGAAAGTGCACTTACTCAACAGTGACGTGCCAAAGGGCTCTGAGTGCGCAATTGTCAACACTGCAGTTGGGTAGTTCAGGTGTCTTAGGCATAACTAGTCCCACCCGTAACTCGAGATCCAAATTTGTTCTGTCCTCATTTGGAAACTTTCTAACATTTGAGCTAGTCGTGACACAATTTTAGGGAAATGGGCACTTGACAACGCAGTATCTTGCAAAGAATGTTGAAGTTAATTTTGCAAATTACATGACCCATTGACCCTGCAGGTAACTCACGCAGCGCCCCACCCTCAAGGGGTCCCCCTCCGTCCTGCAGTGGGAGTGGCGGAAGCAGTCGTTATGACGACTATGGCAGCAGTTCCCGGGATGGATATGGCAGTCGAGACAGTTATCCCAGCAGTCGGAGTGACCCGTACTCCACTAGTCGTGGTGACCGCCCGGGTAGGCAGGAGCGAGGGCCACCCCCTCTTGAAAGAGGTTATCCTCGTGAATACAGCAGCTCGAGCCGCGGGGCGCCTCGAGGTGGTGGCCGAGGCGGCGGTCGGGCAGATAGAGGAATGGCGCGTAACAGATACTGAGATGGACTCTGGGGAGGAAAAAAAAAAATTTAAAAGGAGAAATGACGGCTTCTCGTTGACATCAAAAGACTTTAAGATTCCAAAAAAGCGCCCTTTTAAACTCTGGACTTCGAGCCTCAGTTTCAAGCTGTACTCAAACTTGTGAAGGTTTTTATTTTTTTATTATTATTATTATTTTTGTCTTAATTCAGAGTTTCTTTTCTCTTGCTCACTTCCGGTTTAATGGTACCGTTGCAAATCTAAGTGTGTTCTTTTTGTATACTAGTGACTTGTTAAACCTGCAATGCCCTAACATATGGCTTTCATTTACCAATAAAGTGTTTTTAATCAAAGACCTTGAGCGACAACAATCTATTCAAGAGAATGAGAAACAATTATGCATAAATATTAATTTACTACTTCAGTTTTCCATGGTGAGCAACCCCAAATTCCACTTAATGCAGAATATTCATGTAGGCATGATTGTTCATTGTTGGGGACTGGGCAAATGTCACCTTTTTCCAAACTCTCTATGGGTGTAGTTTTCCTCAGTGCAAATGGATCCTTCACCACAAAGCCTAAACATTGACGCCTTGCATCGACCAATCCAAAGACAACCAAAATGCAAGAAACAAATCAGCACCACAGATAAAACCTGTCAACAGCTGGTAAGCAAAGCAAACCCTTTTGTTCTGGTATAAGTCAAGTCTCGGTGGTGTTATTTTGCAGCTTAGTATAATTTAGTCAAACATCGACTTGGTTGCCCTGGCTTTTTCAAATGCAGTCTGAAACTAAATAATTTCCAACATTATTAACAACCTCACTTCTGCCTTCAAAGGAGTCTATGATCACTCTCTCCAACCACTGGATCACGTCAGTTTAGGAGGTCTTAGTCTCAGAAATATCAGCCAGTTCTACTGTTGCACTAAAGGAGAAAATGTCTGGATTTTTTTTTTTTTCTGCCCCTTTCAAAAGAGAAATGGCCCTTTTTTTCTTAAAGGATGTTAAGATGAGTCTCCTCAATGGATCTATATCTACAGCCAAATGTAAACCACATAGCTGCAAAACCTCTTGAAACCTCCCAGTGGAACCCTTTTGAAAATGTAGTAAATTCACTTAGTATTAACAAAGCCAGAACGCTCTCAAGCATGCCGTTTCTAACAAAGGAGACCACATGGAGAAAGACAGCATCTTATCAACAGAGCTGGAAAACCAATCAGTTTGGGTCATTTGAGTTCTTTTGTAATATTACATTTAAATATATTTGTCCCTTATGCTGAGCTACAGCAGTTTGCTGATGGAAACTCTCATTGCAGGTTGAATTAGGGGGAAAGGAGTATGATGGTAGTTCCTCATTGCTGGTCAGCACCTGTTTCCTTATGGTGATGCATGATGGTCTCAAGTAAGATGCAGGTATGTCCTCAAACCTTTGCGAACTTATATTTGGTGTTTTCATACAATTGATTACTTTGTTTTCTTCTAGATCCAAGCTGTTCAGGGTCCTTGGAGTCTGCCGTTCAATGAGGCTCATGATGTGTAGTTGGAGTTCTGGAGAGCTACAGATGAATTGTTGTTGTGGGCGGGGGGTTCAGCCATTTGTGGTTTACGAGGACAGAAATGTGTATAATGACATGTGTACTACAACGTAAACATGGTTTATAAGGACATTTCCCTGTAAAACAAAAGGCCTAAAACATACTCAACAGTGTTTTATGAAATTCAAAAAGTGCACAGTTTCCTGTAAAGGGTAGGTTCAGTGTAGGACTATACCACATACAGTCTGTACAGTATAAACACCATTACGCCTATGGAGAGTCCCCATAAATTACAAATGCAAGTGTTTTTTTTTTTTTTTTTTTTTTTTCAATAAACTATCATTAAATTGAAATGAACTTGTCTTGTCATTTAATTCCACTATCGTAGTGCTGTATTAGTATTATCGTGTCTGTTCACTCTACTATAGGCTAATTTGATCAGTTGTGCCATATAGAGGATTCTTGCGGCATTTTAAAGCAATCACAGTTCCTTTTGTGCCACTGAAATGTCAAAGAGCCTTTATATTGGTTATATGGCAGACGTCCACTGGAGAGCTAAGTTGCCGGGCTGAATGGTCGGTGTAGCATCAGTGAAAAAGCAGAAGTGCGACGGATGTGGGTAGCATCTCAACACAAATAGTGAGAGCTGGCGCACCAAGGGTGCAAACTAAATCTGAAAGGCCCATTGAGCCTAAAACTATGAACCCCGAGGAGCAGACTGTTACGTGGCTAATAACATTAGGCGTGCTTAATTCACCCAAAAAGAATATCGCTGATCCGGAGGAATTTCTGAAAACATCTCTGAGAGATGGGGTCGTCCTGTGTAAGCTTATGGAACGAGTGCTACCTGGGGCCATCGGAAAGGTAATCGATATTATGCACATGCATGTTTCCTTGATTAAATAGTCGCTAGTGAATGCAAAATATTTTCTTAAATGCGAAAGTATCAGATAATGTTACAGCCATGCGGAATCGACGATGCGTAATGCGGGATTACTCCCGGTTACAAGTAACACTTTTAGATGCACTGTATTTGGTAAAGATACATTACATTTTGTAATCATTTTCAGCAAATAAAGTCTATTTATCTGTGTTTCTTCAGGACACAATTTTACCGAGATAGAGAATCTGACTTCCTGTTACATGAGAAATTGTTCCGCATTCTCACATTTTCAAAAAAACAAACAAAAAAAGAACATTGTTGCTCTTAACTTTAGTATAAAATACGAAAAGCATTTGTAACTTTACTGTCTCCTCTGTAAAAGCCATGTTTAACTGTTGGTGAGATCTCAGATTATTGTTGCTGTCTGCATGCTTCTGCTAACTAGTCCAGTTCCACCTTTGCACATAAGGTCTTTATTAATAGGATAACCTACTGTTTGCACGTTGATTTTCGCTGGAATAAAATTGTTTAAATAATTTAATTAATTAAACGCTCTATGCTCAAGGGGCGAAAATATAAAGCTCATTAGAAAGTAAAACGAATGTGCTGATCAAATCAACAACTTGTGAAAGTTTCTCTGTTTCATAGGGCTCATTATAAATATTGGTTTTGTCTTCCTTTCTTCAGTTTGTTTAAGCCTATTTATGTTTCATACCGCGGTTCTGATTTTAACACGTCGCTTTTAAATGGATTTTATATGGTTACATGTATTTACTTTATATTAGTAAACGAATCATTCTTTTGAGTCGGATCTTTAATGAATTGGATTAGTCGGCCTGAACGATTCGTGGCGGGGACTTTTTAACCAACTGGTGTGAATGTGGTTTAATGTTAATAAATCATTTGTATTTTCTAAATGACTTAGCTGAATTATTGCTGCAACCACATGAAAATACATTTCACAACTTTTGAAAAACGTAATAAACAACATTACGCGTCTATAGTTTTATTTGAATTAGTTTTATTTATGTCATATGATATACCCGTCATGGAAGTCAATGCGCAAAATACTTGATTTTTGATCCGGTTCTTTGAACGAAACTATTTGAGAGTTCGAAGGAACCGATTCGCCGAATTGAATCGTACTTGCCATCACTAGTAAACGGTCCAAGTAGAATCTTGCTGAGCAAACATCGTCACTTCCTCCAAAATATCTTTTCCTGGTGCGACAGGGCCCGATGAGATTTAGCATAGATACTGGCTGTGTGTCTGTGTAACAGGACGAACTGACGCAAAGAAACAGTTACTTAGTAAACTCAACGCCAAAGACATTTAGCATGCAATACTGGACAGCAGTGGCAGGGTACAATGTGGCTCATAGGCTAGGTTGACATTTACTACAAGAAACGAGATCTTATTGATCTCAAGTGGTTCTGTGCGTTGCAGTGAGCTCGAATCAAAGTTGAGATTATTTACATCGCCATTCTTCCATTGGTTTCCAGTATTCAACTGAACCCAGAAGCGAGGCGGACTGCATTGCAAACATTCGAGAGTTTCTAAAAGGATGCCAGTCTTTAAAGGTTGAGGTAAGATCATTTTTCTGTACATTTCTGTGCACGAGTGAGCTGGGGTGATTAAAATGTAACGTTTCGCTAATGAAGGGTCATGCCTTTGAGAAAAACAGCTGAGTGTGTATTAATATTTGATCCGTAGGCTGAAGATAAATCACTCTTTTAGGCAGAAGTACCTCACAAATAGCCTTCATGTGTTCTGTAGTGTAGTGCATACAAATACATTTCAAAACAAAGCTATGATTTTATGAAGGAATGATTTGCTTAACATCATCACAATCATATATTTAATCATTTAAGTATTTATACAGAGTGCTTCTTCAGCCCTTCTATTTTACTGTAGCTCTCCCTGAGGACAGGCAAATAAATAGCAGGGTTTTGTTTTGGTTTTGCACATGTGATCGTAAAATATGCCAGTAAACAACATTGCACATAATACTAGCTCTTTCACTTGTGCATTTCATTTATTAAGGTTATTATGGTCCTGACCTGCAGCAGCATTACAGACCTCTCAGGAAGATGGTCGGAAATTATAACTATCACAGTAAACATTGTCAGTCTGCAAGCTGTACTCACAGACAAACTATGATGCCACACCCTCTGCAATGACAGTATTCTTGGACTAAAACTATGATCAAAATCTGTTTATAGAGTGATAATCTGTTCATATATGGTAAACATGATGACTCATTAGTGCCCTGTTACTTGTTTATATGTAATATTTGGCTTTGATCTAATGTTAGTTAGCTTGCTAATAGAATTGTGGTGTTTGACCTTCATTAAAATAGCTTGAGTTTTTATGGTCTGAACTCATTTGTGTAAGTATAAATTGAGCATCTTGCCTCTGATCTTTTGAGAAGGCCAGTGGTAGACTATTTTTTTATAGTCTATCGATATGCGCTAATGCAGTTAAATGACAGCATATAAAATGCACAGTATAAACAAACATATTTTACTTAGCATTTGCACAATTTAAAAACAGAAAATGTGGGTTATGCATGGACAGTGAATTTTGTGACTGCTATTAGGTAGCGTTCAGGCACAAGTAGGGGAAAAAAGCTAATGAGTTCACAATATCTAAACTTAAGTTGTTAATATTAAACTGTAATGCAGTGATCTTTGGGTAGACCTGCTGTTCTCTCTTATAATTTGTGGTGATGCTGTAAAGCAGCAGCATATACAAGAGCTTGACAAGGAGGGCTAAGGGTGAGAGTTGCAGAAAATATGCTAATCCTGGTAAATTTTCAAGTGTAGTTTCAGGGATGCTGAATTTATGCCATGGGATAAACTCATGTTTACCTGATTTGTAAATGTGATTTTTAAACTTGATTATATAAAAAGAATGCACATGATTTTATCGAGTTGTCCTGGCTTCGAGAGCTGCACACAAAAACTAAGTTTCCATGTTCCAGTGTAGTCCAGCAGATGACTCATTTAAACAACTTTTATTCTATTTTTACTTAAGCAAGTTTTATTTAAGTTTTTTGCTTTTTATTCTACATTACTGTCATCATGATTGTGTTTAGTGTTTGTGTGAATGACTTTCTCATCACCACCTGCCTTTGGTGCTTATCAGTGTATTTCTACTAGGTACAAAACAGATTTGGGTACTTTAATAGGCTGGTAAATTAACATTATATCAGTTAATGAAATTACAGAATTTAACTGTAAATTTAACTTAAAACTGTAAAACCTAAAACGTTGTTACTGTATTTTGTTTTAAAGGTCGAATTCCAGCAACCACAGTGGCTGGTTTTTCACTGTGTATATCATAATCGTTATATATTAATAATCAAGTAAAACCTTAACAATATAATCATAAAAATGTATTATTATGTCTCATTCTCTTTGGAAGGGCAGTGGGCATATGGTTGATGCAAGTCGTGTGACTAGACAGAGAAGCAAGTAGCATAACTTTCACTTCTGCTTTTAAATGAGCTGAAAACGAGAAGTATTGTAACACAAGCTAAAGCTTGATGTGAGCCTTGTTACATTATTGATGAGGGAGAAATGCAAGCAACAAATTACAAATGTCTCAAACAAATGGTAAATATAATCTGAAAAATAACTGACTGCTCATCTTGTTGCAGCCTCTATAGAGAAACAGTGCTCACCAAATAAAAAAAAACAGATCCTTATTGCATTGCTGTGTAAATGTTATTATGTTTTATTTAAAACATGAAACCGTATCCTAAGCAAGAAAGGGGATAGCTGTCTGTACCCAGGACAGGGCCTGCAGACCAAACGCCAAATCAGCATCTCAGAATGTGGGTCACACTGAAGTTTATTTTTCTAAACCAGTTAAATTTTTATTAGGGTTCTTTAGGGGTGTCATGATAAATATAGATCATTGCAGCGATCAAATGAGATGTTACATATCGACGGAGCATATAAAAACATCTATAGGCTGAATCTTAATGTTTTATGTTGGTGTGTTTTTGTTGTGGATTTTCAGGGAGTTCAATTAAATGTTCATATCATATTTTGTTTGCATTTTTAATAGAAATGTAACTGCTAATGTAAAATATGCGCATTATATCATGATATCAATATATGGAAACCTTATTGCAAATATAATATTTCTAGCTAAGAGAACCTATGTCAGATCGTATAACGATGAAAATCTGAGTTATACCGCTAGTGTTTTTTTAATGTAGATAAAACCCAACTCTCCCCTGATTTCTGACCTACTTCTGCAGCTTCTCCTTCTGGCACTTTCTGTGGACAGTGTTTTATGTGTTTGACTTGTGTCTGTCTCTTAGGGCTTTGATCCTGAAAACTTATATACTGGGGACAACTTCAGCAAGGTTCTGTCGACACTCTCCGCAATAAACATTGCCACTCAAGGTAATTCATAACTTTACGATCATGTCCTCTTCACTTATATTCTGTCTTTTTTTCCTTCAGTACTGTAGGCGTCAGCTTTGCCTTGTCACTGTTGAGTTTCCACTCAAGTCACATCAAGACAGCAGAAAGAGTTTTAAAGCAGCTTCACCGAATCATTAATGCAAGCATCAAAAATGTGGCAAATCCAAATTCTGCAAATAAGAAGTCGATAGTGTGATTATTCATCTCTTGACAGTCCAGTGTCGGTTCAGTTCAGGTCATTAATAGCGTAAAGTTTGTTCATTATAAAACAAGTTATAAGCAGCTCTGCTGAAAACGGTGGTGTTGCTATTCTGCAGTATAATGTTGATTCAATTCAGTTCAATAACAGTGACCGTTAATTATTTATATATTGGATTTAGCTGTAAATTAGAAAAAAAATAAAACCTGTGTTTTGGCTAAAGCCATATAGTCTACATTTGTTAACACCAAGTAGCAGTCATGTTAACACAGTCTTAACACATGCTGTAGTGTGCAAGACATTTTTAGAAAATTAGCTCCTGATGGTCACTTATAAACTACAAAGAATGTGTCTGTTTACAAGCAGGATTGTAGGCCCTCAATAATCACTCAGTGTTATGGTTTTGGTGGAAATGAGCCATAGCTTTCCTGTTGTGTGTTTCCTTAGGACCTGTTGCAACAACTGTCCTCCTTAATCCCGCTGGCATTGCCGAGTTTTGTTTGTCTTTAGTAGATGATTCGATTGCAAAGTGGTTCAGTGAATGTGTTTGAATTTCATTATCAGTTCATTTTTAGAAGTCTGTGAATATGTATGGGATGGATTTCACATCCCATGCCAGTTTATTTCAGTAATATACACAGTAGGCCTTTAAATGCGCTGTAAACATGAGATACAAATCACATTTTTCTCGGGATGAGGATGACTGAACTTTTGTATTTGCCCTGTGCATGTCAAGAGGTGATTTGTCTGGGGTCGTATACCCGCATCTGTGTCTTTCAGCTGCAGCTGCTCTCACTGGAGGCAACAGACAGTTGCTTTTTGTAGGGCCTGTTTGGGCGGCTGACTGCATCTGCATAAGCACGCGGAATCCATGAGGCATGTAGTTATTCTCAGGTTTTGCTTCCTTGTCATGTTTCCCACAGCTCCTTGCGGCTGTTGCTTTTAGAGGAGAGTCTGTCCTCCTTGTTATTGCAATATTAAGTCTTCCTCAAGTCCCACAGGATTGCTTTACACCAGTTTTACACATCAGCAATATTTATTTATTCATGGGTCAGTAGGATTTATTTTGAAAGACAGAAACTTCTATTGGATTAAAATAGTTAAAACTATATAATATATTATTATATTACTATACTATACTATACTATACTATATATATATATATATATATATATATACACACACACAGTATTTTATATATATATATATATATATATATATATAATACTGTATATTAGTGCTGTCAAATGATTAATTACAAGTTTGTTTACATTATATATGTATGTGTATTGTATTGTGTTTATTATGTATGTATAAACCAGAGTATGTGAGCGGAGCGAGGAGTGGAGCGGCATGATTTTACCTGGAGCTTGGAGCAGATTTTTTGAAAGTCGGAGCGCCGCGATTTTCTCTCGCTCCGAGAGCGCTCCACTGCCGCTCCAGCCCATAATGCAACTGCGTTAGATTCATGTTGAGTAAAGCACAGTTAAGCACCACTGACAGAAAGATGG
>JAUCMS010000024.1:11187482-11207307 GCA_032357445.1 Enteromius radiatus
TTCGATATAAAAATAAATAAATAATGAAAAATTACCGTACAGTGGAGCGTTAATTACAGACATTTTTTTCATGGAGCAAACATGGAGCGAGGATCAAGTAAGGAGGGAGCGCGGAGCGGGAAATGGTAAACCCGGAGTGGAGCTGGAGCGGAGTATTCATGAAATGCTTTGAGCGCGGAGCGGAAATTCTTGCCGCTCCACTCCACTCACATACTCTGGTATAAACCCACACAAACAGCATATATTTTGAAACAATTACATGTTTATACATTTTAGATATTCATATTCTTATATTTTATATTATTATATAAATATATTTAACATTGAACCATTGTTGACTTCTTTCAGCACTGTTGTATTGGTTTTTGGATATTTCACTTTGACATAACCTGTAGTACATGTATAGTCTCTACATGTATATTCTGAAGCATACTATGTCTCAATATTTGTTTTTCTGTATGCTAAAAGATGTCAAAACAATTTATATAAATTGAATGCAAATTGATATAAACAAATATATATATATATATATATTTAAAAATGTATACATAATATATTATGTAAACTTTTTCACTAAGTTTTACATGTTTGACAGCATTAATATATATACATATATATATATATATAATTGCAATTTTTTCTTTATGTCAGTGTCAATTTCTACTTCATATATATTGTCGCAGGTGAAAGAATCGCACGACAGGGATATGTAGTGAATTCCCCGGAGGGTGGATTTTATTTACAAGAAAAGTGAGAAGATAAGTTGTGCTCCGGTGCTCGCTGTGCTCTATGGTTTCTGTTGGTGCTGGTGAATTATGTCCTCCTGTGGGGTGAATGCTGATCGGTCACGGGATGCTGTCTAGGGACAAAAGGAGAGGAAACGTTAGCATGTGCTCTCATGGAGAAGGTTCTCACCCTCTGTCGCTTCCCATGTGGCTTATGTAGCCGAGCCTGATGAGGTTCAGGTGTGACCGATTGGCTGGTGACGAGGCAGGGCAGGTGTTCCTCGTCTGTTTCCAAGGTGATGCTGATGACTCCTCGGAACGCTTGTCGGGTGTCCTTCGTCCGGGCTGATGAACCTTGTAAGTGGTACCCGACTTACCAATTCTTTCCAGCACTGTATAGGAACCCTGCCAGGATGCCAGGAACTTGCAAGCGGAGTTGGGGACCAGGACCATCATCCTGTCTCCGGGCTGGAATTCCCGTGGTTGGGCTGTGCGGTTGTAGTGGCGTTGTTGGCCTTGACCATGTGTTCCTGGACTAATGGCATGACACGTTTGATCTTCTCCCTCATCTGCTTCACATGTTCGCCCACGGAGCGAGGGACTGCAGGCTACTGCTCCCAGGCTATCTTAGCCACATAGAGGAGGCTACTGGGTTGACGGCCGAAGAGGAGCCTGAAGGGGGTAAAACCAGTTAAGACCTGGGGGGGGACCTGTCAGATGCCGAAGAGCACATAGGGGATCATGAGGTCCCAGTCTTTCCGGTCCTCGGCTGCCACACGTCTCAACATCTGCTTCAATGTTTGGTTAAATCTCTCCACGAGGCCAGAAGGGGATACCTTGATCGCTCAGTATCTCAGCTGGTATGCTGACTCGGCTGGGCAACAGAAATGGCTCCTGCACAATGGCTTTGGCTCGATGGAGTGGAACTGCTTTGGGGTACTGGGTGGCATAGTCGACTATGACCAGGATGTGTTCATGTCCACAGACAGACTTAGGCAGTGTCCCCACAATGTCCATCCCTATGCGCTCGAAGGGCACTGCGATAATAGATAGTGGTATGAGCGGGCTGGGGGGAGGAGTTCTGGGTTACCTCCTTGACAAAATTGCTTCACATCGGCGTCTAGTCCTGGCCAATGAAAGTGGTCCCGAATCTTTTGGACAGTGCCATCCAGCACAGCTGCCATCGGGTGTGAGTGTGTGAGCTCCAGGACAGCTTCCATCTTGGATTTGGGAATGACCAACAACATGGTCTGCAGTAGAGCAGACCCTTTTTCACTAAGAAGCGCGAGAGAGGATATGGACCAGACTGAGCGACCTTGCCCTCGATGACCCGGACTTAGGTCCAGCAGGGTCGTCCTCAAATTGTTTGCTTGCAATTTATTAAAAAAAATTCTGTTTTCTATTTCAGTGTCAGATGAACCGTTATAAATCATTATATACTGATTTGGTTCTGAAGAATTCTTATTATCATATCAAACAGTTGCGTATGAACCTGCACGCCTCCCGTCTCTTACGTTACAGTAACATTAGAAATGTCTTTAGTAGCACTTGTGATTTAAAACATCCTTACTTAATAAATATATCAAAATATTATGAATGATAGTTTGTATTTATTTAAAAGTCATGCATTTTCATTTTTATTAATATATTTCTTATCTTTAGGAAGGTGTTGTTATTACTTAGGTATTCTTCAAACAATCACAATTTGTATTATGTGAAAAGTCATTAAGGTCTGGATCAATGTTATGGTGAAAACATTTCAAGAGTTTCCATATTTGAGTAAGTTAGGACTGCTTGTCATTCCAAACAACGCTCCTCTCTTATTTATTAATAAATTATTAATATGCAATCTTATTTACTTTTGATCCAACTTTAAATGTTTGGAAATAACTTGCAAACTCTATATTAAAGTAAGATTAAAATGATGTGTTGGTTCTTAAGAATGACTAACTAATGAGTGCAGATTAAGCAGGGACAGATAATTTTGACTGGATTTGTGTTAAAATCATCTCTGATGAAACAGTGAGGTTTTCACTCTGGAGTGTGCTTAAGGCATAGAGAAGACATTCCATCATCTGGCCTTATCTGGGCTCTCTGTTGTGTTGGCTGAGAAACGCTTGGAGCAGGTTCACACACACTGTTTGTACGCCGTGGGTGTTCGGAAAGAGCCTGCCGTGAAATTCAGGAGACATGCTGAGCTTTTATTGTGTAGATGGAGCGAAGTGTGAGTCAGTGAAGAGCCCCAGAGGCCCCTGCAGCGCTGGAGATCTGTCAGGACCCAAAGTGCAGCAAACGGAGCACCTGACTGTTTCTTCTATCACTGAATACTGCATGCCTCCTCATACCTTATCTCCTGCTATTAATAAAGAACAGATTGCTCTTAGCAAATTAATACAAGCTAATCATGGTCTTCTAAGACCATACAACACGAGTATGTGGCTTTTGTGAATTTTTGTGGCTAAATATGATGTTTTTAGGGTTTCAGATATTGATTTGGTTAGACTGGAGCACACGTTATGTCTATAGACTCACTTCTCTTTGATACTTGTCATCATACATTGGAGAGAGTATGTGTCTGGCTCCTTTCAGCAGTTGTTTGTTGTGACCTATATGCAAGTGCATTGAGCTGTGGACTATTAGTGGTTTAACTCCACAGACACGACAGAATTACGAATGGGTGAGTGCTCTAATTTGGATGTTTAAAGAGAACTGTGTGACCTGGCTTTACTCTGTACTAAATTTAACGAGTCTGAATAGAATAGTTTTAATACACATTTTTATAATCTAGTTACCACCATCAAATGTATATGCTCTCAGTAAGTGTGAAATGCTACCAGTCCTGCACTTTATTTTCTGTATTTTTAAAACTTCTTTTTTATTTTCTCGTTGTATCCAGATAGCCCTAACAGATCATGTCCACAGCCTGGTGGCTCTGCTCCTAGCCTGTCAGCCCCTTCACAAGCTGTTCCCAACTTAAAGTCCAGCAGGTCTTTACGGAGACAGTCAAAAGCTGTGGTAAATTATATCAGATTACTCTTAAACATAATACCCAGTTTATTAGAAGGCTGTTTACAAAATTTGAGAAGTTTTAGATTTGTATGGGCTTAATAAGATCACTTCCTCTGTATTATAAAGGCGTACATTAAATAGCAGTGCATTTCTGCGTTATATTTCTCTTGAATTAGTTGTTGAAAATGACTGTAATATTTACAGGTTTTTATAGTTTCAAATAATCAACCCTAATATTGCAATTTGGAATCATTAACATTTTCATGTTAAATTATTGTGGTATTTTAAATATTTGATATTTTTAACAATTGTTAAATGGAATTATACAAATTGACCATTACGTTATATAACTGAAAGCTGCCTACTTAAAACATTTACAGAACATTATAAATATTGTAACAGCTTGAATTTAAAGTTCATTTAAAACAATGTACCCAGTATAATAAATGTGACATTTAGCTGTGTATTTATATTTCTGTCTCTGCCGATATTTATTCTAAATGAGAGCTGAGAGACAGTTTTGCATGTTCAATATTCACTATAAATAATAAAATCTCTAGGTACTGTGATTAATTATGTTTAGTATGAACATGTAAATCACAAAAAATAACACATTATGTTTCCCAGCCCTAATAACGTAATGTTACAATTAGCTTCCCATAGACCTCTTGTTATCATTATTAGGGGCTTGATCAGAATTGTAGTATTTTCTCACTCGATATGAATAGATAACAATTTTTGTTGTAGATAGAACAGAATAGAGTACTATTCTGGACTATAGCCTGCTGAGGTTCTTCACCTGTTGCTGTTATGTCCAGGAAATGTCTGAGAATGGAGGTGGTGGGCAGCTGGTGGTCAAGGCACGCTTTAATTTCAAGCAGAACAATGAGGACGAGCTGTCTTTCAGCAAGGGAGAGCTGATCCATGTCACACGCCAGGAGGAAGGTGGATGGTGGGAGGGAACCCTTAATGGCAAAACCGGCTGGTTCCCTAGCAATTACGTCCGAGAGGTCAAGGCATGTGGTGAGTGGGCAGTTCAAGATATTGTCTTACATCTTTGCCTTGTCCGAAATGTTCACTTGTGAACATAATGAAATAAATCAGGTCTCCCTTTTTTTTTCTCCAGAGAAACCAATTTCTCCAAAAGTGGTAAAAGGTCTTGACGTTCCTCAGTTGACTAAAAATTATTACAATGTGGTAAGTTCTTTTAAACCAGTGAAAAAGGACATGTAAAGGAATCCGAACTACTTATTTAAATGCATTGTTTGTTTCTCAGGTGGTGCAAGACATCTTGGAGCATGAGAGAGAGTTTATCAAGGAACTATCGACAGTACTGGGCTGCTACCTGCGCCCTCTACAGGCCAGCGACAAGTAAGAGGACAATTCAGACGTTACCATGGCACCAGGGAGCCTTTGATATCAAAGCCGATTGACATTTTGGGGAACTGGGCCGGTCAATAAAAAAACCCATGCGCATAATGACTCTTCTGTTGGCTGTCTCTGCAGGCTGTCTAGTGCGGACTGCTCCAGTCTGAATGGGAATTTAGAGGACATCCTCTCGTTCCAGCAGGGACTGTGTCTTGCCTTAGAGGAGTGCTCCAAGTAAGAGCTGTATTTCAGGGTCTTTGCTTCTGTTTTCATATACTCAAATGACTACTTGATTCTCTTTTTTTCTGTGGAAGTCTTGGCCTTTGATGTTACAGCTCCATCTAGTGGTGGCTTTGTGTCATATGTCCACCTCTATTCTATACCGTTTTAAAACCTTAAAAGTTACCCTGTTTACAGAGGTGTAAAGTACTTGAGTAATTTTACTTACTTACTGTACTTAAGTATTATGTTTGGGGATTCTTACTTTACTTGAGTACATTATAAATGAATACTTTTACTTAATTAAATTTTTAAAGAAATAAAAGTACTTTTTACTCCTTATAATTTTTTTTACAGTCAAAAATTACACATTTTTGAGATGACTTAATTTTATTTTCCCTTGCTATTAACAACCAACTGAATTTCGATGATGCCTAGTTTAATTTAAATGTTATTTATTCTGGCAATCTGAGATTATTTTCACATTCCATGAAATTGGTCAGACATGTTCATTGGTCCTTTGGAAGTGACGTCATTTCACATTAATTACCACAATGCACAGCACCGTGACCTGGAAATTATAACAGTCAATCAGTGGAAGAAAATGGAGGAAGAACATCAGTCAGCAGCGAACGCAGTCCAAAATCAGCCACAGGATCAAGAGCACCCGTGTCCATACCTTATCGAATTCTTTTCTTTTAGTGGTATTAGTAAGGATTCATACAAGATCAAATGTATCCTTTGTCTCCTGTTCAACAAGGAAATGTCGGCCTTCAAAAGTTTGACATCTGACTTAAGGAAGCATATTTACTGCCTCTCTATCAAGCCTAATCGCTAACCTGATTTTACCAAGTGCAACATGTCCCTGGTTCAGCAACTTTGTTGACCCTGGATCAACATTGTGATTAACCAATCAGATTGAAGAAACAGTTTACAGTTTGTATAGTGTGTAGTTTAGGCTTACTATCAGTGTCTGGTGCTTATACATTAGTGTCAGTCATCTAACATATCCATATGATTTTAGGCATTACTCATGTGACTTTGGCACCACTTTTAAATCATTCTGAGTTTAAGTAAATCACAAAAAAAATAACAATTAATGTTTCCCGACCCTACTAATTTATTGTTACAACTATCTTCCCATAGATTTCTTTTTGTCATTATTAGATTACAGATACATTTATTTTGCAATTGAATTATGTAACAATTTTATATCTACACCCCAACCTTGGTTATTTGGCATAAAATATATATTGAATATTAAAAGTCAGATAAATTATCAGGGCTGATATGTGTATTTTCGCCCTTACAGGATGTCAGAGGGCCAGCAGCGGATTGGCGGCTGTTATCTGAACCTGTTGTGTCAGATCAGAACACTGTACTTGTCCTACTGCTCCAGCCATCCTTCTGCAGTCTGTGTGCTGACTGATCACAGGTCAGTGTTCACAAAATTGTCATCAACATGTTCTTGGCTTTTATGAATCTTCTAGAACACACATTAAGATATTTTTCATTACACGAATCATGGAAAACTCATTCCACAAGAATACAAAAAATACATTGTAAAAGGGATCCAAATGAATCAAGCTGTATACTTCAGGTCTTATGAAGACCACATATAATTAACACATAAACATCGATCAATGCATACCAAACAGAGCGCATGAAATATAGTAAACATGTCATGCAAGTACTATTGAGGTTCCATTTAAAGGAGTATGCCACCTTTTTTTAAAAATAGGCTTATTTTCCAACTCCCCTAGAGTTAAAAAGTTTCCTTTTAATATATTTTATAGTGGTTGACTGATAAATTGCCATAATTTATTATTATTATTTTTATTTTTTAACAGGCAATAAGTTTTTCTGTTTGGTTGATGTTTTAGAGACAGGACTTTTTTTTTGACGCACAGTACTCACATTCTCCTTCTTGTTTGTTGTTATTGTTCAGCTCTGTCTAATAACACTCTTATAATCTATTAAAAAAGGAATTAAAATGTATACAAAAAGTGCTGAAATTATTGGTTTAATTAGTAATCAAGGCAAACTTGATTTGATTCTTGTTTGCCATCAGCAAATATGCCTTTATATAATTTTTACAAATCTTTAAACAACTAATAAACATTTAATTTCCCAAACCTTGCGAGCTTCAAATCCAGCTGTAAACCTTATGAAGTGTGCACATGTATCCTGTATGATCGCATGCACTCTGTGACAGTCAGTCTGTGTGAATTGAATGCGGACAGGAGCAGAGTTCAGCTTCACTGGAGATGCACAACAAACTTTAAACTCTGATTTTAAGCATTCTGTACTTTATGCATACATACAGCACACGTCACTGTGTGCTGTATGTAAAGTGAGATTTCTAGAGAAATATTGATATTCTATACCTTTTTTGATAATACAGAGAAAAAAAAACTGCCACAGTATCAAGGGGGTAATTTTTTTCTTAGTTTAAAGATAAACAAGTCCTTATTTTTTATTACCTACTGTTATCAAAGATTAAAATATGCTGTAACAAATACGTTGCTCATCGTTCATAAATGCTGGTTAACATATTAACATTATTTGATAAATAGGTTTAATTTAATTCCGGAACTTTAAGAATTATGGTGAAAAAACGAGACAACACTGATATCTGCAAAAATACTAGGCCATCTTGGTTAATGATTCAGTGATATTAAAATAAGAACAGTTTCCAACCTCTCGAAATTCTTTTATATAGATCCGGGTGCATGTCTTTCAGGTGAGAAGTGAAAGTGACAGTTTGGCTAGTATCGGTATATCAGTACTTTGGGAAATTAGTATTGATACCATTTAGATATTTCAGTATCAATATTTATCAAAATATCTATATTACAGTAATAACAGTATTACCTTGGCTTTATTGTGGGAAAAAAAATACAAAATTTCCGATGCTTACAAACTTCCCAGAATACTGAGTGTCCTGTGTTGATTAAAGGGATTACTTTCTTTTTAATTATATATTTATTAGTATTTTTCACAAATGAAAAATAAATAGCTTTGTCTTCTAATGTATAAGTATGTTTATTTTAAACATTTATTTTTTAAAAATCCATTTTCAAATTATTTAAATTTTGTTAAAATAACATAATAAAATGACAAATAATAAAAGATAATAAAAACAAATTAAATTATATCAGTCATCGGCCACCCTGCTTTCCAAGATATCAACATCAGCCTTCAAAAACCTATATCGGTCAACCACTAATATTTTATATCCTTTTACGTACGGCTATGTGCATTGATCAACTATTAAAATTAATATTGGTAACAATTTTCAACATTGGTTAATGCATTAGATAATTAGTGAACAATACATTGACACATTATTTTGAACATTAAGGGTGAAAGTGGTCAATTAGTTTTTTAAAAAGCATGTCATAAATTGTAAAAAAAAAAAAAAAATAGTGTAAAATTTGAATTGTTACAAAAAGCTGATAAGAAGAGTAATACATTAATAGATTCTGAGTTCATGGAGAGGCATGTTTTTGTTTTTGTTTTTTATTACAAAATATTTTCTCCAGTCAGTTCCACTTAATATCCATGTATGTTCCAATTTAATCTCACATACAGTGTATAATTTGATTTCCCAAAGGGTTTTAATAATATAGCTCTGTTAAGCTTTTTTGTGTCACTGTTGTCTTTCCTGTTTTAATATAAAGAGCCACCAGGTGTCACTACAAAGCTTTGATTAACTTACTGAGTCTCACTGAGCTGAGTGACTAAACAAGCAAATCTCCTACTTGCTTTTACATATAACACTGCTGCCCTATTTCCATTTTAAGGTTGTTGTTTGTTTGTTTTTTTTGGTTGGTACTAGTAAACTTAGCAGGTATTCATAAATGTCTGTGCCACATTTTACACACTTCCTGTACAATGAACTACATCAGGGTTTCTGTTAGTTTTCTCCTTCCACCTCAGAATGCTCCACGACAGAAGGAGAGAGTGAAAAGGCATGCCTCATACACACAGGAAACAGCACTAACCCAACAGGATATCTATAGCTGTGGTTGTGCTGATGGAGGCAGAAGACACTTTTGATTGTTTGCTCACTTGCGTATAACTGTGCAGAATTGTTGCAGCATTTTTCCAGTGTTTGATTGTGTGTTCAAGGCATGCGTTCGATGATTCATTCTTAGTCTAGCTTTAGTTTATCACATTTCAGTATTCTTTTCACGCCCCTTCTTTCACCTTCCCCAAAACACTTGCTCTTGTGATGGTTATATGAGAAAGCATTGTTGACATTACTGCCTCAGAGTTTTATTATTAGCATTTTTATGCCAAGACGTATACTTTTAAAGTGCACCTTAAATTATCAAAATATGTTTAAGTGTGCATTTATTTATGCAACAGTTTGAGGTCGGTAAAAAAGACTTTCATGCTCACAAAGGCTGTATTTGTCTAATAAAAATCATTAAAATATTTCATATTGTGGAATATTATTAGAGTTTAAAATAACTGTTTTGAATTTGAAAATGTTATGCAAAGGTGCATAGTTTCAGTATTGTTACTCCTTCAGAAATCCTTCTTAAATGTGAGCCTGGACCATAAAAGCAGTCATAAGTTGCATGTTTGTAGCAATAGCCAACATAAACATTTTTTGAGTGTAAATTACAGTATTATAATATTTCTTTTATGACAAAAATGAGGATATTAAGTAAACATCATGTTCATGTTTGCTAAAACTTTTTTTTTTTTGTTTGCACCCTCAGATTTCAGATATTCAAAAATTGTCCTATCCTAACAAACCATTCATCAATGTAAAGCTTATTTATTCAGGTTTCAGTGATGTATAAATCTAAATTATAACTGGTTTTTTGGTCCATGGTCACATATGATAATTTGGTACTCTGGGAACTTTATTATTATTATTATAAGTGTTGAAAAAGGTGTTAAAAAAGTTAAAAAGAACATCATTAAAATAGAAAAAAAAAATTAAGTTGTTTAAAAAAAAAAATAAAAAATCCCTCAAACTTTTAAATGATCGTTGTACATTTATATTGTAATAAGGTTTGATCTTTTCTTGCAAACTATTCCTAAAATTAAAATACATTTTAAAATGTTTTCAATTCAGATATGATTAGACTCGATTTGACTACAAAAGCCACCTAATTCCAATATTTGCTTTACCTTTAAACAGTGAGGAGCTGGACAAGTTTATGGAGAGTCAGGGTGCCAGTGCTCCTGGTATCCTGACCCTCACCACCAGCCTGAGCAGACCCTTCATGAGGCTCGACAAATACCCCACCCTCCTGCAGGAGCTTGAGCGACATGTGGAGGTAACAGCACACCATTACACCACCAATGCCAGGGAGTCGTTCATATAAGTATTTACAGATTCTTTCTTTTCTTTTTCTTGTAGGAAGCGCATCCAGATTACAGTGACATTCTCAAAGCAACTCTTGCTTTTAAAAATCTTGTGGTATGTAACAGTCACCCGTCATATTTGCCATTTAATCTTTGGTCTTTGTCTGACAACTCAAGCTTTCTACAAAATTCATTCCTTACGTTGACTTCTCAGTTTTGACCACTGTGAGAGGTTTCTGTCATGTTGAAAAACATTTTAAATCTTTTCTCTCTAATTGCCTTCTACCCTCAACTCTAAACCACACAACAGGCTGCACTTTACAGGTCGGAGGAGATTTTGCTGTTACATGAAATGTAAAGGTTAAGGTTTTGCAAGAGTGTCTCTATAACATAAAAAAGACTGAGGAAACATGAGTCATTCCATAATGGCTTCTCAGGTCAAATGTCTCTGCTAAGAAATTTTAGTAGTAGGTGATTTCTTTGCTCGTTGTGTTCTGTGGAACAGTTTCATTTATTCTTTTAGTTTTTTCTGACAGGTAAGGGAGAGTCCCATCTTCATAGTTTAGATCTCACTAGTGGGGGTGTAGACTTGGTCTTCCCCCTTTACCTATGCTTTTTTTTTTCAGTTACCTATGTTGGTATTTGCCGATGAGATGATTTGCGCACTTTATTGTAAATGGCTTTGATAAATAAGCATAAGTAAGGAACATGAATGTAATGCCTGGAAATAAGGAGAAGTGACCTCCCACTCCGAAAGGACCGTTTCAGGTTCCAGGTTCCAGGTTCCAGGTTCCAGGTTATTTTGTGTTAGAAAACGCGTTGCCTATTTTACAGAAATCTGCATATTAAAAAGGATCAAGTGATATTGCAAACTGGAATAATGATGCTGAAAATTCAGCTTTGTATCAATGAATGAAATATCAAAATATATTAAAATAGAAAAAAGTCATATTTTATTTTAAATGTTTTTTTCTGTATTGCATTTTTGATCCAAATAAATAAGAGACTTTCTAAAACATTAAAAAATCATAGCAACCTCTAGCTTAAAAAAGAAAAATAAAACAAGTTGTGTTTGTATGCATTCTGATGTCAAACAATTAATAATTCATTTTTCAGAGAATTAAAAACATCTTCCAAACTCTTTTTAGACTTAGTTCTGTATGAATCGTAATTCTTGACTGTAAAAGAATGTTGTTTCGAATCGTCATGTGTCATCGCTTTATCTTTACACTGACTCATACTATGAAGTGCATATTAACACATTAATGTTTCTAATTTTCCTAAATTTCAGACTCAGTGTCAAGATCTGCGCAAAAGAAAGAACTTGGAGTTGCAGATCTTGTCGGAGCCAGTGCGGGGCTGGGAGGGCGACGGCATGAAGTCACTGGGTCAGGTGGTCTACATGTCACAGGTTCATGTCCAGAGCAGCTCAAGTGAGGTGAGCAGGAGAGTGAGAACCAGGAAGTAACAGTGTGGCAGCTAAAGTCAACCTGACATGTTGTTTTCACATCTGCGTGGTTATATCACGGCTTTGTTTTGTGCAAAATGCATGTTAGATGTCGGTGCAGTGTCAAAATAATCTATGAAGGCATTATTTTATCAAGAACAATTGAAATGTTGTGCAAAACAAGGTTTTTTTGTTGAAAAGTTCTGATCGGGGTCTTTTAAACATAACGGCCAGAAGCACAGACTCATTTTTTGTGACTTGGTTTAGCTAACCAATGGAAAATGTTTTAAGTGTCAACAGCTCAACCCCCACCCCCCTTGCAAAGTTTTGCATCTGTGGTCACTGAATGCATTTTTAACTCAGCCCCTAAAGGTCTGGTTAATGGAAACTGTGCTGTTTGGGGGGCTAATAGAGCCACTAATAATATCAGAAAGGGGGTAAGCTAAAGGAAAAATAGTAGGTTGATGAAAGTATTATGTTGTTAAATTCATTTGGAGTGATTTCCCGCCATTTCTGTTCAATGTATTTCCTTTCTCTTTCTCTCTTTTGCTTAGCTGAGATTTATCTTGGTTTGCTAGAAATAAGGTATGATATGTGTTGATCATGAGTAATCAATGTAGCAAAAAATAAAGCTGTGCACCAATCCGAAACCGTGTGTTAGTAGAGACGTTTGATGTTTGTGTTTGTAAGGGTGTGCAGTAAGGCCATACACTTGCATCTGTGCCATAACTGTCACCATGATAGTGCTATTTCAGAATATTTTTGCAGAAGTAATGAATTTAATATAATGTGCGTATGTGCTTTTTTCTAGGAAAAGGAAGAGCGATACTTCATGCTGTTTCCCAATGTGGTAGTCATACTGTCTGCCAGCCCAAGAATGAGTGGCTTCATTTACCAAGTCAGTGTTTTACCTTATGCATGACATACATGTGTGCTATTTATGATAAAGTGTCATTCTTATTTGTGTCCCAATCTTGTCTCATAGGGACGTCTTCCACTGACTGGAACCACTGTAACCAAACATCCAGAGGATGCAGAGATGGGCCATTATGCTTTTGAGCTCACAGGTGTGTTTCAGTCCATTTTTAGAGAGGTCACAGAATAATGTACACTTGACCATGTGCTGTTTTTTTTATAAGCAAATCAGCATATTAGATTGATTTCTGAAGAACCATGTAAAGACTGAAGAGGGGGGTAATGATGAAGTGCAACTTTGCATCACAGGAAAAATTATGTTAAAATGTATTACAAAAGCAAACAGTTATATCAAGCTCTAATAATACTTCACAATATTAATGTTTTTTAATGTGTATTTGATCCGATAAATGCAGCCTTAAAATATTTTAGCGAACTGTCAGCTTTGTCATCACATGAATAAATTACATTTTAAATTCGATTATGGAGTAAATGAAAAACTGTTATTTTAAATTGTAAAAATATTTCACAATATTACATTTTATTATATGTCTGGTCCAATATATGCAGCCTTGGTGAGCATAAGAAACTTTAGAAAATATAAAAAATGTTAATGACCACAAACTTATACTGTATATTGGTGTTTGCTCACGCGAAGCTATGGCATGACTTTAAAAGGCTTGAAATACATGTTTTTTTAATTTGCTGTCATTTTTGGAGTTTAACAGGCATGTCTTGTTTTGTGTTCCATGTAACATTAAAATAGCCTCATGGTTTTTTAATAATCCTGTCTTTTTTGTTGTTGTTAAGCTTTTGTTTTTTGCTTTTTTTTTGTTGTTTTTTTTTTTTTACACATTTCCAAATAAAACTTGTAATGTAATTTAAAGGAATAGTTCACCCCCCAGAAATCAAAATTACCTCATAAATTACTCACCCCCAAGCCGGAATAATTTTGTAAAAAACAAAAAAGAAGAACGTTATATACACTTAGAATGGCTAGTCATTTATGGGGTAATTTCCATTTTTGGGTCAACTATTCCTTTAAGAAAACACATGCTTGAACAGTTGCAGTATTGCAGTATCTTCTTTCTTGTTGACCATGTTTTTGTTGTTTTTAGGTGGGACAATAGAGCGCACCATGGTGTTCTGCAGTAGTGCACAGGAGCTGCTGGATTGGTTAGAACATCTTCACGCTTACACCAAGGTAGGAAGTCCAGTCGGATCAATATTAAAGGTAACATTTTCTCCTTTTCTTTTCTTTTTTTTTGCCATCTTATTCAACAGGTGAGTCATTATTTTCTTGCGTATTTTGCTTGGGCAGAGTGTTGAGGTAAAGCCTGCAACTATGGCTGGCACGTCATCCCACCACTTGCATGGTTTCGGTACTGCTGTGGCTAACCGGGGCCCTCTCGAACCCCCCAAGATCACCAAACCATGGTCCTTAAGCTGTCTGAGACCAGCGCCGCCCCTCAAGCCCTCCGCTGCGCTAGGATATAAAGAGGTACGCTTTCTGGAAACCAGTCATAAGGGTCTTGAGTGGGAGCGTAATTTACCTTTGCGTATTCTTGGTGGTCCTAACAGGAAACCGATGCACACAGAGCTAGTCTGACTGTTAACTTCATCGTCTTCACCACAAGTTGTGGTGGAGGTGTTGTTATATCAGATTTAAGTGGAATGTTTAGTGGTCTGTAAGCTGCAGATTAGCTAACTCTACCCAAAGCCCACTCGAACATCTTATTAATGTGCATGACCTCTTCTCCAGGGGTGTTAGTCACTATCGTGAAATTTTTTCTTTGCAACAATTAATTTTCACCTCTCACTGTTCTTTCCATCATATTCCTGGCAGGCCGTTCTTTTATTCTCATACACATATTCATTCTCTCTCCATTTTCTGCTTCTTTAGAGGATGTCTTATATCCTGAAGGTAAGAGTAGATGTGTGTCTGTGTGTTTTGTGTGAGTATGTGTGTCTGTGTGCTTGGCTAGCACGCTGGATCCATGCTCATCTGTCTTTTTCTCTATAATTGTGTGGAGAGCCGCCCATTTCCGGTGTTGTTTGCAGTTGCATCTTCTACTCCCTCTGCAGTGACCTTTGCTTAATATGCATTTATTTGTAATCTATGATCTTATGCTATGTTGTTATTAATAGGACGGGAGTTCAGATACAATAGCAAAATGTTGACAGGCAGTAAACAGTGTGTACTGAATCATATCCTGCTTCTCAACCTTCAAAGCTCATCGTCTTTAATCAATATGCCCACAAACCCAACCAAGCCTTTTCCTGCATGAAAAAAAACTGCTGTGATGCTTACAAAGATGGTGTGATGCTTATCCAACCAAAAAGAATGTGAAAAGTGTATGCATGCATATAGTATATAAAAAAATAAATTGCATTAAATAGTTGCATAAATAAAATAAAATGTATTTGTTGAGAAAGTGTATTTACATAAAGCATTGATTAGGCCAAATTGGCTTTAGAAGTCAATATATAGCTCGTTTATTTCCATTAAATGCTATTTTTTTTTGTAATTATTGGTCTGAGTATACATTCTCTAAATGTTCTACCACCAAAGATTTATGCATACATCTTTGGTGGTTCCTCCACCTGCTTCCATGCCATTTGAACCACGTTTCAAGATTTAGTTTAAAAGCTGTTAAAAATGTGCCTCATAAGCACTGGTTTGTATTTATTCCTACATTCTGTCCAGCTGTTTCGAAATGCAAGAACGGTTCTTCTGCAAACAGCTCTTTACTCATTTCATGCTGCTTGCTCTCGACAAGTGTGGTAGCAGACTCACAAAAACCTGTTTTCTATTTGGTGGTACTGTATTTGACGCTTTAGTTGCTCTGATGGTTTTTTGTTTTTAAATTATTGTATTAAATTTGTGTTACATTTGCACCCATAAGTGCTATTAATAATAGCATCTTATGGAAAACAATAGAAAATGGAACAATAGGAACAAGTTCCTTTTTTACCATAATGTTTGAAAATGTATCACAGAAGACATAAGGTGTTTTGAGATGTCGAGAATGTGGCCCTTTTACAAACTATATGATGAGGGAGATAATTCCCATTTTAGTTTCTAACTAGATTTGTGACTAAATATAAATCAATTGAAGATACCAAGAGCATTAGGTGGAGATTTCTTCATATTGGAAAAATGTAACAGCAATAATTGGTTTTATATTCGGCGATAGTCTAATAACCTGTGGCAGTGTTCCAGGGATATAAAATAAATAACTGGGATGCTGAATTGTCTTTCAGACTGTCTCGAGAGATTCTGAAGGGATTAAGGCATATGTTAGCTGTTGCCACAGTTACTGAAGTATTAGAAAATATCACTTTTACCTTGTCAGTCAGAAAGCCTGTACATTTTATTGCTTCCAACATATTTAGCCATTCAAAAAACCCTTTTTCTTAAAATCCAGATATCACTAGAGTTCAGAAAATAATCTTATACTTGCTTAATGAACCATTTCTGTTGTCTACCGGTAAGCTAAATTTAGATCAAAAGATTCAGTATCTGCCAAGTAGCTGTTTATATAAATGGCAAAATGATTCATAATGCCTTTTAGGGTGACGCTGGTTACATCACCATAAGAAGGAATATTATTTTCCAATCATGCCGCGTCATTCTCTGTATTATGTCCCGGTATTCTGAGCAACAACTACCACATCGCATAATGGCAAGTTTTCGTTTAAAGGCTAAGAGGATTTCTCATAAACCAGGTCTTTCCGCTAGTTTTCACGTCATTTTCCAGGCTAAATGTTTGTCTGTGCAAACCTGGAGAATTATTCAAGAGACTAAGACGTAATTCTTTGTTTTTCATATGCTGGCACCACAGTGTTGCGCTAATAGTTGCCACTTTCTTTTTGCATGTTGATTCAAATGATATTACGCATTCATTTCACGAGCAATTCATTAGTTACAAACGTTCTGTAAACTGTGAGCATGTGCACGCTTAGCTTCAGGTATTTCCACCATTTACTTTCGTTTTGATGTCATGAGTAAAACAAAAACAAAAAACAAAAAAAACATTTAGTGTGAAGCATGCATAATAAAAAATCAGCTTTTTAAAAACATTTATACTTCTATTGCTTTACAGATTCTCACTAAAACTGTGACTGACTGGTTGTCAGTGACAAATAAGTTGCTTTTCTTTAATAAAGCTGCCCACATAACTTAATTTATGTCTGTCATTTAAACAATTCAATGAGATTGATCAAAATAAATGTAAATGATGCTTTAATAAAGAGGAGTGCAATTTAGATGACTCACTCCACGGTGTTAGCATTCAAGAAAAAAGATGGCAGCAGCCCTGTGACACTGTTATGACAGTCAACAAATGACTCAGACTGAAATAATTAGTTCACGAACAGACAAGGGTCTCTCGTCTGTTAATTGTTTTCATACATGAGTCCCTGATAATTTGCTGTTAAATTATCCTGAATGGCGTCATAACTTATATAAGCTGTCGTTTATTGGCCTAATTTCTTAGCATCCTTGCTCGGGATTTGAGTGCATATTAAGGTCCCCTAACTGTGGTTTTGTGGTTTTTATTCAGAGCTCAGCAGGTGCTGTTACTTTATTAACACCAGACTGTTTCCTCAGGACTCTAGTAAAAGCCCCAGACCCAGACCCAAGTTCCTCCCAAAGAGAAAAACGGAGAGAAAACCATCAGATGATGAGTTCCTGCTCAGAAAAAGTAGGTGTATTAAAATGAGAAATAAAATTTATTTCGTTCCCAGAACCCAAACAGGGGTAGAATTGCAGGGGTTTGAAAATAAACAAAAGTTAGCTTTGCCAAAATTAGTTTAACATACGATCAAAAAGAAATACAGATACATAATAAATTGGTGGATCGTCAGTCAGAAAATGTTATTTCTGTCACATTCAGGCACGGCAGCTCTGGAGGAAGATGCACAGATACTCAAAGTGATAGAGGCCTACTGTACTGGAGCCAGTCTCCACCAGTCCACCACAGGTAGACCTATCTGTCAGATGTACTGTATAACTAAGATACTGAAGTTGTATTGTTAATAGAGTTTAACAGTTGTTTCATTAGAAGAATTGGTTTGTTTGCACAGCTGTCCGTAAGGAGTGCATCCCCCAGGTCCTGCTTCCAGAAGAGGAGAAGATTATTGTTGAGGAGATCAAGAGCAATGGCCAGACGATCATTGAGGAAAAGTATGTTCAATTGTCTGATATCAGAATTAGTGGATTAACACTGAGTCCAAGAAAAATGCTTGTATTGTTATTTGCCTTAAAGGGTTAGTTCACCCTAACCCAAAAAATTACGAAACATCGGTAAAGTCCATGTGACATCAGTGGATCAACTTCAGTTTTGCGACGATACAAGAATACTTGTAGAATACTTGAATGCACAATAAAAACAAAAAATAACATAATTTAACTCAGCCATTCTTCTACTGTGACTTACGTCGTCTGCCATCCTAGAGAATATCACAGCATAAGCATAAGCTTTCCTCTAGGCTCAAACAGCCACAGATTACGCACATGTGTGTGCTTTCACCTGAATGTAAACAAGACTGATTACATCAAATACATTAAAGCTTGTGTGTGCTGCGTTACAATACACAAAAATTCTGGAAGATGTAAGACACAGGTGAAGAATGGAAGAGTTAAATTATTTTTTGTTTTGTTTTATTTTTTTCAAAAAAGAAAGTATTGTAGCGTAAAACTTAAGTTGATGCACTGATGTCACATGGACTGTTTTACCAATCGGGGATCATTTTAGTTTCATTGCCGTCTATGGAGGGACAGAAGACTCTCTGATATCATCAAAAATATCTTAATTTGTGTTAAAAGCATAATAACAAGTTTAATTTATTTATTTAAAATAGTAATGTAGGCTATTTCTGACGCAGTGACTTAAACCAAACTTTTATTTAGATGGGTTGCCTTGTCTGTATGATACGAGTAAAAAGGTCAAATGCTCATGAAGTGACTCAGAGCTGTTCTGGAGATTATATGTATATTTATGTTCTCATTTATTGGGAGGATAGACGTTAATATCACTGCACGATCACGAGTACTGTTAGCACACAAAACCGCGCGCCTGCACCATTCATTAACACAGAGACACACAGAATTCATATTAAAATAGATTTTTTGTGGCTTAATACAGGTAGGACTGGGGTTGCTTTGTCTGTGTGTCTGTCTGTGTGTGTGAGGTAAACCTGACAAGATCTCCAAAAACTAAACAAAGTTGTTTTGAAAATCTAAAAATGCACACAGTTTCCTGTGATGGGTAGGTTTGGGTGATAGAAATAACATATCATTGTGTAAATAAGATAAATAAGCAGTGTTTTTATTAAAAGAACAAGAAATAGACCCATTCTATAGGAATGGTATCTTTAAATGACCTTTCAGTGGACTGGGTGAAATAATGGCAGGGGAAACACTGAAGGTAATCAGATTACAGGTGGATTTTGTATAAAATGGGAATACTATTAGGATTGCAAAGGTTTCATGCAAGTATTTTCTAATAATTCAATCTTTAATTATTCATTCATGATCTGATGGATGCGGCCATGACGTTAAGTTTCAGACTTAGTTATTAATGTAGTTATGAGAGTTAGATTGACTAGGAATATGTGAATCTCTCAAGCCTGTCTCTCAACAGTGTTCGGCAGCAGCATATTTATAACAGCGACTTCTACATATATACATAGTACACAGTGGTGGGCAGTAACGAAGTAGTTGTAATTCGTTTCTGTACTTAAGTACATTTTTCAGGTATCTGTACTTTACCGGAGTAGTTTTATTTTTAGCAACTTTTACTTTTACTTC
>JAUCMS010000024.1:11207407-11222377 GCA_032357445.1 Enteromius radiatus
AAAAAGGAGTACTTTTACTTTTACTGGAGTAATGTTTTATAGTATGGATCTGTACTTTTACTCAAGTACTTGATTTGGGTACTTCGACCACCTCTGATAGTACATATATGAATATTACATAAATTCTAGTACGTATACACATATTGCATCACTCCTAAGGAATGTCATGTAGACTGTAACTATTGCACTGATAAAATCATCAGAGTAACGCTGAAAACTTGTTTCTGTGTGCAAATGTTTGTTCGTCTTGCACGTGTGCATTGTAAAGAGAGAGCGGGGAAAGTGAGAATGTGCTTTACATCCAATATTAATCCGATTGTTTAATATATTTATTTGCATGGTCATTGTCGTTGAGGGTTTTGGTTATTTTCTGGTTGTATGAGGACTTTGAAATCAATGAAATCATTAGCAAAGTGAGACAAGTAGGGCTCACTGCATACCGCAACATCCAGGGGGCGTTGTTGGATCCACATCTAGGAGGTGGAGAATGGTAGGTTTAGGAATTAGTTGTAGGTTTAGGTATATTAAGGAGGGAGTGGTTGAAACTTAATATTTCCAAATTTCTTAATTTTGCGTCTTTTTAAATCTTACAACATTTAACCCTAGATTTCTCAATCTTGACTCGGGTCTTGACTTTTGATTCTTAGTCTAAATGTACTTAACAGTTACAACATTCCTTGAATATTTTAAATAATGCTTTTATTACTTTGCAGAAGCCTTGTTGATGCTGTTTATGCTCTAAAAGATGAAGTCCATGAATTAAAAAAGGTAAGTTTTTTTTTTTTTTTTTTTACACGTCATTGTAACCCCGTGTTGGCCTGTAATCTTCTGATGCCGTGTGTTTGTGAATGTAGGAGAATAAATGGATGAAGCAATGTCTGGAAGAGGAGCAGAAGTCCCGTAAGGAGTTAGAGCGTATAGTCAGAAAGTTGGCCAAGCAAAAGAATGACTGTTCCTGGGATGAAGGAGGTCACTAAAGAACACTTGGACACTCGCCTGTTTCCCTTTGCCAGCTGCATGTATGTGTTTCCGTGTCTGTGTATCCTCACGAATGTGTTTTTAAGTGTTTTTCCCCCCCCCCATCACATTACACACCGAACATTGCCTTTGGAAAGTCACCATGCTGGGGATTTTCAGCCATTTCTCATCAAATGTTTTTTAAGGACAAGACGCGATAAGAAGATCAAATCTGTGATTAGTGACTCTATTTATCTCGCCATACTGAAGAATATCACTGTGCGGTTAACTTCATGCTCCTGTCATGTGACATTCTGAGAACAAAACCGGCTACTGTTCTAGAAGACCAAGTGAACTGCTTCTTAAGTGTTTCGTGATTTGGAAAAACTTCAGAGTCCTGTCCATTTTTCATTCTGGTTTAACACTCCCAATGAGACTCATCAGCGAAAAGAAGGTGAAATCTCTTGTGTTTGAACTGAACAAATATCTGCCTCACTTTGTGACTTACTGGTCATGGACAAAAGTAGAAATCTGATGACATTCAGCCCATGAACCGCATTCCGACTCAAGCCGCTATTGCACAAGTGAAAATATTCAGTTTATGGTGTAAGAGAAGACACTTGTGGCTGAACATTGCAGGATTCCACTGTATCCACAAGTATTGCTCTTTTTAGACCTATTTCTGCTTTTATAATGTGAAAACGCTTGCTTTTAGGTCACAAATCAACAAAATTCAGATGTGTGGTTTGCACCTGATTGAAACGAGATGGCCTACTTGCCATCTTGAAATGAGTTTGGTTTTTCCTTTTAGTTTTAAAGGCTTTGAGTCAAATGCCTGTAATGCGTCATTGGACCGTAGGTTTAGATTCAGTTTATTCCAAATATATGTGTTACCCGGACAGTCACTCGCATCAGCATGGGTACACAGTATTTCTAAAACAGCCATTATAATACTACATAATCATGCTTCTGATAATCATCACTAGTTTAAAGCTATCAGGGATATAGTTGTCAGAAATAGTTAGGTTTATAATGCTATACTAATATGATACATTATATAATGTATGTATATCATATATACAGTATAAATATGTACACTGCTCCAAAAAAATTAAGGGAACACTAAAACAACACATCCTAGATCTAAAGGAATTATTCTTAATAAATACTATTCTATTCTATTACGTAGAATGTATTGACAATTGGATTTGGAGTCACACTCGCTTCTCAGCCTTTTGGCTAAGATCAAGTGTAATATCTGTTCTTATCAGTTTAATATCTGATACGTCCCCTCCCTGGGGACTGCTGGGGCAGTCATGGCCTAATGGATAGGGAGTTGTACTTGTAAGCCAAAGCTAGCGGGTTCGGTGGGAGTGATTTTCCCAGCACTCTCTTCTGGTGTGTGTGTGTGTGTGTGTGGTTGTTCACTTCTCACTGCTGTGTGTGTGCATGTTGGATGGGTTAAATGCAGAGCACAAATTCCAAGTATGGGTCACCACACCTGGCCACAAGTCACTTCACTTCAAAAAAACACACTGCAGGCTGATCCAACTTTGAAGTCAAAATGTCCTTAAAACAGGCCTCCACATGCCTGTATGTCCTCTCTACAATGCCTGGGCATGCTCCTCCCACACTTGGACTAAAGCATCCGCCAACTCCTGGACAGTCTGTGGTGCAACATGGTGTTGGTGGATGGAGCGAGACAAAATAACACAAACCGGTCATGCTGGAGGATGTTGAAGGCAGCAGAACGTTCTCCACGGCGTCTCCAGACTCTGTCACGTCTATGCTCAGTGTGAACCTGCTTTCATCTGTGAAGGGCACAGGGTGCCAGTGGCAAATTTGCCAATCTTGGTGTTCCCTGGCAAATGCCAAACGTCCTGCACGGTGTTGGGCTGTAAGCACAACCACCACCTGTGGATGACAGGCCCTCATACCACCCTTATGGAGTATGTTTCTGACTGTTTGAGCAGACACATGCACATTTGTGGCCTGCTGGAGGTCATTTTGCAGGGCTCTAGCAGTGCTCCTCTTATTCCTCCTTGCACAAAGGTGGAGTTAGCAGTCCTGCTGCTGGGTTGTTGCCCTCCTACGGCCTCCTCCAAGTCTCCTGATGTACTGGCCTGTCTCCTAGTAGCGCCTCCATGCTCAGGACACTACGCTGACAGACACAGCAAACCTTCTTGCTACAGCTTGCCATCCTGGATGGGCTGCACTACCTGAGCCACTTGTGTGGGTTGTAGACTCCGTCTCATGCTAACACTAGAGTAAAAGCACCGCCAGCATTCAAAAATGACCAAACCATCAGCCAGAAAGCATAGGAACTGAGAAGTGGTCTGTGGTCACCACCTGCAGAACCACTCCTTTATTGGGGGGCTGTCTTGCTGATTGCCTATAATTTCCACCTGTTGTCTTCCATTTGCACAACAGCATGCGAGATTGATTGTCAATCAGTGTTGCTTGGCAGTGGGCAGTTTGATTTCACAGAAGTGTGACTAACTTGGACTTACATTGTGTGTTGTTTAAGTGTTCCCTTTATTTTTTTGAGCAGTGTATATATTATGGCGAAAGGAACCTTTTTCAATAATAACAATAACACGGTAGGAAACTTCATCCTCCTTTTTCAGAGGCTTGAAACTGTAACGTGTATCTTAAACAAACCAAAAAATCCAGTACGTTCACAGATTTGGTACTAAAAGCCCTTTTGGGCCTCAAAAACCAAGTGTACATAGAAACACACGGTACTTTAGGCACTGATGTTTGTTCCTTCCATATATTGGAATATAAATATATATTTTTAACTGCTCCCCATCAACAATAGACCCTAGGGTTGAGGCATATTTAATTTTTGACAGGAATGAAATGGAAGCTGTGATGGATAGAAGTATAGATTGTACTGTACTTTATTAACATACGGATGGTTTAGCTGACAAAACATCCCAAAGAAACTTGAAAATGATGTGACTTAGGAGCTTTATATACTGTGTGGCATGATAAAGACAGCACATCTATCCCTCACAGATTTGTTTTCATCCACGTTGAGTTTAATACAGCATCTTAATCTGACTAAAATCTATTACAGTGGAGGTGTATTTTCTTACTCATTCGTGTTCTGCCATAGTTGTGCATGGAACGCTTGGTACATATTTTATGTACCACATATTACATATTTTTCTCAAACTCGCTATTTTAACTAGTTACACCAAATGATTACACAAACAATTACACAAATGACACTGTGTCTGGAGAGCTAAACCTTTCAACATTACCGATCGTAACCGTGACTAATCTTTTCATTCGCTGTGAAAATCATAAGCAGTGAAGATATGCATGCAAAGAATGAGTAAAACTTGGGTGGGGAGTTTTTAATTATTGTTTTTAAACCCACCAGCAGTCACCTCCGGAGCATTGCTGTGGCAATTCAATGCAATATGTGACTGGTTTGTTGGTACAGTTGCTGTGCAAGAGCCAGTTTTTCCACTTGGAAGGAGTATACTGTATAATATATTCTTCCTATACTTAGGCAATAAGATGTGCTCTGAGGTGCACAAATATAATGCTGTTACTGTGGTACTGTGTGTAAATCGGTTTCATGTTTGTGTGCGTCTGTTTTTGCAGCAATTAACCCTGCATGTGTTACACATAGCTATAAATATTATTTTAGTGTTTAAGTGTTAACCCTGATTGTATTGTTGTTATGAAGTTTTAAAACATCGGTCTAAAACTTTGACATCTGCAGTGGTAAATGTGATATTTCTGATGGTCTGTGTGTGTGTGTGTGTGTGTGTGTAACGTGGAAGAGATTGATCTGTAGGTTATGCTAGTATATATACATGCTCTAAGTGGTACTGATCTCACTGAAAGGAAAGTTACTTTGTCATGAATGTGTCCGAGAAAAAAAAAAAAAAAGAAGCACTTTCAGGAGATCATAAACGAGGGTTGAAGAATGTCCACGTCTGTTTCCTCTTAAAAGTGCCCATGTCTGCAGAACACAAGCTTAAATTTTTTGCGAAGCTGATCTATGCAATATAAATGCTATATATATATATATATATATATATATATATATATAATTTTTGGGGTTTTTCCTAGTGCTTGTGTTTTTATTTTGTCCTCATTTCAATACGGATTTCTTTTAATAAAATAACATCATGTTAATAAGGTATATGTTTGATTTCATTGGATCCTACGAGGAAATTCCACCTTGTTCTGTAATGCGATGATGTATTGTGGTAATTTTTCGATCTGTGAATAGAGCAGATGTACAAGCTCAAGTGAGCGCAGTAGGCTGACAACTTCCTGTAAGAGGCATCGGTGTGGCTCAAACCAGCACACGTTTGTCACCTAAAACTCACTGTTTCCATGGAGGAGGATGGAATGCTGTAAAATAGGCACAGCAGTATCAGTTCAGGGTCGTGCTATCAAACTCAAGTTAAAAACAGAACTGGTAGGCTCATCCTACACAGTAGTTTCCAAACTTTAAGACCAAAGCTGCTCACAGTCTACTATGTTAGGAAACGCTTACACATCTCATGACCACTTGGAAACACTGGTAATATAAAAAAATTAGGAAGAGTATAATAGTAGGAGGGGGACAGTTTGGGCTCTTTCATTCAAAGTTACGGTAACACTCTATTTCGGTAGTCCACTTAAGATGTCCTACTAACAGAAAGTAACTTTGTAACTACATGTCAACTAGCAGTCATTTAAAGTATCAGTAGACTGTCTGCTTAATATCTTCTAACATAAGGGGTCCACAAAATACTATCAGAAACTTTGCATGTATATCTTAACTTATTCTACTAACCCTAAATAGTCTACTGAGAGTTAGCAGACATGTAGTTACAAATGAATGAGAATTAGTTGACTTATAGTTAGAAGAATGTTTAAAGTGTAACCAAAGTACCAATATGACTATATAACCATTTAATATATATGTGTACATGTATATGTAGATTTTTCCCCCTCTCTCTATAGAAAACATGATAAATATGTTAATATTAAGATTTAATTTTATTGGAAATTTGATGTTGAGTTGATAGATTTGCACTGTATGCTCCATCCAAATGTGTTTTATAATATATCATGTCATTTTTTTTGTTGTGTTTAATTCTTAGAAAGAACCGTAAAATATATCTGTCAAGCTTATTCTAAAATAAATATCTTTATTATTAAATCAACAGTTTATTATTATTGTTAGATCAAACAATATATATGTATGTAATAAATAATTTAATACAAATATCACCGACTCTAGCGGATAAAAAACATTCATGGTATGCTTATGGGGTTGTATTTGCAATGAATTAATATAACTGAAAAGGTGTTCCCATTTTCAGAAAGTTTGTTGACTTCCTTGTTTGTCCCAAACGTCGATTGTTGTTTGGTGTTAAGGAGAAGAGATTGTGCAATGTCTTTCCCTTGAGATGCATCCGTTTAATTACAGTGCCTTCATCCAGCCAATCTCTGAGCATCTTGCATCATCCATCTCTCTCTTGACCGCTTCAGTTCTAGAGTGTTCTTCACCGCAATTTGAATAATCCAAAGTTGCAGGAGTCCCGGTTCACCAAGGTTGTGTTTGGTACTGTAACATAGATCTGTTGGTCTTTCTCTAGATGAAACACCCCCGCCACAGAAGTGGTACACAAATTCTGTGGGGATGTCTTCAAACTGCAAAAAGACTTGAGTAGCTCCTTGTCTTGGTTTTTTTTGGGTACTGTGCTCCTTAAGGATTGCTTTAATGAATAAACAGCTGGATCTTTGGAGAAGGTGACCTGGGAATAGACGAAATAGATTCCGGGATACTGAATGATCAACTTGTCCCGTTCGTTGCTGAGTTTTACTTCCCGTACCAGCGAGTGCTCTTCATCCCAAAGAAGACTGTTTGTCTTCCAGAAGTTGGACGTTTTATCTAGTGGGTTTAAAAGAAGGAGAAACCCATTATCACTGTGATATGGCAGGGCTTAACTTATTTAATACTAAATAAATTCTATTACCTTTATGCTCGGTCAGAGCGGTCATGTGTGCAGCTGGTCCAATAACGTGTGGCCCTCCAGTCAACTTAGACACTGCAGGACAAATACACAACAGTCATTAGCATACAATAAAAGCTTATTAATATATATATATATATATATATATATATTTAATTTTATGCATGTATCTACGTATTTTTTTGTGTTATATGTTTAATACAATTATACTTACATTTTTCATTTGCTTGTGAAACCTTTGGAAGGAAGGAAAAGAACATTAATGATAAACAAAGTCACAGAGTTGTTCGCAATGTTTTCATATGATGGATATGTTCGCAGCATCGTGACTTTAAGCATATGACATAAACGTGTACCTTTGCTATGACATCTTTATATTTGTCCAACAATTTGCCACATTGTGTCACTGAGTCTTCTCCGATATTGCTGTCTGCACACTCCTGTAGTCTCTGTAGACCGATGTCTTCTTGATAATCGCCCTGCTAAGATGAAAGAGAAGACGTTTATTTGTATGTTTCCATATACATATCTTTAAATACTATGTACTTCATTAATTAGTTTAGTACAGTTTAAAAACGTCTTTACAGAGGTGCATTGTAACAATGTATAAAGACACTTAACATAGATATATATTTAATAATGATAAAACACTGCATAGATCTTTAATAGGATAAACCTGTGATGATATTTCACCTGAAACTGATGGCAATGGAATGTTACTATATTTACCTTTCTGTTGAATGTGACTTACGTTCACACGTCTGTTTGGTGAAATACTCTTCACTTTATCGTTACCGAAACATCTGAAAGCCCTACTGAAACTAATACTTCACTGATTATTACATTAGTCTGTCTGCTTGAGTCACGGAAATGAAACTTTGAAACACAAAAGCCGTCTTGAAACTGTATATTCCTGATTGCCAGATTTAAACTAGATGATTAAAGCTAAATTCTATTCGTTTTGAGTTTTTTATTTATTTGATTCTTTCAATTTGATGCTTTATCCCTAATGCATACTATGTAGGGTTAGTCATGTCAATCCTTTTGTATGTCAGGCATAGAGTGAGATTGCATAATTTTTTTGGGTAGTTTGGTTTTAACTTCCTCTTGAGACAGAAAGGCTGGTTTTTGTTGGCTTTGTTTCTTTGATGCACGGCATGCTGCATCTCTTGCTTATAAAACCCACACACCCCAGGAAATAAACCCATGAGATTAGGCCTCTCAGGTTTAATCATTTCTGCGTGTTTAAAAGTAAATAAATCATTGCATAAAATATTGTATTTTGATTTCTTGAATTTAAACTTTAAATTCAAATCTATTTGTAAACTTGATATAGAGACACTTTATACATTTTCTATAAATAATTTAAGGTTTGATAACCTCATTAATGCACCTGTTACATTGCTTCTACAACCAAACCATTATCAGTGATTACCTAGTAACAAAAAAATATGTTAATAACACGTGTTGAAAAAATCAGCATAAGCAAAATGACTGAAGCCATAAAATAATCTGCCAGCTTCTATTAAAAAAAGATCATTGAAATTGTGCCAACTTAACCTTGTATTGCACCTAATTTCATTTCAGTTTTACACCCATGAAACCTGCAGTAGATACAAACATGAGCACCAAGAGCCACTAAGAGAAGAGCCGATCATACCACGTTGAGTTTCTGGAACAGGTAGAGGAAGCCTCCGAAGGTCAGTATCATTAACAGCAGTAGCATCACTGACAAAAACTTGACTAAAGATGTGTTGCCCACTGGCCGGGGTTTGCTGTATCCTGCCCGAGGAGGCACCGGCGGAGGATTGTAGCTAGTGTGAAAGGTGTTTATCATGATGAACAGAGCACGAGTCGATTAGAGAAGAGACGTGTACTCCAGTGGCACCCATGCAGTTCTGAGGAGCTGCTCTCAACGCAAGCAAGCTCATTTGAATGCAACTTCCTGAAAGTCACCATCTAGATGTGCTGAGACTTACGGCATATGTTGTTTAGGTTTTTTTTTTTTTTGTAAATAAGCATGCGGTCTCATAACAAATACTAGAAAGGCCTTATTCCATGAGTTTTTAAGATACAAAATCTTCAAAAGTTTGAATGTTCCATTTTCTGATTTTGTGAACAAGTGTTTGTACATAAAGAATTAGTTTTAACTAATATCAAACATGATTCCGCAACAAATTTAACTAATATCAAAACTTGCATGAATAACATTGCATTAGATAAAAATGGCAAACCAAATGGCATCTTAATAACAAATCATTTTTGCAATCCCAAAGTGATTTTTAACTAAATCAAATGTTCCTGTAAGGGTAATCATAGTGTAAAAGATCACACTGACTGTATATGAACACAACCACAAAATGTCCAAATACTTTTTTTGTCTTGATGTAGTCAAATGCAATGATCTTGTCTTAAGCATTTCTATTCTTTCAGGGCCTCTTTATTTTTGTGCGTTGCGATTAGAGCCGAGCTTTTGTTTGTCAGTAAACCACAGGAAATAAAGTCACATGTTGTATGTGTCTATATTTCTTAAAAATAAATCTGACCACAGTGAAGCACATGTGTGGTACACAGAAGAAAATGGAGATACTTCATTTGTGAGTAAACACAGGAGAAGCGCATCGTAAAACCTCGATTTTTAACAACCATAACCATTTTCTTTGATAACGAAGGTCAATAAGTTACTAGTTTACCACATCTATAAAAGATCCTCAGAAATGTTGTAAGACATGCTCTTCCTTTTGAGTTTTGGCCTATATAGTTTCAGACTTCTGACCTCATTTTAACCACCAACTGGTGGTCTCAACTACATATTCTCATAACTCCAGTTGATCTTTGATGTCAGTTTAAGGAATTGCTGTAGCTGTAAATGAGTAAGCATCTATATGTTTATATATATATATAGGTAAACATGGGATAGAGTTCAATAATAATTATGGGACTTTCAATACCACTGTATTGTTGGTTATTATTTGTGCATTACATCAAACCAAAAGCTTTTTCATTTAACTGTTGACTGTTGACAATAGAAACTGCTGATTATCTAGTATCGATCAATTTTTTTTGCAAAAGACAAACACAATTGGTTTCACACGAACTGAAGAATCAACCTCAGTTCCACCCCCACTAATTTTTTTTTTTTTCTTCAGTCCCTCTGCCAAGGCTCACATTTTCCGTAGTCATCGGTATTATTTCGAATGCACGCTTTATGCATTAGGAAATGATTTTCACCTACAAGGCATGAAAGGACACATGGGACTTGTCATCAGACCTTTGACCTTTATTAACCGAAACAGCAGAAATAGATTACAAAGTGCTTTCTGTGTGTGAACAGATGTGGGTGGAACTACATATATATTTCAGTGTTATGAATATGCAGCGCTCACGAGTAACGTGAGGTCATTTACAGTGAAAAATATTGCCTTTAATCGGTATACAAATGAAACTTACACTAAGCATGTTACAGCTTGTTCCTGCAAATTCTAGATCTGCTTTTAGGCGTCCCTTAAATTCAAGACTTTATTAGTTATTGTCTATACCTATAATCATAATGATGTTGCTTTATGTGATTCTCAGTAAGAAAAAAAACTATTGTGATAGACTTCCAATGCATTAGCCATTCTGTAAACGACTAGAAGAAGGACAAAGTGCATTGCATGGTAAAATTCAGTAATATAATAAGAAATACTTTCAAACTGACTTATACATTGTTGCATTAGTATTACAGTGAGCTTAACAAAACAATAAATGCTTAAAAAATGAATTTAATTCATATATAGCAACCTTGTATTAACTGCTGCTTTTTCCAGGGATGGGAAGAATGATTCGTGAACCAAGCATGACTCACTGACTGTGGGTCTATGGAGCTGACTATGAGAATGGCACATTTTAATGTTAACTCTTTCTGGAAAATGTGCAAATGATGCAGGATTGAAGTCTGAAAATACTTTAGTTGGAATAATGACGTAATTTCATGTCTCTGTGTTAAAACGTGACTCACATTTACGCACAATTAAGCACACTTTATACAGTTTTGTAAAGCTTAATATCACTTAAGTATATGGAGATATCAATATTATTTAAAAAAAAATATGAAATACTATGCTTAAGGAAACCTTCATGAACTAACATCCCACTAACAAAGGACAGTGATAAATTATGTCAAAAGCAGCACATGGACTAAACTTTGTTGAGTTCTGCTATAAACATTAGCGATTCTCATTACAATATGACATGGGCGGTAGCTCCTACTGTTGGTGAAAAGTGTAACTACATTACATTCACAGACTGACATTTCCACTACTGCTTCACTGCACAGTTAGCAACGCGTTGTCTTCATTCAGAGGTTTATTATATAAACAGAATTTGTGTAGTGTGTATCGTGGTTTAAGATATCATCACACTGTATTATAAATGCTGATCTGTAAAGCCTGGGCAGTCTCTGAGAGTGTCAGGGGGTGTAATGGACAACTATGGCCAGAGTGCGTGGCTCTTTTTTCTGGGGCCCCTTGACGCAACGATGCCATGAGGGCCCGTCACAGGGCTTGAGCGCACGAGGATCTTCTTTGCTGCTGTGCTGAGGATTCTGGCTGTGAAAAGATGGATCTCCTTGACACTTTAGAAAAGCTAAGAAACACCTGTAGAACTGAAAGGAAAAAAGAATGCATTTAATTTCACTAACATAGACCTTTCAGGGGTAGAAAAAGTACAATGTTATCCTTTATATGACAAGCTATATACTTGTCTGTGTTCCACTTTTGTCTGCACACACACGTTTGTACTAAATAGAGTGGAATGAGGAAATTAAAGTATACTTGGTCCATAAAGGTGTCATTTTTCTGCCTGTTAATAGATACACTACTACAAAAACATTTCACAAACAAGGCTTAAGTCTAATCCTAGACTAAAATGTAAATCATTTTAAAACATGTCAGTGCCTTTGTTTTGTCTTAAGATGCACACTGTAATGTTTTTTCTGAGCATGTTTATAAAAATCACTTTTATGTCCTATTTGAACAAGGGCCTGATCCTGGTTAGTCTAAGCCCTGTCTGTGAAACTGTCTGTTTAATATCTAAATATTAGCTCTTACAAATCTATTGATTTATAGTTATGTGAGTTATCTGTTTGTAAAAATCTGAATGTGGCCATATGTTGATTTGATTTTGTGATTCATAATTATTTGCCAATTGGCCTTAAATGTTAAATTGTGCACGTTTTTTCCCTGACAATATGCATAAATCAAAACATTAAAATATATACTATTTAAATATCGAAATACTAGCTCTGACATTTGAATTATTCTGATTAATTCTGTGATGCAGTATTATGAAAAATCTGGACATTTTGTCCGAATTATATTACATTTTAAATCTGATTTATAATTCTTTTCCAAAATATGCAAATTATGGTATATCTCTGAATATATTGGGTTTTTACAACTGAAAATAGGTTAAAATACAAAAATAAAATCAGTTCTGTCAAGAATGCACTTAGTTTTTATTATCTAATCAACAGGACATGCTACTGTGTTTCTACACCCTAACTAAACATTTTTGAATTCATTTCATCTGTGGACTGACCTGGTTGTTGAATAGCACATATATGACCGGGTTGACCACCGTGCTGCTCTTAGCCAGGACTGACGGCACCACGCTGGTTATGGGAGTGATCAATCCCTTCCTGCCAAAGGTGGCCAGCAGAGCAACCACCCCGTACGGCATCCAGCACAGCAGATAGCAGGAGACCATGGTGATAACCATGAGAAGGATGTGGTTCTCCCTCCTCTGTGCAGTCAGCAGGTTGATTTTAGTTACCTGAGCCAAAAAAAGAAAAGACTTAATGCGTGTGTGGTTCACATTTTGACGTAGAAAGACCTTTTCATTCACCATTTGAAACAAAATAAAAGCCATCTTGCTGCAGAGAACATGAACTCTCCTACAGTTCATGAATTAGCTTGCTGTGTGTAAGCTGTCTGCAAATTAAAGGAAGACTGGCAGATGGCTCCTTCATGCGTCAAAACATTAGAGTCGTGACTTCTACCCTCTGGAGTCTGTTAACCTTCCTCATCCCCTTCCCATTATGAAGCAACCTCTCTGTATAAAGATCTCCTGACGGTTGGTAACAGAATGTGAGCTTCCAATCAGCGAAGGCAGATAAATGAGAGCTGATGTGTGGAGCTGGGCTCATGCTGTCATTCACACCTCTTACAAGCTCCATTTGTCCTAAACAAGATGATTGTGATTGTATTGACAGCTCCAGCTCGGCTAAGTGTTTTCTCACTTGTGTAACCCTCTGGAAGTGTCCTTCAGCAATTTGTAAGATCAATATTACACTGATAAAAAAAAAAAATTTTCATATGAAGCAACAACATAAACAAAACAGTACAATTCTTTTCAATTTCATCTTTGATTCTAAAAATGATTCAATACAGACAAACGTGTCTTTAACTCATTGTATCCGTGAACATTTTTATTCAGCTTTCCATTAAAAAGTGTAATAGAAATCGATTTCATACCATATGTCTGGAGTGACTCTATTTTAGGAATGCAATTACTTTCTACACATGTCAGCCCCTGGTTTTATGTAATTCTCCCGCTTTTGAATCCCATCAGAATTCCATGTTTGTATTTCTAAGAAAAGCCTGAGGGCTGTAGTGACTGGCCCACTCATACATGTAATGGAAGCAGCTCTTTCCATTTGTCAGAGACACAATGCGGCGTCTGCTACTGAATCCTGGAGGAAATCATTTGTTACATAACAGTTTGTCACCAATAGTAACAGGCTCTGCTTTCTAAAAATAACTCCGATGGTGATTCATTCATAGAATCGCTCTGGCGACTAGATGCTGGCTGCCTTACTACCTGCTGGAAACGCTCATTACATATTCCTTCACGCTGTGATATGAAATCCACCTCAGGCATGGATGAGTCACAAAAACCTAAAGCCTTTTTCACCCTGAGCACTGTCTGATGCCCCAAAGTGCTTTGATCTTATTCCTTTAGCTGGACAAATCAATACCAAATGGATAAATAAAGAAACCAAGAGCTTAGGATCTGTTATATGTAGCTCGACAGGGTTGAAATGTTAATTGGACACTGGCTATGAGACATCAATGCAGATTTCTTGGTAAAACTGCTTCATTTCCACAGAAAGGACATTAACACAGTCAGCGGAGACTGTATGCCACTGGGGTTATACAACAGCATTGGTATTACTCTGCTTGCCGATGTTTGCTCTTTCCATTCAATCTGTGTGTAAGTGATGGGAGTTTTCCAGTGACTCTTTTTCCATGTTTTTCGATGCACCAGTAAGTAGCAACTAGTCACTTTACAAGTCCCTTATTCATTCATTTAACCAATCTGTTCAAAAACATTAATTCATGATGAATGAAAAATTCACTTGCCTAATTCGAAACCACATATTAGCCTCCTCATATGAGTATGCATACAGTATGTCCCTTCCTATAGTAGGCGGACAACAGTATGTGGGAAAAAAAAGCTCAGTATTCGTAAAACATTGCAATGCATCCATTGGACACGTCATTCTAACGGAATAGGATTTGTGAATGCCAGTGAAGCTAACTGATGCTGGTGGGTCACATCACAGTGACAACATGACAAATGCTGTACATCTGGATTACATTAATACTACACACGTATAGAACATACTTTTTAGCAGTGGCCAAGTTGTACCCACTGAGATATCTGTAGGTAGTCTTACTGTTTCTTCTCTAGAGAAGATAATGAAAGCTGTATGCTAGTATGCAACAGCTGTCTTTGTTTATTAATTGCTGAATCATTCACAATTCGACAATGGAGCAATATGACACTATGATAATTGTGCTGAAGAAACACTCTAGAACACTTATTCACTATTATACTACGGGGCCGTTGAATGCTTGAATCTGATTGGCTGACGAACGTTCTGAGGTGTGCATTATTTCCAGGGAAACGCACGGCGAACGTAGTTCCAGGCAGCTCTCTTGACCGCATTACAGTTCCATATCACTTCGCATAGTTA
>JAUCMS010000024.1:11229318-11246816 GCA_032357445.1 Enteromius radiatus
TCTAGCTCATTCCTGATAGGAGAAATCAGAAATGTTGCAACTGCCACACGTTGCAACTGTCCCCACTCTCCCCTACTCGAAAACAGCGTATCATATGCGCGCCAACAAATTTCGTGTTTTCAGCACACGAAAGCTGCGCGTGCACCCCAAACACGCACGTGTCATATACACCAAAGTCAATTTTTGCGTATCAGTACGAGTTTTCTTTTTATTTGTCTTACTATTAAATACGCATTTTCCTAAGACCGCCTAAAAGACAACTATTGTCTTTGTCAGCATCTTTACTGTAACGTTTAAATCCTCTGAGGATAGATATCCTATAGCTGATAACTGAGATTTAATATAGTGTTCATTTTGTTTTTATGATTGACAGCAGTTGTATCCGAGATTACGTACTGTCACAGACTAGATAAATGTGTGTTGTATAAATACAAAATAATCAGCGATGTAGCTACTGTCATCTGCGCTTTCACAGCTCCTCCTGTGAGTTTTATGAGTAATGGGATTATTTCATATTTCTCATGCTAGTAGGAAAGTAGGAAGGAGACCAGTTAGCGTAAAGTAATGTTGTGTAATAAAGTCATTCTTGAGAAGTGAGACTGCACAAAAGTTTTTTTTTTTTAACATTTAAATATAAAACATTACAATGAAATATTGTACTGAATTTTGTGACGAAAACCTAAATTTGTGGTCATTTAACTATCAAATACATTAAATAAATCAATTACTGTAACAAAACAAACACAAGCAGTGAGATGTGTTTATTCAAATTAGTCACATTTAAGTATTTTTTGAACATAAAATCTTATGGTGGTGACAACTGATGGTGTTTTGACAAATTTGCCATGTTTTTCACAAAACAAATGACGATTAATCGAGTTTCAGGAGGATCACACACGAACGATTGCAGCTGCCACCAATCTCACCATTATTGATTACCCCGCGAATCTCCTCTCCTCTGCCTTAAATATCGCTCATCTCCCTTCCTTGGCATCTGCGTTTTTGTCTTCCTCCGCCTCCCCTTCCACCACAGACTGACCCCCGCGAAGGGTCCCCTGTTTCATGGTTCTTCACTTCCGGGGGGAGGGGACACGCGGGGACCAGGCTGGGCTCCGAGCATCTGTTAACCCTAGCCTCCTAGGGGGTTAAACCTCCTAGGGCTCGGAAGCCGCCGGGCTCCCTGTCTGCCCCCCCGACAGTCCGCCAAACAAGCTCCTTTATCACAGAGGAAGTGGGAACTAGTGAAACAGAGTTCATGTAGTAGCCATTTTATTTTTTTCTGGTGATGCTAGATGCTAATTTAACCAGCTTCAGGAGAATAAAATGATCTAAATATTTCAAACCATTTCCTCAGGTGTTGACATCATGGTCGTGACACAGGAAATATTAGCACTAGGATTTAAAATTTTCTAAAACTATAAAACTGACAGTGATATACCCTGTTTGTGTCACCGAAAAACTTGCTTTGATATGAGATATTATTAAGTGTTGTTTTCATAAAACAAGTTTTTTTCATCAAAGATTTTTAATCATTTTAAAGCATATTAATGATTGAGCACTCTGTTACGAGAGGACAGCAAGAGTCATGGATTTGGTATAATAATGAGAAAATAAATTTAAGGTGATAATTGTGTTTAATACATTCGATCCCTCACAGCATTTAACATTTAAAATGTTTTTTTTTAGTTTTTTTTTACATCTAATAGCAGTTAAACTTCCTGGAGCTGTTTTACCATGTTTCAAAAATGGCTGATAAAAAGCATAATTTTCTGCTCAGTAAAAGAATTTAGTCTTTCAGTCTCAGTGCAATAAAATGTGGAGTGATCGATTCTTGCCAGAGGTGAGTCTGAGTGCAGAGTTCAGCCTTGGCTTTGGTCATTTTTATTTGGAAAGGGTGTCCATGCCACCAGATGGGTAACAGCTAAATATAGTGCAAGGACATCAATAATCCTCAAGCAGGGGTGTGGAGAGATGGCTGCTCCTCCATCTGCGTCCATGAATTGGATTCATGGTGAGAGAGTGGAGTTTGATCATAGTGTGAGATTACGATAGCCTTCAAGATACACAGGCTTCACATCATGCTTCTGTAATTATGTATTTTTACAGCGAGATGCGGTGCAGTGTTGTTGTCGCCCACTGGGGTGCAGTGTTGGTGTTTTCAATAGCTTAGGATGCCATGCTCGACCAACAACGTCGTAACTTAAACTAAGTCCGTCTGAAATATTGTAATGTACAAATTAAATGTATTCGAGTAGCTAATAGTACCAATAACATTTTATATAATACAGTACCAAAGTGATTTTCAACTAGTGTTTTGTTGTCTTTCAGTTCTGTTCTTATTATCAAAGACAGCAAGTAAAAATGATGCCAAATGGCACTAATAAAATGTGACTAACTGCATTTAGGGTAACAAAATAAATACAATTTTAATTGTTTTACTTTTGTTGTTGACATCAAAGGCTGTGCATCCAATCTCAGTATTGTCTGGCACTTAAAGAAGTTAAATTTGACAAATGACAGCATAGACTGTTGTGTAAGTTGTGTAATGTTCTTATCCAAACATAAAAGAAATTAGAATAAATATGCTTTGTGCAAACTACAAATTGAAACTTCTGCACTTTACTAAATTATAATAAAGCCCATATAAAACCTCTTTATAGTTTTAGATTTGTTATACTTTTCTTTATGCAATCAATGTATGTTTGTAATAGTCAGTTATTTACACTTTAGAGAAGTCTACCTGACAAATTAGATGCAACGAAAATAGCTTTCAGATAAAAAGTCCACCTGACACTCTAAATTATGTAAAACCACAGATTTAGTGTGTGTTTCTGTGTGCCATTGAGCCTGAGGCCAATCTCTTATACAATCTTCTTCTGTGCTGTGGTACATGAAGAGCTTGTTTCTGAACAGGTTGGATGTACAGACGCCTCCAGGTGAAGCATTGCAAGGTCCATTAGTCACTTCTTCAGTTAAATGAAAAAGTGATGAAAGACTTCTTTGTTCTTTCTTTTTTAATCTCGAAAAAACAATGTTAATACCAAAAATGATCCTTTTTTTCAATCACCTGTACACCTAAAAAGGCAATCACAAGTGACTTAATTAAAATACTTAATATTGGTAATATCTAATTAAATGTAAAAAGAATGTTAGTGCACATGAATAAGGCACTGAAAACTAAAATAATGGCAAATATATCAAATATAACTCTACGATTATGAGGTGTGATTGAAATACACTCTCAGAAATAAAGGTACAAAAGGTACATTTTTGTACCTAAAGGGTCTATTTTGGTATCTTAAAGGTACATATTAGTACAAAGTGTACATATCTGAACCTAAAAGAGCACCTTTCGAAAAGGTTCCTCCCCAGTTACAGCTTTTGTACCTTTTTTTCTGAGTGTGTAGGATGGTAGAAAATGAGGCAATTACCAGAGTTGAGATTCATATCGGTCATCTGGGGATACTTGGTCCATCCAGGTGTAAGGTCTTGTTTGGAGGAAGGTCGCACCCCTGTTCCCAAGTCAGGGTGATCGTTGTGGAGGAAATTTAACAGAGAATTAGAGTACTGATGTTCTGCCACCATTAAATGATCAGAGGATACAGCCGAGGGGTACATCATGGGGGGCAGAACGACACTCAATCCTTGCCTAGGATCCCCTGACCACAGAACAGCACTGTTTGGAGGGTGATGTGGTGGCATTTGAGTGTTTGATTGAGCCTTGCTGCTTGTTCCTTGCTGGAGATGTTCTGGAGGAAACAAGGGCTGAAATCTGGTTTGCGACCCCCATTGACTTGAAAGTCCATCTAAAAAAACAAAGCAGGAATTCAATGTTTCTATTCTGTAGAAAGTTGCATATGTTTTGTAAAAGCAGAATTTAAGAGGAACAGTTACTTGTTTGAGAAACATTATGGTTCCTTTTGATTTTGGAGCGTTCCTCCTTTGGTTTATTTGCTTGACTCAGAGCACGGAAGAAATGTTCATCCACCATGCTGTTGATGTCTCCTTGGAAGTAGGTGAGAAGGACACTCCCAGACTCCTCTTTAGTCTTCTTGGCCACAGGGTTCCCCAGACCCTCCTCCATCACTGATCTATGTCCTGAAGAAACAGTGCGCATCACATCATTCATCCGTCTATCCTGATGTGGTGGTGTTTATATGTATTCAAAATCTAATGTAAAATTGCATTAGCAATGCATTATTTGCATTCTTTCTATGGTATTGATGAATGACAGTATGTAAGTGTGAGATATGTCACAGCTGTTACATCTATATTTGCTAAGTTGATTTAGATTATGTTGGCATCAATTTTTAGGTGTTATCTTCTAGAGCTGCAGTAAGATATATTATTTAGATCAAAATGTGACATAATACATTTTTATGCATTTTTGTTGATTTGGTTCAAAAGCACAAACTCTTGCACTTTTTTTTAAAGCATTAGGGAGACAATTTGTTTTTCCTATGAGAACTATTAGATATCTTTAATAAATTAAAAGTTGATGGCATTTAACAAAACAAGTCATGATATACGTAAAACAAATGTTATATATTATATATTTATTTTGTCTATGTAAACAGAACATTTTGGTAACAGGTCTGCAAACTATATTTAAAATAATGTGACCCTGGTCCACAAAAAAATAATCATTTTGTAGCAGTAAACAATAGGTCAAAATTATTACATTTCTCTTTTATGCCAAAAAAAATCATTATGATATTCACATTTATCATGTTCCATGAAGACACAGTATATAATAAATTTCCTACTATAAATATATCTAAACATCTTTTTAATTAGTAATATGCGTTGCTAAGAAGGCGATTTTTTCAAAATGTAGGTTTTGTTTTGCACCCTCAGTTTCTAGATTTTCAAATAACGTTAGTTGTATCTCAGCTTAATTTTGTTCTGTACTAACAAACCATTCATCAGTGGAAACCTTATTTATTCAGCCTTTATACTTATTTACACATTAAAAGTTAAGACTACATATGCACTAAAATGCAGACAAATATCTGTTAAATCGTAACAGCATACTGACAGAATACTGTCTGTCTCCTCTCTAAACAGCAAACTCACTTAGGTTTAGTAGGCTATATCACGTGTCTCCAGATTTATAGAATTCAGTCTCAACGCTTAGCTCTACGTTTTTGTTAAAGCTATTTTGAAAATGATGAAATATTGCTGTAATGGGAACAGCCACCCTTTTTACTCACCGTGCAACAGTCGTGAAATCTCGAGCGTTCAGTCAGTTAATTACACTGATCAAATATAGGCGAAATATGCCCGAGATGTGAACACGCTGCAGCTAAATGAAGTTAATCGTTTCGCTTTGTACGTCGACTTCAAGAAACTACGTAGCTACTTAATTTTTTAGCCCTTAAATGTGGGGCGTTAATCTGTGAACTTTAACCAGCACGAGTAGAATGTGACTGAACAAGTTAGACAATTTAACTGTCACCTCTGGAAAAAAGACACTGACGGAACTGCTGTTTTTTTTTGTACACGTTTTTACTTCATTTTCCCGTTGACATTGTGCATCATTCATTATTAATTATCGTTTTATTTGTCATTTATTTCATTATTAATGTCGCAATAATTTATTCATACATGTATTCAAACTGTAACACAAGACATACGTTTAAAACTCTTACTTTAGAGTGCTGTATGAGGAAACCAAAGCAAAATCCTTTTAATACTGATAGTCTGAAGCAAAAATTACTAACCTAGTAATTCGGAAAAAGTGCTGTCATTATCTACACATGTATAGGTCAGTCAAGTCATAACACATTTAAACAGATGACCTCAGTAATTCATCTCCCTGGAAGAAATAAAAGGATCATTTAAAACTATTTTTCTTTAAATCAGTAAAATAATGACAATATAGTTGACAAAAAGAAAAAAAATACAACAACTGAATGAAGCCTTGTTTTCCAAACATGTCTTAAACCCAAAAAGTAATTAAACACACAGAATATTCCCTCTTTTTATTGTTTTCTTGTCAGGAAAACACCATTATGGCTGGTCCCTGAGTTTGAGGTGTCGGAGCTCTTCCTTTCACTGGTGGTCTCTGACTTCATGGACGGTGTGGAGACTTGTAGACCACCTTTCGCTTTGGCCCCTGGTGTCACAGATCGACTCCAGTCTGATCAAAATTCAAATAATCTTTTAATTATTCAATATAATAAAGGATATTTTCTCTTAGGTATAGCTATTTATTATAGTTTATATGAGACAAACCTGAGTATTCGGTCTGTCTGAATCTTCCACAGCAGAGATGTATCCTCCACTGCTTCCTTACATTGTCTTTCATCAGACAATAAAACAGGAAAATAAAGAAACCTGCAATACAGCAAAAATAATGCATCCTTTTTTATTCTTATCATTCTTATCTGTGTGATATATATATATATATATATATACCAAATGCACAGTGTTACGTATCTGAACACAAACTTTCTCTCACAGACATAAGCAGTCCTTGCTGTTACCTTGAAGACTGTTGAGAAGGGAGAACAGGTACAGCAGGGGTGTTTTGGCTGGGCCCCAGGCGACAAAGATTAGTATCCAGGAAAGTCCCAGCAGGAAGCTGAGACTGGCCAGCACTCTCAGGTCATGAAGGAACCCTTTTCTGCTGCTGGAAGGCTTATTGACCCGCATTTTATGGATCTGTACCAGCACCACGACAAAGACGCAGAGGTTACAGACCATGACCAGGGCCGCGAAGGAAACCACGGTCACATAAAAGGTCACTTCATTGTTAAACCAGCAACTGAAGAGGATGAAGAGAAACAGTATAACCATAAAGGCCCATTAAGTCCAAAAAGATCATTGTAATGACAACCATATGATTAATAAACTGGTGCCCACACCAAGAAATGATAACTTTCTGTTCATGCTAATTGTGGCTTTCAGTTCTGTGCACGCTTTAAAAGTTTGCTCATCAGCTAGACAGAATTTGTGATTTCAACGACAGCTATTACAGCTCTGCATAATCTATAGTTGGTGTAGTAAATCCATGCTTAACTTGTGCATGGTTTAACTACAGCAACGAGTTTCTGATTTTATTAATTTTTTGTAAAAGTAAGTTAGCCAGCTTATGTTTCACATTTACAGTGATTGTGAATCAGCTTATTAAAAAAAAACAAAAAGCTAAGGAATGGTATATTTATTTTGATGAATGTTAAAATAAACAATAATCTCACTTTTCAGAGCAAACATTGATAAATATGACCCATGTTAGTCATTTCGGTGGTTCCTAAACATGTGGTCTATTTGCAGTGCGTTTCTTTATTTGGTTGTGTTGTAAGTATTTGCAGTGCACATGCTTTTAAATTGTTGAAGATGTATTCTTAATTTTTTATTTACAGGTCGTGGAGCACTCTCGGACACTGTAAACTGTATCAAATGAATTTGTGAGAAATTTAAAATAAAAAAACGTTATATTTGTTGGTGTGCACTAACATATTAATTTACAAATGTGTATTTTAAATTCTTATTGCACCTACAATGCATTGGATTCTTGCAAATGTGATCTGAGGAGGCTGGTGCCATAGGAATTTATATCAATGGCAAGGACTAAACTTACAACCAGCAGAGGTAAACCTGCAAACGACAGTACAAGAATTAACAAACAATTTTCCTTGACTTTCCTAGTTGTTATGCACAAATAATCTAAGCATATTTAAACTACACAGTATAACATTTGAGGAGAAAACACAAAACTGCTTGTCTCACCCCATCCAAGTGCACAGAATTTGAGGATGTAGGATGGCACATATGAATTAAAGACCTTGACCAAGGCCAGATACATGTTGATTGCGCCCAGTCCCATCCAAGTAAAGGTAGCCAGGAAAAAGTAATGTTGAAAGGCTGCTACAGTAATACAGATGGCTCTGCTGTTAAAAGAAGCAAGCCAGGAGTTCACCAGGAAGAGCATGTTCAAGCCTAGCAAGGCTACGGAGAGGTTAAGAAGGATCTTTGAAGGGTAGTCTCGCCTCAGTTTCCTGTGGTACAAAAACACATGTAAAAAAAGACAACATTTATTGACACTTACTGAATATCAATCTTTTTGAGTTGCTCAAGTATGTAAACAAACCGAGTCTCTAAGTCTGCACTGGTATTCTGGTTTAAACGGTAGCTTGCAAAGTTTCTATGAACTCACTCGAAGGCCAAATAGGTCAAAAGTGTGACTCCAAGAAAGATGGAGGATATGCCACTGCCCAGGTAAGAGATGATAGTCAGAATCCTTTCGTCTTTCTCACTTATTGGGGTTTTAGAGATATCCTGGAAGACAGACAGATAATGTCAGTTATAATTCATTAACGTTGAACTACTGTAAGAGCACATTTATTGTCACACAAACATGAAAGTGAGGTAAAACTTTGCACGTTATAAAACTACATTTTGGGAAGACAAACTGAACTCACCAGAAGAACTCCAAAATGTGTGAGATGATCACAGGAACAGGCCGTATAAGTGGCATTAGACATCACAATCTCACATCCTGTATCATTCCATCCACCTTTCTCATCTACAAAACATTCAGTCAACAACTATCACAGGGATATTACCAAAATAAAACATGTTTTTATAGTCTTAGAAAGAATTTGAAAGTGTGTATCAGAAAGCTCACTGTTCTGGTTGAAGTCCCAGTAGACACACTTAACAGCGACCTCATCCTATACAGAAAAAAAAGAGATTGGTCAAATATAATGGTCAGACTGTAAATCTGTGATAATGTTAGGGCTTATCGTAGTCAATAAATTACAGTTGCCCCAAGAAGCTATTCTTAGGAAGATGTTTGTTGACAAAAGATAGCATACATTTGGTAGTTGACATTATTATGGTAACTGTTTACTATAGATTGTTTCAGTAATGATGCTGAAATGATTTGTGGTTTGTTTTGGTGTTGTCTGATTGTATTCGTACGGACCTCTTTGTTTTGGAGATGGCGGAGAGTGACCATCACTGGGATCTCAAGGTGGCTTACTGTGGCATTGGTGACACTGGCAGATACTACATAAGAGTTCAGCTTCATGTCCGCCGTAGGGTCCTAGATGTTAAAATCTGCTATCAGAAGCAAGTACTGAAAATGCTGCATATAAATAGTTAAAATGGCTAATTCATTTTCCAGCAGAGTTTAGCTCTAATTCAAATCAAACACATCTAAGCATGCTAATCAGTGTCTTCAGGATGATCCGAAAATCAGATGTAGGTCAGTTTGATCAGGGCTGGAGCTAAACTCGGCACAACATTGGCCCTCCGGAGCGCAATTTGAGTAACCCTGATTTAAACTGATTTGAGGTCATTTATTCTGCAGAAAGCGAGAAAAATACACAAGCAAAAAGTGTAATCACCAATTCAATGTGTGTTACCTGAAATAAATTTACTGTGCCATAAAAATGAAACTGTACACGAGGGCTGGCTCCATTGTTCGGGAAAAAGCTCTCAACTTCATGAGGTAAAGAAATAAATGCTACAGTTCCTGTGTATGGATGCACTGTAAAGTTCTTGTCATAAAGTATCTACAAAAAAGGGGAAAAAAACCATAAAAACCATTTACTATACATGTTTTTTTTCTCTGTACTGATTGCTCCAGGCTGTGAATATAGATTATGCCGATATGCCAGTAGGTGGCAACAAGTGACAATGAATGAGCCACTGAATCACTCACTTAACCAATTTGTTCAAAATACTGTTTTATTCAGTAACACCGCTATAGTTGAATCTTAGCCTGGCTTCCACGACTATAAAGCTCATACGAGGTTAGTCTGGCCAAGCTGCCTTACTATCCACCTTCTGGGAGGCGGGCTTAACCTGCGTCCATCTAATGCCTCTGTATACTACTGGACGAATCTACAACCAATCAGACCACTCATTCCGATCACGTATGCGAAGCGACAGAACCTGAAGCCACAATAACCAATTGTAGCTAGTTTAAATTAAAGCAGTAGGAAAATGTCTTTACTTACTTTAATTACTTCTGCTCCGTTTTCAAAGAAAACCTGTCATGAAAATTTCTCAAAACAGCTGCAACACGATTGTTGCTGCTGGGTACACGCCAGCTTTGAAAGCCGGTATGGTTTCCGATCGCAGAACTACTGCGTCATCGTGTTACACCCGCCTCTCTGGTGCCGGGGGTGGGGGGGAGCTTGTTTCTCATTGGTTCCAATTTTTTTGGGAACAGAAATGCTCTAAAACGGCAGCTTGGCCAGACTGACTTTGATCACGAAATTGAATGTAGCCTCACAGGAAGCATGGATGGGCCCAGGCTAGTTGAATCTGCTTTGGCTTCATATTTTCTTTATTTGAACAAAAACCAATGTGAGTGAACAAACTAAGCAGAAACTTTCCTTCAGCATGGTAAAAATACATTTTCTTTATATGTATTAGGAGCATATGTGATTGGAGCGCCAATAGCACCATTAAACAAAACTAACAGGTAGCACTTTAGAATAGGTAACACTTGTTAACTTTTAACTACAACTTTTCTCTCAGTAAATTCTTCATTTGCTGCTTATTAATAGTTAGTAAGGTAGTTGTGGGTAGGATTAGGGATGTAGAATAAGGAAATAGAATAATAGAAGAATAGAATAATACATTAATATGTGCTTAATAGCTAATACCTAAATGGCTGATATTCTAGTAATATGCATGCTAATAAGTAACTAATAGGTGTAACTGTAAAATATAGAAACATCCTAATAACAACAGATTCCCACCACTGAGATGCACTGTTTACACAGTGTTTAAATTGACCTATGAATAGCTGACATCTTTAAAATGGGACAGATTTAACACGGGTTACTTCACGGTAACTTCGGGTTTAATACATACAAAAATGCTGGCTCAGTATGTTTACATCTTTCTTACTTCAAAGTCATTTGGTGGTCAGGGACGAGTATAACACCTGACATGTAAATGGTGCTAAAATAACCACTTGTATCCCGTGATCCAATAACGCATACAAGGACACAGAAACCTTGTGGACACAATGGTGTGAAAACACATTCTCAAAGGTACTGTGATAATTTAATATCACACTTCTATTTTCGCTAAGAGTCTAAAGTTTCCATAATGATCTTAGTCTCATGCAGTGTTCGATATACAGTCTCTCACCTCAGGGGTGCTATCATTCAATAAGGAGGACACTTTGAACGTGAGGCCATGGAACTGAGAGGTGTCAGGGTTGATCAGCTGAAGTGCTAATGAAGGTGCTGTCATGTTATGAGCGTCTCCCTCGAACACCGTCCTGTCTCCCATAACGTCTGTAATCGAAAGAATTCTAGCACACAGTGGGGTCAAAATTATGATATATTTATAGACATATTTTCTGCTGTACTGAATATAATTTTTTTAAGGTTGACAATTAGTATATAAATTTATGCTGAAAATAATTGAACTGAAACTGACTCCTTAACGTCTTGTGAAGTGAAAAGCTGAGTGTTTGTAATAAATCCATCAAGACGCTTTAACTTTAATGTTTTTATTAGCTGTTTTTGCATTATTCATTTAAAATAGCATGTGATCTTCTGAAACCATATATTAGCAACATTATAAATAAATAATGATGATCCATTTTTGGTTAAGCTTTATCTTATATGCATCACAATATAACCTTACACACAATTCTCTGACCTGCATACTTACTTGTTGATTTGAGTAGGACTAGTTTTGATATGACAGATTTCTGAAACAATTTTAGTTATGTCGCTGGACAGGTCTGTGGTCAAGGTTCCAACCTTAGTGACATCAGACAGTTTGTCAATCACAATGTCCAACTGAGCATCATTCAGATTTTGTTCATTTAAAATATCTTCAATCATGTCCACAATGTCTGCTGAGTTGTCTGGAGACAGATGAAACATGGAGAATATTAAAGATGGCCATATTAACCACGCTTTTATCTTCTCTGACAAATAAAGGCAAATAAAAACTCACAACTTACCAGCTGTAACTGTGATATTTTCCAAATCTTCAACATCTGAAACTGTCCGAATGCACTTGCTCATGTCTGGATGATCCCACACTGCTCTGTCAGTCGCCCCGTTTAGCTTACTAAACAAAATGAGAAAAAATCGGTGTCTCATTTAATCAATTAAATCACCAATTTTCAAACAGATTTGTATAGTTACAGTGTTGGTAAATTAACAGTTGAAATTTATATCAGAACCAATACTACATTTATTTGTGAGCTAAGGTATGTTGTAAGTAGTATATTCATAAGACAATAATTACAGCATTTTAATTATGGAAACAATAACAACAACAAAGAGGTTTTCTTTGGATTGTTTGATTACTTAACAGAGAACATCTAAATATAACTTCATTATTTGCTTCCTGTTATGTAAAATTCACATACATAAACAAAAATCTGGCTCTAAACCTTCTTTATTTAATTAAAAAAAAAAAGAATTTGAAAACAATATTGTCTTGATACGCGCTTTCAAAAAATCCTGGTCTGAATTGAATGATTCGCAAACAGCCTCTGAAGTCCCATTCTCAATCAAATGATCTGCAAACAGTTTGCTTTTACATTCAGTTTTAATAAAAAAGGGGGTAAATTTTAAAATTTAACTGAACTGAATGTTTTAAACACTTCGGCTACCTTGTTCTTATCCTGCACATGTATTAAATGTGCGTCTTTAAAACTATGCAGTTTTCCAGCATATTTCCTTTACCATCTCAGGTAATATTTATTATTAATATTTGCCAAGTTATGCAAAAAAGTTTACTCTGGATACTCTCTGACTATTAAAAGCATTTTTCTCTTATATTTCTTATTATCATGGCAGCAGTGAAATACCCCTTTAATGCATTCTCCTGACATCAAGAAAATATTATTTGGTTTTAGAAATTATTGTAGTACAACTTTTCCTGAGGTTTCTTTGAACTCTTGAAAAGATGAGTTGTATGCAATGGTGACTGGTGTTATGGCTGTACTGGGAGTTAATATTTGCATTGTCAGGAGCAGTATTGTCAAGCTAATTATTCAATTAAAGGGTATTGCTTTCCACAAGAAAAAGATAAGACATATTAATCAGAAGGGCAGCACAGGATTGTTTGTATAGTTTGCGTGCAAACTAGTGTTATCTGATGTTTTTATGATGTTTTTCCAGGAACATTGAATTGTATCTATAGAAACAAAGCAGTATCTCACTTCAAAAATATATGCATTGGCGATTACAAAAATGATCATGTCCATAAAACAAATTGGAAATGAGTTTTTTAATACCTCAATAGATTAATTGGCTGATGCTCATATTTTAACAACTTGTGTATTAGTTGCAAAACAACTGTATGATGTGTAGTACTTACTTACCAAAACCGTGTAGCAGTTTCATTCCCTCTTACACATCCCATCACATAATCACTTTGAGCTGTCATTTCGGGCCATGTGTATACACCATACACTGTAAGCATGGTCTCCTCTTGACAAACGCCTGGATCTGCAACATTAAACAGCATTGAGAAACCACACACATATTTTGATTCCATTAATATTTCTTAATTCCACTATAAGTCCAAAACCAGATTGTACCTATACAGTTGATATTGACTTCACTGGTTGGGACACTGATGTTGATGGTAGCACTGGTGTATCCTTTTGATACAAGTTCAAAAATCAGCCTCTTTGTTGCTGTGACATTCACCGGTGCCATAGCCTGAACCTGAAAAGTAGTGAGGTACCTGAAAAAGATTTTATTTGAGTAACAATACAGCATCTATTTCATCTGCATTTGCATGTTCCATTGTATGTATTCCATGTTGGGACACTTACTTAGGACTTCCTTTTATCGCAAGATTCCAAACATCCATGTTGCATTTTCTCAGTGTTTGCTGGAGCTGAAGAAAGAAGAACATTAAATACAAAGATATGGTCTAAATTACATTTTATAATATGTGTCATACTCAGTGTTGGGAATAACGGCGTTATAAATGAACGGCGTTACTAACCGAGTTGTTTTTTAGTAACGAGTAATCAAACGAATAACGCGTTACCATTTTCAGTCCATCTCAATGGATGCGCAGTGTACCTGTATTTGACGTACCATAAACTCTGTGAAGGCGCACGGGTTCTTTCACTTCACGCAAAGAAAGATGATGAAGAGCAAGAGAGTCTTTCATAACATGCAGACTTGACGCGCTACATGTAAACGATATTCTTTGTTGTATTTTCCTGTAAAAATAACGGATACCATTTGGAATTCAACTCAACTTTTAAGAACTGCCGGTTTCTCTGGTAGTGGGCGGGACTAATGGGCTAATGACAATCTTATTGGCTGGCGCTCACCTTTTATTGCCCCTTTTTTGATTTCAGCAAATCAGTTTGAGCGAACGCATACTACGTGATTAATATTCATGAACCCTGCAGCTCGTTATTAGTAGTAACTAGAATTCGTAGCAGTTTTGTTGTCTTATAATTTTTTTGCCCCGTTTTTTATAGAAACATAATAGTTTAACATTTATTATTGGGAGCATCCAAGTTTGCCATTTCTTTTTTAGGAATGCATAGTTACTTTCCCTGGTAATTAGTTACTTTTATAAGGCTGTAACTCAGTTACTAACTCAGTTACTATTTGTGATAAGTAACTAGTAACTATAACTAATTACTTTTTTAAAGTAACATGCTCAACACTGCTCATACTCACCCATTGCTGTATAGTGTGTTGAGGGTCTGTGATGCTGCCACTCATTGTTAGATTCAGATAAGCTCTATAAAAAATGTCTCCAAAATCTGGTGAAACATTAGTTAATTAAACGGTTACACTAAAGCAACAGTGTAGTTACACATTTAAGTACTAAGCAATATTAATTAATTACTCACTATAGGGTTATAATTACACATTATTTCACTGAAAATAATATCACTCATTTAAAAGAAATATAAAACAAGGATAATTAACTAAATATGATTCTATATAAGATTTGTTACCCCCATAAAACCTACATTCAAATATGTTTTAAATACCTGTCATTTGTTTTCAAATGAGATTCTGGTATATCCATAATGTACAAACCATACAAAAGCATGCCATTGTTTAGCTCACCTCTGTTTGAAATTAAGCCTGAAGCGATTAAACAGATATTTTCCATTGCCAGTGTTTGTAATGATGTGCGAGTTCCTGAAGAACAAAATGTTTGACATATGAGCTCATAGTAATTTTTTATATAATTTATGGCGAGAAGTCTCCTGGATTAGTAAAAACATGTATTTGGCGGGTTATAAAGCTCTGAATGGCACAAACCTGATATTGTAATATTTGTACTTGGGGAGACAGTGGTCAAAGCAGGATTTGAAGTCACGTTGGGAAAGAGAGCTGTGAAATTCAAAACAGTGAGCTTTTTTGTTGACTGAATGCTCCTCTTCCAGCCCCTTACATACAGCTACATACCTACTGAGAGGATGTTTATAGATGCTGGGTTTGTTTCCAGCAGGGCCTTGTTGTAGTTATAGATGGGTATTAAGAGGCTCTGTATCAAAGACACTGTTTCACTCACATCAGCTGCAGGAATCACTCTCACAAACACCACACAATCAAACCTAAGAACACAAACAGGACAGATCCTCCTTTAGATGATCGGATATAAACTTGTGATATATATTTGGGCATTGGAGGTGTAGGAGAATTTTTACCATTGTGTTTTGATTGGTGACTTTATAATGCCCTTCAAAGAAGCAAAGAAGCAAGGTTATTTGTTATATGTTTATTTTTTAGCATTTTGTAGTGCATTACTATAAGGATGTAAATTATATACATCCACTTTATTGAAAATAATTATGGTGTATGGTGTACCTGTATTTCCTCCATATTTTGTCCAGCTAAACCAGTTCCTGTTTGAGGGCTAAACGGTGGCACAATAAAATTACATGGACACTGTATAACATCACATGCTTACATAAATAATGCTAGTTTAAATATTTGGATATTTATGTTTTGCAGCCAAAAGTAAAATAATTACCTTAAATTTGACAGGAACACAGAATGTACTGAAATTTTCAGTGGGAAAACATGCTTCAGCTGAAATTAGAAATTCATTATATAAATGCTATGTGCTGAAATACATTTTAACATTAGATACACATAAATACAGAGATATTATCTTACCCAGATAAGAACAATGTCCTGGATATCATATTCAGTATTATCATTACTGATATTTTGTGTAATAGTTACGTTCATTTGAATTTGAAATTTGGATGATTCTGAAATGTGGTGAAAATACAGTTAATTAGAATGCAACGGCAATAATGCATTTCATAATATACCATAAGTCATTTTCATTCTATATCTCTCACCACAAATAAAGTTGTCATTCAGAATGGGTGGACACTGCTGATAATCCCAATCTTGCTCTCTCCAAGTCACAATATTCCCATCTACGCATCTGTGTGCATCCAGCTCCTGTGGACTCATCTGCACTCCCCACATCCGGAACAAGGCTACATCCCCCATAAAGTTCTTCCCAGTCTCAAAATCAATAGAACCTCCAACAAAACTATGTGACACTCCCAAACTCATGGTACCATTTGCGGCAAGGAACTTGGGTGACGTTTCATTCAAGTGAAATTCAAAAAGTGCTTTATCAATGATCACCTGGAAAAGCCTATTATGACTCGACCATGTCAGACAAAGTGTGTGCCACATGTTTGTGGGCATGTCATAAGCCACTGTCCATTCTTTTCCGAAAAGAGAGGCTATTACATTGCCCATATTTCCAGCTAAACCAAGCTCCATGTGCTGCTGACCAGGACCTTTGTAGTCAAAAGCAGTCCATTCAGAAGTGCTAATCTTTCTCTTGAGGTCGATGCAGACACTCAGTTCCTCTAATGGTGGGATGAAAGCTTTTTTATCCAGCTGCCAAACACAGGATCGGTTAGTAAAGGCCTTCTTCATCCCCCATAGGCTTGAGCCTAAAAGTAACAAATTCCAGATTAGGCATCTATTTTGTTTTGGTTGAACAAAACCAATTAATGCAACAGTTTGCATGAGTCTTTTCTGATCACTGATGACTCAAACGTTAACAAGCAAAATATTACTTGTCATTCTTTGCTCTTGTCACTCACTTATACTGTAAATGTCAAACATAAGAGTTAAACAAAGGCCTTTCCCTTCACTGAAACAAGAATCAACAAATAATATCCTTTTTAGCAATAGAAAAACGTCCAAGAAATAGAGCAACGCTGACAGAGACAAAAGACAGAGTTCAGAGTTTAGAGAATAATCATACCTGCACAATTGAGAGAACAGCCCAAAATCCACATGTAAACAGCCACAAGCAGGTATTTATTGAAGGTATGCATGCTGTAGCTAAAAATAAATAAATAAAAAGTGTAAGAAAGTGTTTCTGCAGTGTCCTAACTTAAAAGAAAACTTCAAAACACCTGTAAGATTCAAAGGATTTAAAATAAAACTCTCTGGATAGGAATTAGATTAAGCCAGGACTAGACCTTTGCTAATTTAAGACATTTAAGAATTTTTAGAAACATGTCTTAC
>JAUCMS010000024.1:11298399-11319478 GCA_032357445.1 Enteromius radiatus
TTGTGATTGGATGAACTTGATTGCGGGATGAGAAACAGCTGTGATAATTAATTCGGCCAGCCCTCCTCCTGAAACTTTGTTATTATCAAAACGATCCCTTATGAGCATAAAATGTAACCCTTTACCAAATAAATTTAGTCTTGATTGCATCAAATTGTCTCCAGTCTACTGATAAGAAGTTAATTGTAAGGTTTTTGTCCATTTGTAAAGAAATTAGTACTTTTATCCAGCAAGGGCACATATATTGATATATAAAACTGATGTTATAAAAGATTTAAAATAATAAATGCTGTTTGTTTGTTTTTTTTCTTTAAAAGTATTAATCAGCATAACTGTTTTCCACATTGACAATAATAAGAATTATTTCTTGAGCTGCATTTGAGAATATGAGCATGATTTCTGAAGGATCAGGTGACACTGAAGAACACTTATGATGCTTAAAATATATCTATATTTAACTACATTTAAATACATTTTAATAATATTTCACCGTGATACATTTTTATATTTTGGATCAAATAAATGCAGCCTTGATATACCTAAGATACGTCTTTCAAAAACATTTGACCGAGCCCAGACCCGAGCTTCACAAAGTTTGAGAAGCTTTTAGCTTTCTAACTTGCATCTCTAAAATCTAAAGCCCATTAAAACATTTAAGTGTAAAAAACTCACTGCCCACTATAAGCAATATAAGGACTTTAAGGCAATAAAAAAATTATGATATAAAATGTTGATCTATGTACACCTGCAGACAATGCCAGCTTACAGTGTCTCAAGCCATGAGCACTGGGTTTTTTAAACAAGGAACACCTTAAAGTAATAATAATAACAACTATTAAAACTGCATAGGTAATAATAACAATAATACATAGACTATTTATACAAAACAGGCTAAGTGATACAATTTATGCATCTCGCATACAACTATCAAAAGCTAATTATTGGAATAGATGAAACACTCTGATTTTCGTAATAACAGATGTTTTTTCATCTCTTGTTGACTGTATCAATCCACATTCACTCTCTGTTCACACCTCACTGGATAATCAGCTCTAGGAGGGGGGTAATTTGAGTCAGCTGCTCCAGTCTATTAAATGGCAATCAAGAGGGGGTCGTTCCCTATAACCACAGATTCTGTCTGTCGCCATCTGGTAGTACACAGACATAAACTACTAGTCCCTTCAGTGTTATCTGCCAAATCTAGCTAAAACAAAGTGGAAAATCCAGAAATACAGATAATTATTAGCTCACAGTGTGCATTTCAAGTACTAACCTCATAGGCCTGTGGGCTGGTGAGGCAGCGTGCCAAAGGGCCACAGCAAGCTGGAAGCGTGGCAGTGAGTGGTGGGCCGCTGTGCGTCAAAATGGGCTTTAGATAACTGCAAGTCAACAGGGTTAAGGTTTCGCACCATCTACCATTTTAAGTGATAATGTCAAGATGCACATGTAAAGAAATATGTACTGCATTTGCAACATTTTGGTTTCATATAAACAGAACTGAAACAGAGTCTGAAATTTGTGCATGTAAACATACCTGTTGTAGCACACTATTTAGCATATAACATTTAAAGTTTAAGGATTGGATCAGTGTTTTATTCCCTTCTTTGTTTTTTATGCAGCTTACTAATAAGAGCTACACAGCAAAGGATACTTGTGATCAAAGTTGTACCAGATCCTGAAGAGCCAGGCGCTCTCCTGTTTAGTGCTCCTCCTCTCCACTCCATCAGGCCCGATCTGCAGACGGACACAGAGGAAATCTACCATTAAACAGCTCTCTTTAAATAAGCCACTGCACTTCTGTCTACAGCAGACCAGAAACACTTACAGAGTTCTCCTGATCCGTGTCCACTCCAACCCTACCAAACACAAAACAGAAAATGATTTTTTTCACAGCCTTCTGTGTTTTAAATGGCTCACAGTATTTACACGTTATTTTCTCTGGGCAGAAATGGAAAAGGATGCAAATAAGAACAAAAGCCATGTTTAATGAGTTACCCATTCTCATAGTCTACTTGTGTGACACAAAAAGGTCACAGAGATGAAAAATGAGGTTCGAAACTGACCGGATTTTCTGGCAGGACAGCATCTGAGTTGTGCCTCCACCGCAGATCCAAACGGTGAAGAAGACCACCAGGAGCGTGGTGGAGAACATCATCTGCCGTGCATATGTGGCTGTGTCCCTGATTGACAAGGCAAAGGTCATGGCACCACGAAGACCTGGTGAGGAGAAGAACAAGAACACCAAAAAATAAGTTCATATTAACCATTATGATTTTAAAAAATCTGATATTAATCAGATTTCTAACCCCATTGGAGTATTTATTTTTTGGAAAGTTATTCTTTATAGTTTGGATCTTGGATGAGCAAAGAAATCACCAGCACATGCACAAACCTGCAAACATCATCATGTGCTGGAAGTTGGGGCTGATCTTGTTTCTACGGCCCAAGTTCAACAGGAAGGAGAGAGGGTAGATGTTCGCCGCTCTGCCCAGAAACACAGCCAGCTGGGACGAGAGGTGTCAAGGCATGACTGCAAAAAACGAGCTACTGCTACACTCACAACATCTACACCCTCTTCAAATCTGTGACATTTTGTCCTTCCTGAGGCCTTCAGAGGGCTCAGTTCATGAAAAAGTGGTTCTGGGCCATTGATTTCTGGGAAACACAATGAGAGTAACTCCCTGGACATATCACTCAACAACAACAGCCTGCCACTTCCTTGATGACATTAAGCCAAGTACTGCCTCCCAACATAAACACACACATGCTTTTTTATATAATAGCAATCCATCATATTTTCCACTTGTTTTGCATCTGCTAGGAGCATTTTGACTATTCTACCTGTTTATTTTCTGCTCATTTATTCATTTTAGGTAGTTTTAGGATACGAATGCCCCCACTATGAAGATCAGGTTGAAGACGTGGTTATGGAAGGTAAACAATGTCAAGCCCATGTAGGAAAATATGAAGTTCTCAGCCAGAAAATTCAGAAGCTCGAATAACTGAAAGAAAGCACAATGACAGTGATATGTTTATATTATGTATATTAACTTCAGACATCTTCACCAAAGCTGCTGAGCAGTTTTTATAGTGAAAGCATTACTACAGTAAAAAATAAATAAATAAATAAACTCAAAATCATGTCGCAACGTCAATTGTGTCACAAGAAATTAAGTCGCAGTGCTTGACAAACATGAAACAATCTAACCAATCACCAAATAAGGTTAGTGAGTGGAATGAGAAACAGCCTAAAATACTTACTTGTTTTGTCCTGTCCTGAGATTCAGGAGACAGATTGTTAAAAGTGTAATGGGCCTGTGTCATTCCACAGAACAGAACCGCCACCACACCTGAGACACACGATAAGAAACAGACATCATTTATTTTATGCAGTAGGAGTTTTATGTATAGATTTTAGAGGACTCAGTGGGAGTCTCACCTGTAAACCCACAAGCCTCGGCCAGTAGAAATGTGCTCCAGGACATGAGGAAGAACAGTGCCGTCTCCAGCAGTGGGAAATCTCGAAGCTTTGTGAACTTAGTAACGTGGAAAGGAGTCAATGAAAATTTCCTTGCGATAAAGAAACTACTAAATGCATTATTCAAGATCTATACATGCCACAGCTGAGATACAACCATGTCTTGTTTCTTTATCATAATAGTGACCACGGTCATGTAGATGTGTTAAAACTAAAATAAGTGACATACAGTATCGAACCATTAAAGGATATCAATGCAGTTACGACTCCAGTTGCCACTCCAAGAGCAAAAGACCCACTGAAGACCCCCAGGAAGATGCCAAAAGACTTCAGCATGGCCATGGCTTCAAACGTGTGAGTGTTGTCGCCCTCAGGCTGATATGCTACAATTGACCTGAAAAAACAACACAGATACATCCACACAAACACATATATTGTATGATATTAACACGAGAGTAATCTCAAATTTGCTGAAATCTAAAAGGGTAAAGCATTTTAAAGACTGCTCTTCTTTGTTGCTACTGGAAACCCATAACAAACACTGACATTAACATGGTAACATCTAAACACATCAGTACCAGATAAGGTGTGCTCTGCAGAGATATTCAATTTATTTTCCAGTCTCTGAACTGTTTTCTTAAAGAGGCCATATTATACATTTTCTATCATCTATTGTTTTCCCCGGAGGTCTGTAATGTCAGAAAAGTCCCTGTGTAATTAGGGTTTTCCAACTTATCTCTTACTAAAACAAAGGCTGGTTTGCTGTTGTGCATAATGTAGATTTTACCTTCATAATTAATTCATTACTGTTATTAAAACATACCACACACATGGTTGAGATCAGACTAAAATGATTGGGAACCTTATTGAAAATAAACCAATTGTTGGTATTCACCAAACACTGTGCACTTCCTCTTTCAGAGTTTTGGTGAACTTTCCCATATTGCTTTGCAGCTTAATTTGAATAGGGATTTTCCCATGTATTAGAATATATATTTTTTAAAAGACCAAGGAAGGCTTGATTCCTCATGATATGACCCCTTTAATAGCTTTTTAAAAGTCCAAATGATAAGCTCAAAATTATATTTTTAGTATTTAGGACAGGCAGGAACAGGAGAAAGCTTTCTAGAGGACCACATAATCACTTCAAACTATGAAGCAAAAGGCTATCATTCAATCTGCAAATACCCACAGCTCTGCCCCATCCACACCTTCCTTAATAATGAACTGCAGAATTCCCCTACAGGTAGTTCAAACGGAAGTAGAAATAGATTCTTCTTCTTTGAGGAATGATGCACTACTCTGAGATTTCTTTAGCTTTGTTACAGGTGCTAGTGTGAAGCATAACTGTGGGTCATTTACTCTGCATGTTCTGGCACAGACCAGTCAATGCACACACTAAAAATCCACTCAGCAGGCTCAAAGCTACATGTGCGGCACACCCATTGAGGCGCGTTCTCAGAGTCTGGTTCCCGCCCTCTGTATAAGCCACACCTCTAGGGCTGTGATGCCCCGCCCCACTTTGCCTCCCGTAATAAAGCAGCATGCTGGAGCAGATGAAAGGTCCAGCAGAGAAAGAATTTGATGTTAAACGAAAATTATTCATACTGCATTGGGTTTATGAAAAACCAAAACAGTCAGATAATATTAGTGAATGAATATTTTGTAAATACAGCAGTGTATAATAATGAGCTGTAGAGGACTTACGAGGACAGTACGACAGCGACGGCATCGTTCAGAACGCTTTCTCCAAACAACAGAGCGTACAGGTCAGCATCCACCTGCAGCTCATTGAAGATGGCCAGAACGGTCACTGCAAAGCAAAATACAAATCAACTTGTGGCTAAGCCCCACCTTAAATATAATACCAACCAATCCTGCATTAGCACCTGTTGTCATTTCATCAGATTTCTAAAGAAAGTCTGGAGTGTCTGGATAGCTTCAAACTTTTACATTAAGTATCTAAAAATATGTTCAATTGTTGCCAGAGCATAATCGTGACTAGGTACCAAAGAAGATTTGAAGTTTATAGTAGGCATTAAGTAATTATGTATCATTTACAAATGGCATACAGAATATTTGCAATATCACAGCTACATTCCAAGCAAGAATAACATCTATTAATATAGGAACTAACATTGTCAAACTGTTATTTGCATCCAAAATAAAAGTTTTGTACACATAATGTGTGTTCTGAGTATTTACTGTGAACGCATAAATACACACATACATAAACACATAAACATAAATCTATTTAAAACAACATATGCATGCTTGTGCATGTTTACGTATATATTCATAATAACTACAACCAGCACACTCATATGTGTTATCTAAATAAAAACGTTTACTTTGGATGCACTAATAGGAACACATTTTTTGTGTAATTTGTGTTGGTATCATAATTTTCATTTCAATAATGTTTGATTAATACACATTAAAACAACTGAGGACTGCATTTAAGCACTGACTGTAGTACCTGGGTCTGTGGCGGACACAATGGCTCCGAAGAAAAGGCAATCAGTGAAGAAAAAATCACCACCCAGTTGTCCAATCTTCTTCATCAGCATCACACAGCCGTACATAAACGACCTGAAAAACAAAGCGCACTCCTCTATATGCTGGTTCTTACCCTAATTGATGGAGCAACTACTTGGAAAAGCACTGGCATAAGACATTGTAAACACTGACCCAATGATGAAACAAGACACCACAGTTCCCACAAACGCGTAGGCAAGAATAGAGCCCAAGTTCCTGAAGAAGTGTCGCTAAAACACAGACAAAGAATGTAAACGTATAAAGAGTTTTGACCAGTACATAGTTTTTTGCACACAATATCGGGTCTGTATTAATGGTTTTTAAAAAAAAAAAAGAGAGAGTTCTTACTCGTTTTAAACTGTATCCAGCATGAAATATGATAGGAGGCAAGAGAATATTGAAGAACACCTCTGGGTCAAAGGTCACCTGAAACAGAGTTGGAATGAATTGATTGAATGGATTTTTTTATTCACCTTTAATGAAAACAGAAAAGGTTTTAAAAAATTGGTACTACTGTTCAAAATTCTAGGGAAATAATTGTTTATGTTTAGAAAGAAACATGCATTTATTTGATAAATACAGTAACATTTAAAATAACTTTTCTATTTTTAAATACTTTAGAAATTTAGTCCAGTGATGCAAAGCTGAATTTTTAGCATCAGAGTCACATGACCCTTTATAAATCAATCTAATATGCTGATTTGCTGCTCAGGAAACATTTATTATGAGTGTCGAAAACAGTTGTGCAGATTATTATTTCTGTGGACACTGTGATGAATCTTAATTTATTTCTGCATATTAAATTAAAAAAAAGGTAAAAAAAAAAAAAAAAAAGATTTATTTCAAATTTGAAAATCTTCTGCAGAATTATATATTGTGTCTTTACTGTCACTTTTGATCAGTTTAATTTGTCCTTGCTGAATTAATTTTTATTTTTTTTTATCTAAATGGATTTCTAGGAGAGCACATCAAAAATGAAAGTAATTTCCTCTCATCAATTTGTTGACTGGAGACTATCTCGGCCAATCAAGTCTAAATTCAGTTTGACAAAACATCTAACGTAATTGGTTTTTTAAATTAAATTACGGGACTCTTAAAGATTTTGACTAAGATAGAAAGAGTTTCATGCATCTATCATGTGAAGGGTTCTAACAGAGAATTACAGTTTGCCAGGCAATGAATTTGTATGTTTGAGTGTGAGTGTTGAAATTAAATTATTGGCACCAAGTTAAACCAGGAATTTGTCTGAAATGTCGAGCGAACACTAGCGAGTTCTGAAAAATAGACTGGCTAAAGACAGATGCAAATATGAGTCATATTCAAATCAATTCTGAGTTCCCCATAACATTTATGGCTTAAGTCCAGCTTTCAATTGCTGTAGGTGTTGTAGGCTGCTGTGTAATTGTTGTGATATGATTTTTTTACCTTGCGGAGCATCTCGTTGTCCTGAATGTCATTGACTTCACTGGGACTGATCTCTCCTTTCAGTGTGTACTCATAGAACTTACCACTGACATTCACCAGCAGTGTAGCTGGACTGGCATTGACATTACAGCTCAGTGTAACATTGCTCATGTCACTGGGAACGTGAATAGCATAACGCAGGACAACACCCACAAGCAATCCTGATGAGACAGAGATACACGGCATTGTAACATTTTAGTAAAATGATTCAGTAAATATTACTTTTCTTACTATTTCCATTCTTATAACTCTGCATCAAAAACACAAAACTCTAATGAGCTGCCTACCTAGACTTTTTGTCATCACAATAACTGAAGTGATTCAACCCTCAACAAATTACTGAAGCACATCTGTTTGTGTACTATGGCTACTTTTATTAGCTTATAAAACGCTTTTAAACGTGTGTTAACTGAAATAATGCTGCGATCACAAACTAAACAGTGCTGAAATAAGTTTCAGTTTATGCACTAAAATTACTAACTTAAAATGAACAAAAACTCTGAAAGAAAAAGAAAAAATATCAAGTAAACACAAATCAAACCAAAATCGTAATACTAAAGTAAAAAAAAAAAATAGTTAAATGATTTTTAAAAAATAATTAAAAAACCCATAATCATCAATAAATATGTCTATAATGCAATAAAACATATACAAAAAAATAATATCACTCAAATAAAAATAAATGCTGGCTCAAAAATAAATAAAAACTGTACTATAATATATAAACAATATACAAATAAAAATATACAATAACACTCCTGAGTAACCTAACTGAGATGTGCTTCATAGACGAGTATTCCCAGTTTTGCAAATAACTTCTAAGGTAAGTTAAGAAAACTCATTATTAATTCTCTTACAATTACAAAGGGGTTCCTTCACTTAAGGCCTTAACAGAGAGATGACAACACCAGTGTTTTGAAATGCAGGAAAAGCAGTGAGGCAGATTAACAGGCCCTGTTCTCCAGTGCTAAAGCTCCTACACTGGCCTTTGAACAATAATGATCATTCACAGCCTACTTTAATTAACACATCCCATGCACCGGTAGACTTTACCGCGGTAAGCATGCAGCTGACTACCCAGCTTCATATGCGATCAAAGTGGCGAAGGATGTCTGATCACGCCTATTCTCACCATAAATCATAGCCAGCCCGGTCTCGTGCAGAAACCTGAAGCGGCGATGCTTGAACAACCATATGGTCAAGATCGTCAGGGTAAGGAGCAGGATAAAGACCAGCAGGTCGGCACTGTCTTGTCTGTGGCTTTCTTCAGCTTTCTTCTCTGTCACGATGTTCTCCATCGCACTGTCTTCAGCTCTGCACAGGCACGAGCAGAGGGAGCTCGCCAAAACAAACAGAGACAGTCTTCTCCAAATACTCATCGCGGCGATGATCTTACACGTAGAGCCCATGTTGACATTTCTTTTCGGTGGAAAGATACAAGAAGAGGAATGCACTATGCCCAGGATCGCCGAGCATTAGCGGATACAATCTTAGGCTGCTGTAGATTGTTCCTGATTCCCAGCGACGCCCCGCCCACTGCACGTGACGTCACGTGACCAAGCGCGCAGTGTGCTCGTGCAGCTCATAATGGGCAAGCGCTGCGCAGAGCTGGCGATGTTTTCATTTATTCTGCATCGTCATTGTCCAACATTGGCATATATTATAAGTAATATTATGATGTAATTGATATTTAATCATGACAAGTTAAAATCCCCACTCACTCACATTTTTTTGTTTCTCGATAAAACCCTAATTTTTCATTGCACATATATCTGAACTGTCAGAAACAGGTCAAATTTAGGTGTTAGTCAGGAAGTAACACCTGAACAATGCAACATTTGTGATGTTTTTGTAATCGATATATTTCAACCGCGCACCCTCTGAGAAACAGCCAGTATTTCCACATTTTATAGCTTATTTCCTGTGCAGCAGACAGACAGACAAACAGATAGATAGATAGACATTTTAGTTATGCCTAAACTAGGTTTAAATCATCATGTAAAGAATACATATGTATTACATGTACAACAAAAAAGAAAATAATTTACAAATATTTAAAATATTTTTATATTTATATTTTATATTTTTCAATAGTTTTTGTTCAAATTAGTTTTATTTTTTTTATCAATCAATCAATCACATTTCATATAGCACTTTTTATATAGATTTATATAGCGCTTTTAACAATACAACAGTTCTCCTCTGGCTGGACACCAAGCACCTAATTTCCAGTTCAATTTTAAGGGCATGTCAGATTGTGTAAAGGACTTATAGTGTGTGTGTGTGTGTGTGTCCATTTGGTCCCGGTCTCAGATGAAGATCATCTCTTTTTCTGCTGATACACTGATACACCATCTGATATGGACTGAAAAACAGAATAAGACTATATTAGTGTAGATGCCATTCTTTTTACACTGTAACGAGTACATCGTGTGTGAAGGGGAGTGTTTACGGTTTCCGGCTGATCTAATTAATGCAGCCTAACAATCCTTTAACAGATTCGATTAATAAATGTGTATTAGTGAGTTAAGTGTAAACCAGAGTAAAGAGATGTGTCTTTAATCTAGATTTAAACTGACAGAGTGTGCCTGTCTCCGGAACAGTATTAGGTCAATTGTTCCAGAGTTTGGGTGCTAGATAGGAAAAAGATCTGCCATTCAGTGTTGACAGAACCGGGCTAATACGCTCATACTTCCTGGTTCTAGAAAGGACTCTAGCTGCTGCATTTTGAACCAACTGTAGTTTGTTTATCAAGCGTGCAGAACAACCACCCAATAAAGCATTACAATAATCTAACCTCGAGGTCATAAACGCATGAATTAACATTTCTGCTTTTGAGATTGAGAGCATATGTCGCGATTTAGATATGTTCTTAAGATGGGAAAACGCAGTTCTACAGATGCTAGAAACATGGCTTTCAAATGAAAGATTGCTATCAAACAGCACACCTAGGTTCCTACAGTAACTGATGAAGAAGAACTGACAGAGCAGCCATCAAGTGTTAGATGGTCTAGATTATTACATCTGGGGTCCGATAATTAACACCTGATTTTTCTGAATTTAACAGTTACTTGTCATCCAATTTTTTATATCTGTATGTATTCTGTTAGTTTGTCAGTTTGGTGTTTCACCTGGCTGAGAAGAAATATAGAGACGAGTATCATCAGCATAACAGTGAAAGCTAACTCCATGTCTCCTGATAATATCTCCCAAGGGTAACATGTAAAGCGTAAAAAGTAACGGTGACTTGTATGCATGTTTTTTTTGTTTTTTGTATTAACTAATGAATCAACACATATTACAGAACATCAAGAATTATTACAAAGAACAAAAATAACAACCAAGGGAAAGATAACTCAATTATAAACTAAATAAATCAATACATAAAAGCATAAATTATCAATACAAATGTAGTTTAGTTTGTTATTTGAGAATTAAAAAATATCGGATGTAGTAAATAGTTTTTTTTTTCTGAAATTTCATATTACATACTCCACGTGATTAGAGAAATTGGTAATATATTTGGAAACATTAAGAGGAATGGAAAGTCCCAATACATTTGTATAGTAAAGGATTTTATGTTAATAAGATTTCCTATTCCCCTACTTGATATTTTTTTATTTGTATTTTTAGTTTTATTTTATTTAAAATGTATTTTGTTATATGGTGTACAGAGTGTGAATAAAATTGAGCTCAATCTCAGTTGTGTAAATCTCTCAGTCATGAAAGCCTTTTAAAGCGTTAAATAATAATAATAATAATAATAAAAAACAGGAAAGTAAAAAAAAAAAAAACAAAACTAATAATAATGAAAAGTCAAGTAAGCAAATTAATAAATAGATTAAAAAATACATAGTAATAATTTTAAAGGTTATGTCTCTTTAAATATATGTTTAAAGAAACAGTGGCAACCGGAAGTGCGATTAGTGCGGCGGTGGTGACGCAGCGCTCATTGAAGAGTGCTTCACGCGCTTCGGCAGTGGCTCGATCGAAAATGGCCTCGTCCTTCTGGAAAGGTGTTGTCGGTGTGGGCCTTTTCGCCTTGGCACACGCAGCTTTTTCCGCGGCGCAGCGTAAGTATTGTTGATCCGTGAGCGGGAGGTAACGGACAGACGTGCTGTTGTTCAGTAAGCTGGAGCTGATTGTGGTCCAGTGAGTGCGGCCTCTCTGCGGAGCTCAGTGTGCATGACAGCTTCAGTAGCACTCAAACCCTGCTGGGCTGACTATCTAGACTGCATTCTGGAGAGATTTCGAACATTATATTCTGTTCTGAAATGCGATATAAGTAGGCAGCTCACTAGGTAATTATACACAGCCGCTGGAACAGCACCACAATGTTACACGGTTAAGAAGTTGTTTTTTGCCGTGAATCACTGATCGTGGCAGTCTGACTGAGACTTATGAAAGATCAGTGTTTGTGTGGAGTTTTCGGGGCGTTTATATAACGCTGTGTGCTTGGTATTTTACAAGTAACGTAATTCTCTTACTCTGTAAAGGTTACGAATTCAAACTTACTCCAAAGACAGCGTGTTGAATAACCTTTAATAATGAACTAAACGATGATGTAACGTTAATGAAAAACAGCTCGTAGCCAAGCACATAGAGTAGAAAAATATACAAATTCATCCGCTATTTCTGTCGTAATGATGTCCGTTTCGTTCGTTTGAGTCGGATCTTTTCTTTGAATAAGATTCGTTTACTAATCGCTCTGAACGATTCTATAACATGTTCGACTGAATCGATCCCGCGGTGTTCGACTCACTGAACCGAGAATCGTCTCCTTTGAACATACTGACTCGTACTAAACGGACAAGCGACGAATCAATTGTTTAAAAATCATTATTATTACTTCTGAAATAACATTATGGTTATTAAAAATCCATTGATGCATTAAAAATACTTAAAATTAAGTAATTGTTTGTTAATTTCAAATATAGGCGTATCTATGTATATTTATTATTATTTCAAAATTCAAATAAATTTAAGGATTGATGTACTTTCCCAAGTTTAAATGCAACAACACTTGGAGCTGCTTTAAAAGTTCTACATTTGTGTAAATAAAGCTCTAAGCATAGTAAAATATTACAGACAACTTCAACCTCTTTTTTTCCACAAAACACCAAACTTTTTTTTATTTTTTTGGCTAAATTATATCATTGCTTCACTGAACTTTGACAATTACTACCACTTATTACCCTTAAATAAGAAAATCTAATAATAAAAAAATCATACTAAAAGGTTTGTGCTTGATAAGTGCCTAATGTGGCTGGAATGTCAGGGACCAAAATCTGTTTTGACCTTTGCGTGTCTGCTCAGGTTTCTAATTCTATATGCTTTATTTATGTTATAATATTAGGTCTTATTGTGCAGTTGTTTTTGTGTGTGCTATATGAATAAACTGTGTACTCTCTATATGGTTATCAAATTAAATTATCATGCATAATTTAGTAAAAGTCTAAAACTAAGTACATGTAACACTTAGAATGATTTAATGTCTCATACATCTTAAAAACACATCTTCCTTTTTTTTCCAGACCGATCCTACATGCGACTGACAGAAAAAGAGAACGAAACATTACCTATAGATGTGAGTTGCAATCAAATGGAAGACTCTAATCATATCGAATCGCATGCATTTGTTGGTTTCCTCGATACAGCTTCTCTTGTGTTGTGTTTTCAGATAGTGTTACAGACTTTGTTGTCATTCGTGATCACATGTTACGGCATAGTGCACATCTCAGGCGAATTCAAAGACATGGATGCTTCTTCAGAGCTCAAAAACAAGTAAGTAACAAGTAACACACACGCATGTGTTTATAAAGTAACATCTGGCTGTTCCCGATAATGCATTATAAGCTCTCTTGTTTTTCTCTTACAGGACATTTGACACATTGAGAAATCACCCGTCGTTCTACCTGTTCAATCACAGAGGCCGAGTACTCTTCCGCCCTCCAGAGCAAGAGCCCTCCACTCCCAGCGCCCAGGCCTTGCCCTCCAATCCCCTGCGGTTACGCAAGCTGGAAAACTATCATTGAGACTGGCCTTCAGTGGGCTGCCTTGCCCGGTTTCATTTGATTCTTTCTTCAATTTATTTGTTAGCTCCTCGGTTGAAAGGGAAAATAACCATATTTTCCCAGTCTCGTTGTATATGTGAATATGCTGTACAAACATGCATCTCTTGTGGTTACTATTTTGTCAATGGACTGTGCCAACTCCTTTTCCAGCTGATATGTTTGTAAATACTTGTTATTGCTTGGGAGTCTTAAGTCTGTCGGTTACGGCTGTAGCCCTCCGCTTGGCTGTCGCGCACAGGGCACCGATCCTACCGTGTACAATGTCGGTTTGCCATGTTTTTGGCCGAACCGACCCTAACTGCAACCGGTTCTTCCCTGTCCCCGTCTGAATTGAGGTCAATGTGGTGGACCATAAATCGTATTAGTGTTCCGAAGCAGTAGCTCTGATTACCGAACTTCAGATTTGAGCTCACAATACTGAAAACGATTAAAACTATTAAAAACACATCTGAACAAGGCCATAATAGATCATGTAGATTAATAGCAAATCTAACAATACTGTGAACACTCAGTGGGAATGAATGGTACATTTTTGCTTTTTGAAGGGGGAAGAGGGGGGCAACTTTTTCTGATTTGTGTCTTGAGACACAACTCCTTATTTTTACCTTAATAAAATCTGAAATTTTATTGATGAAATTGCAATTTGGATGATTTTTTTTTTTTTTTTGCTGCCTTTACTTTGTAAGTACAGTGTATTGTTTAAAACTAGACTAAACATGTTAATTTTCTACTATTACCATTGTTATGCTATACTAAGACCTGCTAACTGGCAAAAACATTTTTATGTTGTGCTATAAACATTTTTATGCATGGATTCATGGACATCTATGGGTATGGTTGGATCCACCTGGCTATCCATTGTTTTCTATGTAAGCAGAGAATTGGCAGTTGAAATGGTCCGTTTTAAGCCTGTAATTATACTAATCCTTCACTAAGCCACTTTTTTTTTTTTGCTAGAGGAGACCTGCTAAGTACCAGCAATGGCAACCCCCTTATCCCAGCACTGTTTTTAGTCTCTTCTTCTGGCATTAATTGCTGCTTGTGTGACATTGTTTTAAACACAGAGATCATATTTCTTTTGTGGTATAAAGTCTGTTTGTTGTCTGTATGATTTTTAGAGTCGCTGCATTGCTTTGATATTAACATTAATCAAACACAGCTAACAATTTAGGCTGTTATCTATAACTGGTCAGAGGTTTGATCATGTCTACAATTTCTACAGTTGTAGTGTGGCAAGGTGTATCATAAGCGCTTGTTAGTTTTGATCGGCAGTGGCTGTTTTTAACTATAGGCTGCAATGTCACAATATTGCAAACCCACTGTGAGGCTGATAAAAAGTACATTGACATTATGTGGTATATACCAGATTCTACCATCTGCTGTGATGGGAAAATGTGTAAGCTCAGGAGACGGCAACATGTGGTGTAAGACCCTATAATAGACAATCAGGTCTATTAATAATGTGAGAGCTGCAGGTGTTAGAGGAGACAAGGCAATCAAATGCAGGGCACTGCATCAGTACAGAAATATGACAAGATGGAAGCCAGCCCGTTTTATGATTGGAATGACTTCAGCTGCTTACAGGGTACATGCTTCTAGTGCTTTGGGATTTTCTAAAGGGATGAGAAAAACAAATCTATTGACTTAGAAGATAAAGAAATATCAACACTGAAGACAGCTTTATACAATATACATACACTATCATTCAAAAGTTTGGGATTGGTGTGTTTTTCCCCCCTCATACATTATTTAATAAAAAAAAGAACAGTAATATTGTTAAATATGATTACAAGTCATTTTAAAATGTATTAACGTATTAGTAAATTAACAGTTGTGTTGCTTTAATTTTTTTAATTCATATTTCAGAATTAAAAATAGTTAAAAATAACAGCATTTAAAAATATCACATTATTAATTAAATGCATCCCTGCTGACTAAAAGTATTAATGTCTTTAAATAAAATAAATATAACTGACCACACTTTTGAACAGTGGTGGGTAAATATGTATAAATCATATATAAAGTGACACAATGATTCAAACATTTCCTTTGTAATTTTTTTTTAATTTTTTATCGTTTTCATAAAAAAATCATAAAACTTTGTCTATATAATATCAGTTTAAAAAAATGTTTTATACAATTCGTAAAATATTTTTATGTTCTTGTAGCAATACCATCCAAAAATAATCTATATTATTTATGAACATTAAAAAGTAGTATACATCTGTTTTAAAAAATGAACAAAACAAACAAGAATGGGGTCACTAATGTAACTTGCGTCTGTGCAATGAAAGTCTTGCGACCTCTCCCCGATGAGAAGCGCAGGATGACGAAAGTTGTCATGACGGACAGAATCATAACTGCTGTGGACCACTCATAGTTGGCATTTCCCACTGGCGTGATGAGCCAAGCGTCTTTTTCATTGGACACTATTGCTTATTGGACACTGAATGATGCTAATCTATGTGACATTACATATCACCACAAATACAACAACAGGCCAGCTACCGAATCTTTTAACAAATCTCTTTTAACAAGTCATAAAACCTGCTTGAAAAACGTGTTTGTTATAGTTATGGAGTAAAATTGAGCTTGGCGTACTGATGACTGTATGGTTATTGCTATTGAGTCTAAAATAGTGTAGTTCCTAATCCAGACTGCTTTTTAAAGGTCCAACTGTGTTGTTAACCCCATGACTTGTGGGCATTTCATGCAAACACAAATCTATCATAGATTTCCCATACCATTATCGGATCTGAACTATTCATTGATGCCAAATAACAGTGGACACACAGACATAGTATATAAACATACTTCTCGCGACAGACGCTGACCTCTGCCTCGGATGACCCTGTAAAATCACACAGTGGATGAGGCTTGGCTTTTCTGGAGTGTGCTTATTCATTATTCATTATCTTATGGTTAAATTACGGCCACTTTCAGGCCCGGAAAGCCTGTAAATTGACAGACCCCAAACCTCTCTCCATTGTTGTGGTACAATTCAGTAACTGGAAGCACCTGGACCGGAGCGTGAGCCAGACAGGCCTCGTTCTCTCTAATTTAATCTCTCCCTTGCCTCGTCTCCTCCTAAAGAACAGTACTGAGGCTGATGGGTCGGCCCGTGTGCTCAGTTGGCATGCTCTGCTGCTTCTCTGTTGTCAGTGTGTTTCTCAGCGCTGAGATGGGATGTCTCACTATCTGCTGTGGACGTTGTTGAGTTGTGCGGGCAGCATCCCTCGCTCTTCAATCTCCTCCAGAGCACTCTCCAGCTGCTGGATCAGCACACGCTTCTTAAACCTGAGAGAGAGAGAGCTGTTCAGCTGCTGGATTGTATGACATTATACTTTATTATATATAATACTTTACATACTAACAAGTTACTTTGAGAAGCAAAATTCATACTATTGCCAGCTTTCAGAGAATGACTTAATAATTTTCCTCTTTGAAGCCCAAATATAAGAACATTTACAGGTAGTTAATGCTAAAAATACTTATGCATGCTTGCTTCCAAAGTAAATTTACCTGAAAAATATTTTGGTACTTTTATAAGACAGAATTGTCAGCGAGTTTCTCCACTAACTTTGTTAGTGACCTGATACGGGCCTAACCTGAGCCAACTGTTTCTCTACATATATTTCAAAATGAAATAAATGGCAATAATTATAACTGAACTATAGTGTAGATAAACAAATAAGTGAACATGCAAGAAATAGGTGACCAGTGTTGTTACTGTTTATTAAAACTAAAACTAAAATACAAAAACATTAGTTGAAATAAAGCTGAAAATAAACTGAAATATAAATATTAGGTGTGAAAGCATAGTTCACCTAAAAATGTTTAATTACTGTATGATGAAATATCTCTTTAAACTTTAATTAAAGGAATAGTTCACATAGAAATTAAAATGATCCTGTCTTTGAAGCATCCTAGGTTTATGTGTCTAATTTAATCTCACCATAATTAAAACATAATTTACTTGCTCTTATGTCCTTCCATACCTTTCAAAAAGGTTATTAAGATAATTAAGATATTTCCATTAAGATCCTTAAGGTAATCAAAACTTAGGAGATCCAAAAAGGTGTTGTAAATCATATCCATATGAATCATGTGGTTTAACCCAAATGTTGTAATTTATTCACTCTGAAGACTAAATAAATAAATAAAGTGATCATAATTAATTAAAGCTAAATAGAAACTCAAGTAGCACATATCACATAGTTACTACATTTTAAATTATTATTATTACTTGAATAATTTAGAGACCTGTGGTGAATCTGTCTGTTTGCTTGACCAGTGGCTGGGGTAGTATTTAGGAAACCTATCTATTTGTACAGTACATGCTGGCATCATGAAAGGCCTGTGGGTGTTTGAAGAGAGCTCTCACCTGGCTGCCTCTTTGATGGCATGATGAATAAAGTACCTCTGCACTGACACTGGCCCCTTCACCTCCTCCAGTAACCTGAATATTGCCTCATAATCTGCACAAAGCATTAGCAATTCAGTTTAGTTTTATTAATTCCTACAAATACATACCCTCTTTCACAACACAAGTGCACTCGATTAAAGCTAGGGAATAATTCAAAGAGAATACTTAAATGAATGGGCGTGAATAATTCATTTGGTATTATATCTAGATACTCACTGCGGCCAGGCTTGCGGACCTCTTTGAGGACTCGAGTGCGCAGCTCCGCATTACTCCCCTCCAGGGGAATCATAACAATTGTGCCCTGTGCCGGAGTGTCTCCTCCATTGCCCTCCACCACCCCCTCCTGGCCCGGAGGACTCAGGTTCTCACAGTTCTGTGTGAGATCAGAGGGTCTCTCATCCAGACAGTTCTCCAGGCCTGTTCTCTCCTCCTCTGTGTCTGGTGTCCCCACATCACCTCTGTCCTCCACAGGTGCAGGTCCTCCTCCCTCTCCATCCACTCCTCCAGGCCACCCGACTCCAGCCTCCCCGCCTGGCGCTCGCTCCCCATTGCTTTCTGTGCCTCCTAAACTGTTTCCCTCAGCTCCTGTAGGGGAAAATATGTGACATCATATTATTACTTATATTTACGTTTATTCAATACACTTCATGTTTGCAAGACTGTTTGAAATAACATACTAATATACTACACGTATGATTTTTTTGCAGTACGTAGCACATACGCTATCATTCAAATGTTTGAGGTCAGTAATTTTATTTTATTTTTTTTGGAAAGAAATATTTTTATTCAGGAAGAATTTATTAAATTAATCAAAAGTGACAGTAGAGACATAATGATCCATAAGGGATTTCTATTTCAAATAAATGCTGTTTATCTTCAGCATTTTCTCTTCATAAAGGAATCTTAAGATGTATACTATGATTATCACAAAGATATTAGTTATTTTAATTTGTAATAATATAAAATAATATTTAAAAAACATAAAAACAAACTGAACAGCCAATTATTATTATTATTTTTAATTAATAAAAATTTATTTTATTATATATATATATATATATTTTTTTTTTTATTTATTATTAATTAATTTTTTTTTTTTTATTATTTGATTAGACTGAAAATCTAATTACTATCAAGAGGGAAATCTTCATAAAATTACAAAAAAAAATGTATTTATTAAATTATAAATACTGTATTTTACCACTTTTTATCACTTAAAAAGTGATAAAAATAAACCTTTTACCACTTTATATTTATATAAGTGGTAAAAAGTGGTACTATAAAGTGCCAATACTTTATAGTATCACTGTTACACACTGCATGTACTTATTTTAGTAATAAAATAAATTAAAAAATAGTAAATTATGCATGATTATATACAGCTAACCATAAACCAAATGCTAATCCTAACGCTATATTGAGTACATGTTGTTAGTTGATATTTAAACATAACTTAATTGCATAATTACACAGTTACAAGGACACCTTTGTGTAACCTAACATTTGAATAGTGACTACTCTTCCTCCTGCCATTAATAAAAATAGTAGGCAGTATGCTGTGTGTAAGTATTTAATACAGAGCAAGGATTTAGAAATCAGTTTGCTGTGACTCAGAGGACTTTACCTTTGTGTAGTGGGATGGGTTTAATGATTCCTTGCTGGCCCTGAGTCCCTGCGGGGCCCTTGCTGAGGACATGGTTGGTTATTATTGGAGGAGTTTGGGGTCGGCGCAGCAAAGGGGACATACTTCTCCTCCTCTTCAGGGCAGTGCCTGAATTAAGATCCCCAGTATTACCCCGCTTCTTGTTTTGTGGGCCTGTCACAAACTCATCTGCTTCATCGATCATCATTCCCTGTTGTTAGGCGAAGAGGAAGTAAGAAAACAAAACTTAGCACCTACGGCACTTTAGTTTTGACCTGTAGTTTTTATGATCTAAATATAATGTTCTCTATTATAGATCAGTGCAGGGGACCATTTTCCCGTTTCTGAGGTTCTCAGAAGCAAAAGTCACCATAGTTGGGTGAACTTCTATAGTTAACTTCCCAAATGAAAACACACAAATCGAGAGCTGGATTACAGTGGTCAGAAGAGAGAAAAGATGTGAAACTTGCCAACGATCCCTCAGCTGTCGTTTTAGAAACACCCACGCAACTAGCATTCTGAAATTCAACACCAAAATAATATAATACAAAGCACAGTCCATAGGTTTGACATGCAAGCACCTTCTTGTCCTGCTTGAATGGGTTGCCAAACGTGTGCAGTCGTTTAGGTTGGTCTGGATCAATCTCACGCAGAGGTGATGGCATCATCTTCAGATACTCCTGATAATTTCCCATCTGCCCCACTGGAATACTGTGCAAGGAGTCTACAGAATCATGGAAAAATATTCAGTATTAAACAAATATCAGCTGTCCATTTATGAACTTTTTTGTTGACGCCAACATTAGAAATGTGCATATAGTGAGAATAAATGCATCTGATCATTGTTAAAGAGCAGGTAATATGGGTTTTCAAAAAAGATCTTATATTCAGTTTATAATGTAGCCGTCCTTCAATATAAACAGTCTACAAAGTTGTTAATCAAAAAAAGTGTATGATAAAGAAAGATATTGTCTCTCAATAGAAAAAGTCAACTCAGAATTGCCTTAATGAGTCAAGAACCAATAAAAACAGACTTGGCCAACTGACCAATCAGAGTTGGTTTATGGAAGGAAGGGGCTTACAGACCTTAAGATTCGAATTGATTCAAATCGTATCGAAGTCATTGCAAAATTATTCTAATAATAAATGCATATTCTGAGAAAACTAAAATGTTTTCTGACCTTGGATCAATTTAAACCTGTTGTAGGGGAGTCCAACACAATATTAGGACACTTTAAAATACCATATTACCTGCTCTTTAATATCCACCATAGTAAAAAAAAAAAGTGAAACTATGATATTGACAACACACAGCACTACCAAACTCTGCTACTAATTTATAATGTTCCTTGTCTGTTTCAATTACGTTATTAATTGATCTTATATCACATCTATGTCATATGTACATTTACAAACTACTACTACATATACTGTAAACATTACTTTGGTGTAAAGCT
>JAUCMS010000024.1:11319578-11335719 GCA_032357445.1 Enteromius radiatus
GTACATTTACAAACTACTATTACATATACTGTAAACATTACTTTGGTGTAAAGCTGCTTTGCAATGATATGTATCATAAAAAGCGCTATTGAATATTAAAATTGAATATTGTGAAAACATAACGAAATGGAATGAAACAAAATAACTACCACCATATATTTTTTGAAAACTAAACAGAACAAAACAGTAGATTTCTGCTTCTTGCTATGTTACAATAAAAAGTGAACCTACATAGTGTAAAGATGCCATCACATTTACCATTTTCACAGGTGAAATACAGTCATAGATATTGACTGTGAATTTTATGTGCAAATTGCTCACAGGGCTCAAGTTAATCACGCGGATTGGTTACATTGACTAAAAGAAAACTGCTTGGTTTGTAAGTGCCTTCAGTGTGATCCGTGTTACATACATATATGATACAAACACTAGATGAATGAGAATTTGCCAAAATTTCATTAATGTGGCTGCAAGTCATGTTTGGCAGATTTGAACAGTTATGAAGAATCACATTGCAGAATGTAATGTTTGTCTTTGATGCAATTACCATCATCTTGGCCTCTGATTAGCTTCTGTGTTGTCCTCAAAAGATTGGAACGCATCCGAGTCACTTGATCTAGAAGGTTCCGTCGTGGAATATCATAAGCGTTCCTATAGGCCTGGGGCCTCAGATCCTAGAAGAGAAGGCGAGGAAATTAAAACAGAAGTTCCATTTTTACATAACATAGGTTTAAGCAAGTCAGTCTTAGATATCTAGTCAGAAGTATTCATCAGAATGAACCTGTATCAGCAAGAAAACACATTTTAAAAGACGCAAATGTCTCTATTACGAACATAACTTCATTCTGACCCCCCAAACCCGTGAACCGAGACATGATTGATTTCAAACAGACCGTGTAATGTAATTCATTCCCACTCAAACTGCCTGTACCTTGTTGAGAAGTGCAATCTGGAAGCCAGCGAACTCCTTAAAGTTCATGTCGATGAGTCGGAGGGGTACCTCGCCTGTGATGCCCTGCAGGAGCTGCTTGAAATCGCAGCGGTGTGCCAGAGACAGGGCATTCGAGTGATTCTTAACCTTGATGCCTGTCTCTTGAGGAGGCTTCTTCCCGACAGACACAATCAGACGGTCTGACTCGATCTTTGCCTAGAAAACCAAGCACAACTTGATTTTAAAAAGCTGCATCACTCAGGTCTCATCCAGATAGGATATTTTGAATGAATACAATATGTTATATAGAACATTTAAAGGAAAGATATGAGTGTGAATACTGTTTTAAATTGCAAACGCTGTGTAGGTTTAACTGTCAGCGGCTAAAGCGCGCTCACCTGTTGGCTGAGTTTTTTTAGGTAGGAAATGACACTGTAGCTCAAGCCACAATCCATGTTGTCAGAGATGAGATTTGGGGCTCCCATCATCCTCAGCGCCTTCTTGAGAGGCTGCAGTCAGTAAAAAAAGAGAGGAACAGTGGAGAAGCAGAGACAAAGGAAGTGAAAACGAGGACACACTCTGGGTGAATCTGCACTCAGAGCACATATCCTTGACCTCATTACAGCTGTTAACACACTATAGAACGAATACAGCTCATAAAAAGGGTTGGATTACAAGTGACCCTTGAGTTCATCTAACAGCCTATGAATTGTATATTGCATTAATTAACAGCAACAAAGACATTGTCTTTTCTATAAGAAGGACATTTCTGTGCTCTTCGGGGATGTCTTTTTTTAAAGTAGGAATGAAGAGTGTCTTACCAAGAGAAAGTAAGGAGGCATGGACTTCAGGTACATTTCAAAGGCCTGCCGCCACTTGAGGTTTGGCTTTAGCTTGTGCACTTTAAACAAATCATCTGTAAGGAGAATAAGACATGCTGGACTAAAATAAGTCTCCAGAAGAAGGAAATAAAAGATGTACAAAAATGATGCAGCACAAAAAAGTATACATTTTAATGCATTTATGATTTTTCTTTTTTTTTGTACGTTTTATTGATTTAGAAAAAAAATAAAACAGATTTCATTCTTTTTAATTAACATTCATTTTATTTCTTTGTGTTTTTGTGTGTGTATATTCAAAAGACATTTTTATTTTTAAGACTTCTAATCATCAAGGCTGCATTTATTTGATCAAAACAAAACAAAAAACAATATTGTTACATATTTAAAAACAATTTATTTCTGTTATCATCTCAGCTCATATATAGTTTATGCAAAATATCAACACTGAAAACAATATTTTTATACAATATAATACACCGCCATTCAAAGGTTTGTGATGGGTGCATTTTCCCACTGATACTCAACAAGTAATATTGTGAAATATGATTACAGTTCATAACATTTAAAAAATAGCAGCCATTGTGTCTTCAGTGTCACATGATCCTTCAGAAATCATTCTAATATGCTAATTTATTTTCAATGTATTACCAAAGTTTTGCTGTTTAATATTTATTTTGGAACTTGTGATGCATTTTTCAGGATACTTTGATGATCAAAAAGAATTTTATTGTATTTAATAAAAAAGAAATAATTTCTCACACGTCTTTACTATAACTTTTTATCAATATACACCCTTGCGGAATAAAAGTATTAATTAATAATAATAAATAATAAGTTTTAGTTTCTATTCAAATTGGTCTATTTTTCTGTTACATTATTTATTAATTATTTTTTACATTTTTTATATCATGGCTAAACAAAGCACCATGGTGTATAATGTGCTATTAAAAAAATTGCAGTTCAATAAATAAGTTAATTTATAGAATAGGGCTGGAAATGTGTTGCGAGGAAGCACACGTACCGAGGAGTGGCAACAGGACGGGATAGTTGTAAGGCATGACGAAGAGGTTGACACAGGTGAGAGTAGTGCTGGCCTTCAGGTAGCCGAACGGGTGAGCTAAATCACTGTGTTTGCCGCTGCAGTTCACAAACACCTGGGCAACAGGGGAGAGGAGTTAGTATTGTTTGATGTCTCCTGAGAGTTTAGCTCTCACATTGAACTGTTTCTCAGAGACAAAACCCATTCATTAATGGCTCATTAGGTGACAGGATTCCTCAGAGACTAGTGTACTATAAATGCCTCTAAATATACTTATAAATGGATGTGCTCTTTCTAATTTGTATGGCATGTAATCACGTAACCATAGCAAAAGAACAAACACAGATGTTTAGCTATATTGGTATTTTTAGATGAGCTTAAATGTATGATGCAAGTACGAAAAACTAATTAAAAGAAGCTGCAAAAAACTGGTACTGACTAAGGTATTTATAGCAAGTTTGTATAAATATATATCCAGTGACAACAAAATACAGTATAGAAAAATCCTTTAATCTTACTGCAGTATTGTCAATCCTTTCTTTCAAGAAACTAAATGGCCCGGGTAATAGCTCTTGAGAGACCATTTGTCATAATTTCAGAAAAGACTAAAATGAGCTCCACCAAAAAAACCTAAAAATCTGTTTATACAATTTTTTCCAAGTAATCATGCCATACCAATATAAATAAAAAACAAAAGAGCCACAATTCTTTTGGATACAAAATCATGTTAAAAAAAAGAAAGCTTATAACCACTCAACTATTTAACCACAGATACAGTCTGATTAATTTTAATAACAAACTAACTGACTTGTTTTTAGATTTTCTGAATAAAATGCTAGTGATACTAGCTGCCATGATTCTAGAAGGCTGCTATTCAGCTGCTAAGATGCTAAGAGCAATCATTTTGCTACACGTGTGCTCTGTCTGAGAGACAGACATAAAGACAGTACTCATAGAGCGCAGAGAGCGTTATTTTTGCTGCTTTATAGGCATTGAATGGTTATACACTCACACTTCCATTTGTGCAAGTATCCTTGTTAACACAGTAATTTGGGTCTTAAATGAACAGTGAAAGCTAAACAGCTGCGAAAGAAAATGTGTAACTATATTTTGGATCCGGGCAGCTTTTAAAGTGAAAGCAGCAAATAAGTCCTGTCCATGAAACCGGGCCAAAATCTCACACTATTGAGTCTTGACTAAATCACTTTTGTAACTTTAGAAAGAAAAGAAAATATATATATTTAATGTACACAGTGAAGAATATGCAGTTTTTTTATGCATTTAATTACTTTATACAGTGTAGCATACTGCGGGTTTTTGTCCTATTGATTGTAATTAGTTTCTTATTCTTATGTAATCATTGTCTGACTTCTTGTCTTCAGTGAGCTTGAGGTTTGGGTTTTTATTTCTGATACTGACACTGGTGTCAAATTTCATAAAGACCGTATTCAAACTCAAACTCATAACTATGTATATTAGGGTACTTGTTTAAAACTTTTGAACTTGTAAAATGTTTAATTTTACTCTGTTGCACTTTACTTTGCGCTGTATTTTGGACTACTACTGTGGCACTGTATTTATTCCTCTATGATCAAGTTTCCTCTAGTGTAAGTCAGTTTAGATAAGCATCTGCTGACTGTAATACTGTAAGAAAGCATGCACTATTTTATGTCAAAGACTTCTACAAAGGATGGGAGATAAATTACTATTCAAAAGTCTTTGGTCTATAAGATGTTTAATAGATATTTAAAAAGCATTTTTCTGCTCATCAAGGCTGCATTTACTTGTTCAAAAATGAAGTAATAGTGTGAAATATTATTTTAAATATATAATAAATATAAATATGCTTTCTATGTTATCATATTTTAAAATGTAATTTATTCCTGTGATGCAAAACCAGTCTTTAGTGATCCTTCAGAAATCATTCTAATATGCTGATTTGCTGCTTAAGAAACATTATTATTATTACTATTTGTTAAAAAAATAATCAGAATCAAAATCAGGATTCTTTGGTAAATATATAGCTCAAACGTTTATTTAAAACAGAAATCTTTTGTAACATTATAATTGTCTTTACTTTCATTTTGGATCAAAATAATCCAGAATTGCTGAATAAAACTATTAAATCTTTGACAAATAAATAAATAAAATCTTACTGACCCTAAACTTTTGAACTTTACTGTCTTTGAATAAAAAAAACTATACAACAGAATCTCATTCCAGCTGCTGTTTGACCAGTTACTAAATACAGGACCTTTACAGCTGTCGCTGTAAATGTGTAAGCCATTAAACTGATGTTACATGTAATTTGTGCTCTTTTACATTCCAGTAAATATGGAAAATCTAAACACCCACAGTTTTTTCTGCTCTTTTAGCACCACGTTATCTATCATTGTGAAACTCGGCTCTACTCAGACAATAGTCTGGGGGCTGTGAAAGATGGCATGCTACATACAGATCAGATTAAATAGTTGGGTGAAAAGGTGTCCCACCTGCCAGCACATGTGAGGAGATTTCCTCTCCAAGATGTACTGGGTGAGCGGTGACGGCTCCAGCTCATATTTGTCAAAAGGCAGCTTGTCAATAACCATCGGCTCACAGTCGATACAGGAAAAGCGCACCAGAGGATGAGCAGACCGTGGAGGCTAAACAGAGATAGAGAGAGAGAGAAAAAAAACAGAAATCCTCTGTAATACATTCTCACAATGGGTTTTTCAAAAGATGTGTCTGTTAGATGGCCAATTCATCCTATAATCACAGCAGCAGTGGGTAATGACCCATGTGTTACAGGCACATGACAACACAAGCTGTTCATTCCCTGAGCAGATAATCTCACAACACTCTGACTGAGCACTAAATAAACCAAACAAGTGTTTTACAGGCAAATAAAACATCGCCTTTATTTTTGGAATATGAAAAAGAGCCTTTATTCAGCTCAAGTTGACATTTTTGGAGACACCAGTGTTACGGGCTGCACCCAAGCCCATCGTGTTACTGATTCAAAATATTGCAGGCATGACAGAGAGCATGTCAGGAAGGAAATGACCTCATGTTAAGCTAGCGCTAAGTGCTAAAGCCCTGGCGAGCTGCAGCAGTCTTATTCTGCTGGCAGTGGCTCTCTCACATTGCCCACAGGCTGAGCTGAGCTGTGGCACTTTTGGCACGGCACCAGCTGCTGTCTCTACAGTGTACTGTTTAAGAGAGAATAGACAGTGAGGGGGTGGGAAACCTCAGGACAGAGAAGCCTTTCCTCATGTTACCGCTCTTTTCAGCTCTCATATCTTCATCCGCATTCATTAGCACTGCTTGAGCAAGATGAAAGCTAACCTTTAGTTTGCAGAGGTCATTACCTTTGGCTAATAAATTGCTCCATCCACTCGGCTTGGATGAGCCAATGCTAATACACCTATCCAAACTCCTTTTGCAAACCTAGTACATTTCCATTTTATTAAGGATCCTGTGAAATTTCAGCGTGCAGAAAGAAGCAGCTGAACGTCTGCCAGCTCCCAGAGCTCCGCAGAAAGTCCTTCTGTGCTCGCTCATTAAATATTTTAGCCAATTCCATAGTGTTTTCAGCTAAATTCTCACCATTAACAAACCATAAACTACATCTTTTTCCTCAATAAATCCTAATTTGCTGCTTATAAATAGTTAATATGGTAGTTGTTAGGTTTAGGTACAGAATTGGGTAAGAATAAGGTTGTAGAATACAGTCATACAGAATAAATGTACATACTTTAATTACTAATAAATAGCCAATATCTTAATAATAGGCATGCTAATAACCAGCTAGTTAACAGTAAGATCTGGTCTCTATGCCATTAAGAGTTTATATAACACTTTACAATAAGGTTCCGTTTGCTAACATTAGTTAAATATATTAGTTAACATGAACTCAAAATGAAATATACTTCTGAAGCATATGATGATTACTAATATGCAAATAAAATCCAAAGTTGTATCTGTTAATATTATTTGATGGACCCGAGTTAACATGAATTAACAATGAACAGCTGTATATTTAGCAACTAATGTTAATAAAGATTAATGAATACAGTCACAATTTATTGCTCGTTGTTAGTGAACGTTAGTTAATGCATAAACCAGCGTTACTGTTCTAATGTAACCTTATTATAAAATGTTACCTTCTGTTATTAAATTTGAACTAGCTTTATATTTGTTATATTTTCTATTAATTTTCATGCATTGTAGTCATGGCATTTGTTTTTATTTTTGTTTAATTTCAGTTAGTAATCTTTTTGCTTTTTTCAGCAATATTTCACTTTTTCATCAAATATTCCTATTTGCTTTTATTTCAGTTGTATTTCAACTAACAGAATTTTTTTTAACATTGATTATATCAACACTGTTCTGGACCCCCTAATATAGAAACAGAAAATCATCACTTTACTGCACTTAAACTCTGTATTGTAGGTTATTATTTACCAAAGTGGGGGAGTTCTGGTCAGGCCAGAAGGATTCTGGGATTGGCCAGTGACCCACAGGAACGCCCGTCTTGGGGTTGGGCCGGACGTAAATGAGTTTGTGGCAGCTGTGCCAGGGCTGCGGACTAAAAGACGACAAAGGACGAGCTGGATCCACAAGACCATCTGCACAAAGAGAAGACCAAATCTGTGTATTAATTGTTTTCCCAATAAGCCCAAAACGAACATGACATCACAGGATCAGCACTGACCTTCACCTATCAAAGGTGGATCAGGGCCACTCTTCTCAAAGTGTATTACTACTCCACTCAAAACCTTTTGAACGAGAGACTCGAGACACTGGTTCAGCATCCTTTGTGTCCTCACACAGTAAGAGCGGCCTTATAGAGAGAAGGTGAGAAAATAGAGTTAGCTGAGCTATGAGATTAACCGGCAAAACTGCATTATCGACTAAAAAACAACAGTGCTTACAGACCTTAAGTGCATGGGAGGAAATCTTCCAAAACACAATATAACACAAGAAGCATTTTCCGAAGACACTAAACCACACCAGCAAATATGTGGGCGGCAACAGATTACTTCCTTTTAGTAACCTAACCAGTTGATAGGACTACTTTTTGAGTTTGGACATCCTCATATTGTTACAAACCTTTTGAGTTTATATCGTTAGTGAAGAAAAAATGCTCATTGCTTTTTTTCCATATAATGAAAGTCAATGGCCCTCAAAATGGTCTGGTTACCCAAAATTCTTCAAATTCTTTAATGTTCCACAAGGATGATAACATTTACATGAATTGTTTATTTCACAGTGAGAGATCTGAAAATGAGTCTTTAAACTGCATTTTACTTTGTGACTTCACTAGAACAAAGAGTCTGTAGTGAAAGCTGTGCTCAAGAGCAAGATGAAAAACAGGACTGAAGCTCCCCTAAATAGGGTCTAGCAACACTTTTATCTAAAGCTCATGAAATGAACTTAAAACGAGCGAAGGTTTATCGTAAGATGCCATTGATCGGCTGTACCTCCAGTGACCTCACACATCTGGGTGATAGCAGACTCGTCAGTGGGCACACTGCCCAGCTGCTCGCTGTCAGGCACGGCCACTCCTGGCAGCCGAAGGACCAGGGCGAAGAGTCGCTGGTCCCAGCGGAACGGCTCCTTAGTCAGCTCACTACCCGGCAGCGGGGAGTTCAGAGGCAAGTGTAGCTGAAGGAAGAAGAGAAAACAAGAAGTGAGATGCCACTGGGGTTTATGAGGAAGACACACTGCCTGCAGGACGTAACCTTATACATCAGGACAGGTTGATCAAAAAAAGTTGGCATAGAGTTTTTGTCCCTCACCTCCTCAGCCACCCCAGAGCTGTGTGTCAGTTTGTTTCCATCTGTGATCGTAATAATGACCGATGGCTCCAGAAAGAATGGGTTCCGACCCTAGAAGAGAGGAGAGCATTTCATAAAAAACCCAAAGCTCAGAGAAATAGTTTTGATAAACTGCTAAATGCTTGTATTTAAAACATCTATCTTTTCCATCCAACTGCTTGTCCTGTATATGGTTGTGAAGATGCTGGAGCAAACAATATTGTGAATTTAAAATAATAACTCTTTTCTATTTGAGTGTTATTCAGTGTAAATGTGTATTTTATTACTGTGATGGCAAAACTGAATTTTCTACTCACTATTATGTACACAAAAACCTTCATTTTGGATGTGTGTTGCGCAGCACTAATGCATATATGTACTTTTGTAATGTTGAGCAGTGAAATTTGTATCAGAACTTCATCTTTGTTCAAAATCCTGAACCTTTCTTTTTGTTCCCATGTCACAAAAAAATGTGGTTTTTAATGTTAACTGCAAGTACATACATAAATGCCAACCGAATTCCTACACAGCAGTGAAAAGAGTAACATAGCAACATTTAACCAGAAAGATGTTGTTAATTGTAGTTTATACAGTAAACAGTGAGTGAACACCACATGCATTCTCTCTGTCCATACTGCAGGGGTCAGCACTCAGTTACTCACCCTCATGCAGACTGAGCATGTGGATTAGCACACTGCCTCAGGGTTATCTCAGACTGCATGTCTCCTATTTTAGGTAATCCAGCATGGTCTTAATGTGTGCATGTAAAGTATCTGAATATTCTCAATGACAGATAATCCAATGAAACGTTGCTATGTTTGATGTTGTAGAAGAAACAACAACACAAATCACAGTAAATTGTGTTGATACCCATGTGCTCTTGTATCATAAAACAAAAATCCCTACAAAATTGTCTCTGTAATCTCTGCATGTTGCTACATCCATTCCTCCTCCCGAGTTAAGAGGACCCCCGTCACTACTAATGAAAGCATCTCCACTACAAAGCCTCGCTGAATGGATGGTGCTGCTTGAAGCACTGGGCAGCATCAGGTTTAAAGCTTTGGACTACAGAATATTTTCCCATATGTTAGCTGGGTCACTCTCATGCCTTCTGGCACGCTTTAGATGTGCTGTGAAATGCTTATTTTGAGTAATGGCTTCTTTCCCATGAAGCAATATGTTGATAGACACTGAGTCTTCTGCAAATATATATTTACTTTACATAAATATATAAAATGTATTTGTTTTCGTTAAGGACAAAACATTCAAGGCTGGATGGAAAGTAAAATTAATTCTCTGAAATTTACCTTTCATGCAGTGTATAACACAGCTCTTAGGTGAATGAAAAAACAACCTCGAAGATTTAAATCCAAAAGTGCATTGTGTATAAAGTTATTGGCTCTGAATCATTGAAACGAGTTGTTTTTTGGTTTTATTAACGAAGCTCAAGCCGTTTCACGTTTACCTCAAAGTGAAACATTAGTTGGTCTGAATGAAAATGCTAATTTATTCTTCAACACTAGGTGTCGCTTTTGGAGTAAAAATAGCGGTAACGCTGTACACAAAGAGCTCAGAAATACTGCTTTATCAGGCATTACAACCGTGATTAAATTTAAATAAGATTAATTGCACCAATCATTGCAGATTAGCATTTAAAGGATGGGTTTGGTAAAATGAATCCTTGAAATAATCGTTTCGGAGTCGAAAATAAATGCATATTATAAGACAATGAATGTGTTTATGAAGAGGAGATGAGAAGATGTTTCTTATCATACTGCTGTTATAATGAAAAAAATATTGTTTTGGCTGCCTGAATGCTGAAGGGAGATATTATTACCTGACCATAGTTGTCGATGCCAGAGACTAGTCTGTTGAGATTAAGCAGGTCGAAGGCGGCGCGGAGAGCGTGACCCAGTGTAGTCAATCCTGATGCCTGCAGGTTCTTCAGCTCGCTCATGAATGTGGCATGATTCTCTTTCCAACCCGCCTACCATATACAGGAAATACACACAGATGATGTGAAAACCAGCTCCATATAACCTCGGCAACACTAAACATTCACACAGATACACTGAACACAAAACTTACACTAACATTCAAAAGTCTTGTAAGATTTTATTTTTATGTTTATAAAAAAGTCTCGCATGCAGCATTTATCGGAGAAAAAAAATACAGTAAAAACGTGTGATGTTCCAGCAGCCATTACTCCAGTCTTCAGTGTCACACGATCCTTAAGCCTTCTAATGTGCTAAACGTTTATCATCATCAGTGCTGCTTAATATTTCTATTGAAATCATTATGTATTTCTTCAGGATTGTTGTCAGCATTTATTTAAAATATTTCTTTTTTTTAATTGTGTAAATTGCTACTTTCTCATACATTCTTGCAAAATAACAGTATTGTTTTCCAAAAAGCAAATCTTACTGATCTCAAACTTTTAAACAGTAGTGTATTTAGACACTTAAGTCTTCCTTGAAAGTAACAAAATATCAAACAAGTTAGTACAAGCATACTTTCATTTTAAATTACAGAATGTGAGAACAGATCTAGACCAAATATTTATGGACTCTTTATGGGTGTTAAATGTGTAGGAAACATCTGCACAGTAATTCCACACATACTTGAAAAGCACGATTTATTTGCACATGCCACTTAGCTTGATTTTTATCTAATACAATGACATTCATATATTTAAAAGTGTCTCCAAACACCTTTAAGGCCTCTGTATGTATTATTAGAAACATGATCAAATCTTACGCAAACCTTTACATAATAAACTAGTATATGTCAATCACTCTAGCACTTCACTGTTACAGTATTGTGTGTAATTCACAGCAGGCTTAAGCATGTTAAGCACAACACTACCTAAATGTCAGGCGAAAGAGACAACCAAGTATGGTGACAGTAAAGTAAAGCCACCCAAAATGACCACAGGACAAGCTTCGCGAAGCATCTGAATGAGCATGTATGTTTACTTGCACATGTATATATTATAGAGTATGATAGGAACCCTGGTAAGAAGCAGCACAGATCCGCTACATAAAGCTTGACTTGTTTTAAAAGACATTGTTTAAAAGACATGTGGTTAGTGTGTGTCTGTCCCTGACCCACATTGCCCCTCCCAGCAGAAGGATACAGTCATTACTTTACTGCTCACTCAAAACAAACACAGTAAAAACAACAGCATAATGAGTTCAGATGCTGAGAAAAGAACCAAGGTTAATAGTTCACTAAATCTGCTTTTACAAAATGATTCCTGCTCCACATGAAATGTACTCAGCGTGAATAAATCAACACATTACATAAACATGCATACATTGTAAATCCCCACAAGGGAGAGAAGACTTAACAGGTCCGATCCCGACATGGTTTAGCTTTGCATGTGTGGGTAGATTTTTGTGTATTGGGAAGCATTAAAGAACAAAGCAGACCGAGATTTGTCCTGACAGTGTACGTATGGAAAAAAAAAAACATTCAAGCGGTAGCTCTTCTAACTGGCACTCAATAATTTAAGCAACAGAGTAATTCTATTTTTTCCCCATCCGTCTTTCTTTCCCTCCGCATTAACAATTTATTGGCTCTGAAGAAGTGTGACTGCAATCAGACTCTCCTTTAATCACACCCTTGTCCAGTGAGGCGGAAGAAGATGGGAGAGAATAAGGAATGTGAACACTGAATAAGCCAGGAAAAAGGATAAGACCCTAATTGTAGCTTTAACAGAGGAAATGTAAACTCAAACCCTTCTTTAAAGAATGAAAACCTGACGGCGATCCAACAGATGAAAGAGCAAACATTGTAATCCACATACAGGTTAGTCACAAATACATATCCAGACCATATTTAACTTTAAAAGTAACACACACAAACACAAATGTAAATATATATATACATTTCACCCCAAAAGGCAAAATAAAATATTTTTTTGATTTTAAGATTTTTTAAGTAATTTTTTCAATAGTGATTTTGTATATATATATATATTTCTAGATAGTATTTAGATTTTATTTATTATATATTTCCTTACTGTAATACTGTATTTACATATGCATAAATAAAGGCAATTTAGCAAATATTACCCTGATGTATAAATGCTTTACAATGTATAAAATACATGATTTTTACGCATTAAAGTAGTAACATTTTAGGAAGAAAAATTGCTTAATTGCCATGAAAATGTCACAATGCAACAAAACAGTAGTCTCAATCTCAATGGTCTCTATTTTGCTTTAGATTAATGTCTAATTAATACATTTTTTAAACTAATTCTAAGGTGAAATATGAACCAGGCATCATCTTGGCAAAGCAATGACATTATATTAGATAAACATAAAGCTGTTGTTCAGTTACATACATGCATTTTCTGCTTTAACAATTAGCGTACCATAAAACCTGGCACTTTTTTTTATTCCTTGCCAAATGCAGGACAGGTGGCAAGACAAATGAGCAGTTTTACATAAACTGACAGATAAGGACTTGTTCCCTGTTAAGCTCCTGTTATGAGGAAAGCAGCAGCTATATAAACACAGCTCTTGTGATTGCTGGAGGAATCATCACAGCAGAAAGGGCACGTGATGACCCGGGCAGGATTCACACAGGTTAAGCGACTACCCTTATGGCCTGAGCATTATTCCAGGATCAGGTTGCCTTGTCCCAGGTTTTAATCTCTACTACCGCCTAAAAGTTGTTATCACAGATAACCACTGAGCTCAGTTACATACATCCACCCAGTTTTGCAGGAGGGACACGTCTGCGGTCTGCAGGGTGGTGCTTGTCATGTGTAATGATAAAGGCCAGGCAGAACTGAAGTTGTCACTCTAATGGAATGAGAGCTGGTTAACATGCCAAAGCACTGATCAGAGGGACCATCATGCTCGTGGCAAACAGATCTCCATTTTTAAATTTGGTGATCATCTTTTGTCAGCTACTTGTATAGAGCCAATGCAAAGAAATGTGGACAGTATATGTTCAGTAATATGTTGCGAATGAGGTTTAAGGAGGAGGAGCAACACTGTGGATTTATTTTCCCTGTCAATCTTTCATGAAGAGAAGACCTTAACCACTCCCATTTCATAAGATTCAGAGCAAGATAAAGCATGAGACAGGATAAACATAAGACCGCTTCATTCACTGATTACATATTACACCAAAATATTTTATGCATGCCTGTATTAAAATGTACAGTGACACTTAAGTCACACTTAAAATATATTAATTTAATTTAATTACCCTTAAACATATCAAGTGGGTTCTTCAAACAAATGATGCTCCTCCCAAGTAACTTACTCATTTTGGTATTTACTTTATAGCAACTGGTTCCAGTGTCATTTTAATGCATTTATGAAGTCAGTTCTCCTTAGGTTCACACAGGTGTCATATCTGAGGAACCACAGCTAGTTCATCACATTAACTATGAAATTGATCCACTAACATGTGACAGCTACAAATGTCTAAATACTCTTTGTCTTAAATCTAAAAATAAAAATTAAGTCATCACTTACTCACCATCATGTTGTTCCAAATCCATAAGACTTTTGGGTAACGCTTTATTTTACAGTGTCTTTGTTATATATGTTACTTGTACTTACTATCGTGTTAACAGTAAAGCATGCATAAATTACATTGTAACAAGGACACCGTAAAATAAAGTGTAACTGACTTTTGTTCATCTTAAAGTATTTTTTAATATCCTCTCACCATTTTAGTTCATCCATTGAAAGTCTAAAGATTCAAAACTTCAATGCATAAAAAAGTACAAAAACTGTAATGTGCTTTCAAACCTTTTTAAATAATTCAACTTAGGCTTAATCACATATGGTTAACAGGTCCTTGCTTGATGCTCGAGAAACAGGTTTGAATGTTTTGGTTTTATTGAATTTTAAATGGATGGACGAAAAACATCTTTTGTGTTTAAAAAATGAACAGAAGTTTAAAATCTATGTTTGCTCTGTTTCCTTAAAATAAGTACAGCTTGTTGACATTTTGTTATTTAATGCAATGACATTCATAAAGTGTCCAAATGTTAGATAAGGTAATGTGAACATGTAGAAGGTCTAATGTAACATGGAAGTGTTTGCGTTGTTTTCCAGGCCTCATGGCTTAAACCACAGATGCAGTTACATGCATTATTCCTTTCTCCTTCATTCACTAATGCAAGAAACAACACAGTGTTTACAACAAAACATTTTCCATCTCTAACCTTTTCGCTTCAAAGATAAGCAATCTCAGCAGTAATCGATTAAGAAAATTGCAAAGGGCAAAAACTGTGTCAACTTCAGAAAATAGGCAAGGCTAAGAATAATGTTCTGCTTGGCCAGGGCGCAGACAACAAGAGAGCCACACAAACAGGAAAAGAGAGCTTTGTGAGGACTCGAGGCTCACTGGAACTCTTCACTGTTTAGCTGCTGAAAATCTCATGAATAATTGACGGGAAATAAAAAAGGCACTCTGTCAGATACAGAGGCCAGATTCTTGCTAGGCTGGTATTTGCCCAGTGTATTCTAGTCCAGAACTGGGTTAGCCTGCTCGCTAATTCTGAAGAGGCACTGCTTGGCTGAGAACTATTTTTTTAAACTGGAGAAACAAGCAGGCCACGAATAGCTCCGAGAGGGCTAAGAGCTTATGTAAGAGGGCAGTTATAATATCTCATAACACTTTCTCAAACAAAGACATAGCTGGATAACAATCCAATGCAAATGTAATATTTCATCACATAAACTTTACTAAAACGTCATCTGCCTACTACTAATCATTAGTGTATAGTATAAGCAGGAAAAGTAGTTATAGAGTTAAGTGTCACTTAAAAGTCAGCCTCAGAGTATCTTGGATAAACTGGAACAGGGTGGGAAAACTGCATGACAAGCAGTGGAGTAAGAAAAAACCCCAAGAGAGTAACTGGCAACCAGCCAGATAGCCCATACTAATGAACTGCTAAAGCAAAGAGCTACTCTCATTGTCAATGTCAAACCACAAACAAAAAAGAAAGGAACCCAGGCAGCACTACGTCACAAGTACATGTCAGTAAGTGCAGCTCTTGATTCAACTCCAGCCTGGGAAAAGATGGATGATACTTTGAAATTAGGCCAAGCAAAGTGACCACATAACCACAATTCCCACATCCAATATAATGGGACGCCAAGAGAACTGGCACAGCAGTTTATAAAGTAAGCATGATGCTGAATGTGGGGAGAGAAAGGCCTGAAAACTGGGAATTGGGTTTATTTGCTTATTAGATTATTGTTATATCTAATATTTTGACAGAGGTGTGGATTTTAAGCATGCGGGTAAACACTATAAACCCTATTGTCATAAAAATCTCACTTTTGAGCATGTGGCTCAAATTTTTGAGCCAAATGGATTTTAAACAACTTTTAAATGTCAAAATATATATATTTCTACATTTGGTAATTACATTGCATGAATATTTTACATTAATATTGCTCAGAAATCGTAACCTTTTTGTAAATTTTGCTCTTTTGAAGGTAAATAAATATTTTAGCTTGTGTGATTTGTGCAAAATGAAAGAGTTGGG
>JAUCMS010000024.1:11335819-11403307 GCA_032357445.1 Enteromius radiatus
CTTTTTGTAAATTTTGCTCTTTTGAAGGTAAATAAATATTTTAGCTTGTGTGATTTGTGCAAAATGAAAGAGTTGGGGGGATCTTACGACATATATTTTACTAGGCGTCTGGTTGAATCTATGTCACAGGTGCTTCATGATTCTTTAAAAGACTAGTCTCTGATTCACCAGATTCACTGGTTTAAAAATATTTGTTTCTATAAGCTGCATAATGTGTGCATTTATGTAAAATTTGTTAACATGTTCTTGCTTTGGTTCATAAATCATAAGTATACAGTCATTACAGTAATTACAAACTGGATTTATTTGATAATAGTAACAATTTATTATAATAATTGTTCCTTTTATCCAGGTTTTTGGGGGGTTTTAAACAATGTTAGGTTTTAAACAAGGTCAGTTTTGGTCATGTCTGTTTTCAGTATATATGAAAATGAAGTATGATCACTAGAGTCCAGTTGCAAAATTGCTTAAAGAAATGTATATTATATCTGGATGTGTACCTGACCCTTATATATACTTCAAAATGACATCAATAGATTATCATGACTCATACGAGAGCTAGAACTGTCACTGCCTTCTCAAAAAAACAAACAAACAAAAAAAAAACAAAACCAAAAAATAGGTAACTGATGCCCATTAAAGTAATGCATGCAAGTCTAGTCGTGCCGTTGTGTCTTAGAACAATGAAGTAATCTGTTAAGCAAGTCATGACTTCCATTATATTCAGTTAGTACTGAGTAAAAAGATTTGTTTGAATACAGTTCATGTAGATACCCGACCAAACAATCAACTCACTGACCCTGCTATCCTTGCTGTGCATGAAAGTTAAAATATGAATGGCTGTCACAGCCTCCTAAATTCTGTACTGTTTACTGTACTAGAAGCACTTGTTTGTATTTGTACAGGAAGCACTTATGTGAGGCTATAGCATGAAGTCACTGTGGCTCATGCCTTATATGCAAGCGTTATAGGTATATCTTATGTTTGAGTAAACTTCAAAGAATGAGTGACCTGATGTGACAGGCACTACAACCTTTCACCTGTTTGGTGTTTGGGAATTTTAAGTATGAATGGGAGGGAGGTGAATGTACTAGGAGTGGAGAGGGAAGAAGGTTGATGCTTGTTTTCAAGGGCAACTCACACACGTCTCCCTCTCTGTCATAAAGAGAAAACGCAAACTTGCAAAGCATCTCCTGATTTGCTTATTGATGGCTGTTGCACAAATCAAATCGTGTTGATTTGTTCAGGCTACAGTGGCCAATGGGAATGCGAGTGGAGGGCACGCGACAGAGGTCATTCTGCTTGTCCAATCCGGGCCGAGTTGGCCCGTGCACGCGTCACGCGCTACGTCACAGTGGATAATAAATCTCTCCGCCTCCATCTCAGCGCTCGAGAGCTTTCCCAACACAAAAGCAAAATGTCCGCCATGTTCAGAGGCTGCGCTGCTCCGGGTCTGCGGATATTTTAACAAAAATTAGCCGTTTTCGTCACCGGGAGGCCGCCTGACCCGATGCTACGAACCAGAGGGACAGTAGAGTCTCACTGTCAGAAAAAATATCTCCGCTTTAACCACATATAAGCACAATTTAGTAGTATTTATTTACCTTTACGCCGTATGGTGGATCATCGAATGTAACTAGCATGTACCTGTCGCCTCTACTAGCCGGGTCTCGGGCACGCAGCTGTTAAAGAAAACGAAACAATAAACATTCATTTAAACTGATCCTGTCATAGGGATCCTTAACTCCAACAAGGTACAACAGCAAGCTGAAAAAGTCGGGGTAAAATTATGCTTTACCTTCATAAAGATCTCAACCGCGCCTTTAGCAATGTCCAGATACGTCGTACCCAAATAAGTGCGCTGATTCATAGAAGCGGACGTGTCTATCAGAAAAAGTAAAATAGGCATTTTGAAATGTATAGATAGACCTCTAGATGTTTGCTAAAATATCTACAATCGGCATATGACCTATCTTGCGGCCCTGGGCATGCATATATGTGTGTATATATTTTGTTATAATCAGACCCCCCCAAAAGAGGGTCGTACTGCCACCCTTTGCAGCCGCCTGATTCTCTATCTGTCTTTTCTGAGCAGTGCTGGGCTCGCGCTGTTAGAGAACTTCTCTTCCGAACAAGACCGAAACGCCTTCGCCCCACCGCTGCTGCGCCATTGGCTGAGTCGAGCCGCTAAGCCACGCCCACTCGAGTATAAATATGCAATGAGGTCGTGGAATTCCTCTTATCCTCGCAGTTCTCCGCGAGCGGATGGAGATCGAGGGCAGGACGGGGGTATTGCGTATCGCCTGCACGCTTTGTTTTTGTCTTTTAAAGAGCGCTTTTGCATTGCGTGTTATACAGATTTGACACGTTCATTTGTAACATAGACGTGACCCTGGACCACAAAAATAGTCATAAGTAGTACGGGTATATTTGTAGTAGTAATAGCCAAGAAAAGTATTGGTTTTTCTTTTAGGCTGTGCTGAAATCTTTACTATATTAAGTAAAGATATGAATTATTTTTGTACATTTCCTACCTTAAATACATAATTTCTGATTAGTAATATGCATTGCTAAGAACTTCATTCTTGCAACTTTAAAGGCGATTCTTTTGCACCACCAGAATCCACATTTTCAAATAGTGGCCAAATATTGTCCTATCCTAACCTTACATCAATAGCAAGCTTATTTACTCAGCGTAGGTGATGTATAAATCTTACCCCTTATGACTAGTTTTGTGTTTCAGAGTCACATATAGTTTCATTTTCATCTCATATAAAGGGCGACCCCCTCCTCGCCTGATCCTGGTCTAGCTGTCTTGGTGGGGGTGGGGAGTAGCTTGGATTCTGTGTGATTTTTATAATAACTGTGCCTCCCTCTGACCATGAAGAAATCCATCATCGCGCGCTTTCCCCTCCTCTTGTTTATCTCCTTGGAGAGAGTCTAGGCAAGCGCCATGTTAATACAACAATCCGCCTGAGACCGTGACAACAGCGGCACAGACGCGGGAGGAAAAGCTGCGTTGTCAGGCGCTGGCTCCTCCTAAATCGCGCTCCTCGGTTTCCGTGGAGCGTCGCCGCACATGCCCTTTGAATTTGTGAATGTCAGAAAGGGACGTACCTGCTAGGTAGCCCTGTTCACTATAATCCCACTCTCTAACGTGCTGCGATAAATGTACATGCGTTTGTGGTCATATATATTTACCCTGGCGAAAGCTAGCTCTTGTAGCTAATACTACAAGATGTTTTAGACAGCACCCTTTATTAGAATAATACCAGCCGCATTTATACCTAACTACATCAGCGTCTTTTCACAAACCATATAGAGCATATTCTTTTGGTATACTGGCTCGCCACAAAGGATGCATTATGAAAGTAAATCTGTCAGTATTGTTCATTCATGAACTGTTTGTGTCCTTTGAGAGAGGTTTTTATAAAGGCCGTCATGTTGTTCTTCCTGTTTTTATTTCTTTGTAGTCTTTTTTTGTTGTAACGCAAAATGTTCTTTACATTTGCTTATTGTGCAAATGTGTGCAAGCGGTCACAAATGTTTTGATTATGGGTTGTGCCCTGAAAAGGCGGTGGTGGATAGTTGTCGTCTGAATGAGTATTCATTTTAAAGGGCGTGCAGGTTTCTTTAAGATGAGTTGTTTACTTTAATAAACTCTATTGGCGACGTACTGTATGTGGTGTTGTCAAATGTTAAGTTCGACTCACTATTTTGAAATGTGCTATTTACTGGTTTCCTGTTTTTTCATCTGGTAACATCTATAGATTTTTTTTGGGGGGGGGGGGTTCTTTTAACGAAAAGCTTCCTATGATCATTGCTTTTAAAACTTAAAGGGGCCGTTTCGGCAAAAACACAAATTCTGTCACAGAAGACATAAAAGCTTTCAGTCACCAGTTTAAACAAAAAAAGTGAATGGTGACTGAGTCGTTCTGCCTCTGTAATATTCTGCCTAGCTTCTCTTTTACTCTTCCAGTGAATAATTAATGCCACACAGGTTTATGAACAACATGGGTGAGTAATGGGAGAATTTTTATTTTAGGGTGTCTGTCCCTTTAAGATTTTTCATAACGGGGAAACGGTCGCGAAACTGTTTAAGATTTAGAAGTATAAATCGAAAGACGAACGTCATTTATCCCTCTGAAAATATTTCCAGAGAAAACAAACACTATAAACAACAGAAAGTACATTTGCGAAACTCAATGAAGTCATAGACGAGTTTGGCGGAGTTCCTGAAGCCCTCCAGTATCCCAGGATTCAACGCGCGCTAGCAGCGTATTGTTGACAAAGAAAAAGGAAACGGGGTGGGATTTAAAATAAATATCGTAAAACGGTATACGGGAGTGAGGTAAACACATACATTTTTTAAATTGCTTTGATATACCTTATTCTTTAAATAACGTCATTAAGTAACGTAATATTAAACGCTGAGTTATCTCGATTTTACCATTGTTATGCTAGCACGATGATAGGATGTTAACCCTACCAACAATACGTCAACATCCAGTACATCTATTGAACAATACTAAACATCATGCCTATTTAATTATTTTAATCAGTATCTGCAAGCGGAACGGCTTATAACATTGTTGGTTTGTGGAGAACTGAAATGACAGCGTTTGCTAATCATATTTGAGGCAGATACCGATAGATACGTTCTTAAATTGTGTTTAACATTAGACATCCAGATTTAGGTAAGCAATATTTGACATCACACGATTTGCGGTCGCAAATTGACGCTTTAATGTGTAGGTTTATTATTATATGAATGTCATGTTGAATATAGCGATCTTCTTGCAAATAGTCAGCACAACACAACACCCTTCTGGAGGACAAAAGGTCTGTCAGGACGTTATCCGATCTGCTGGAGACATTCTCTATAGCTAGGCATCAGTCATTCGCCGGGATTTGAGTATTATACAGAGAACAAGTACAGGGGACTTTGTTATTTAGTTGAGCATTTGTTACGTGCCTGTTGGGTGTATTTATCTGCCATTATTAAAAGCCAGTTAAATTCATCTCTGAATTGATATCGGAGAGCAGACACTAATGTATCTGCCAGCTGTCATGATGTGTCATTGACCTCACTAGTATGATGTAAGATACGGTTTCACCTTATTTATTTATTGCTTTAGATCGTATTGCGAAATCATTGAGTTTCAGACGAATTCCGTAAACACGGTCACATGACTAGCCACGTGGAGACAGGAACTTGTATTTGTACAGAGATCTTGGCCATTAGTAATATTACATTGACACTGTTATCAGATTATATTGACACGTGCCTTGCGTTTCCCTTTGGCTTTCGTTTTATTTACCAGCATATCGAGTATTTTGATATAAACAACAGTTTTTTAGTTCATGCGGTTTAATTCAGTTTTCTGAGGTATGCATTGATTAGTTTCATGCCAGAAATAATCCTGGGAGAAACTATGTTACTGTAATTTATTTAAACATCGTGTTGCAGTAGCTCTCAGTTGCTATTGTTTTATGACAGATTTTGTCTAGCTGCCCAGCACTGTACAAGTTGTTTATTGTACAAAATGTAGCTATTTCCAACCAAACACTGAGATTTACTAATATTGCAATGAACTCCACAGGTATAACAACATGATATAACAATATGGTACAATAATTATCAACTACACACATTGCATTAGATAATCAATCATTTTGGTTTATAAATGGTTATGAATGATGATTGTCTAAATAACAGCCGATCATTTACAGTAAAAATGTTTTGCGAGAGCAACAGCTTTTCAATTCATACTTGTGTTTACTTCACTCTTCTTCTTTTCCACAAATAAATCTGTTGTTACTTAGACGTATTCATGCTGTCAAATGTAATTTATTTAAACCTCCTGTTGTGTTAGTCCGCAGCTGGTTTCGCTTTAGGATTCAGACTTTATGTCAGTTTGCCCAGCACTGTACCAAAGTTGTTCATTGTACAAAAAATGTCTATCAGATCAAATATTGACAAATTACCACAAACCGCCTAGGCCTAACAATGTGATAAATTATTAACATGACACATGAAATAGGATCGTTGATCATTTTAGTTTGTAAATAAAGTCAGATAATTTGTTTTTGTTTTTTGAAAGAAGTCTTTTATGCTCACCAAGACTGCATTTATTTGTTTAATAATTAGATTTTTCAGCCTCATTACTCCAGTTTTCAGTGTCACATGGCCCTTCAGAAATCCTTGTAATATGCTGATTTGCTGCTCAATTTTTCTTATTGCTTAGTATTTTTATTGATGCTTTGTGGATTTTTTTTTTTTTTGATTAATCGAAAGTTTAAAAGAACAAAATTTATTTGCAATATAAACCTTTTGTAGCATTATAATCAAAAGTGACAGTAATGTATTAATTGCTTTAAAGTAGTGCTGTCAAATGATTTATCGTGATTCGTTTTTGTTTCCATAATATATGTGTGTTTTCCATGTATATTTATTACGTGTATATAAATAATAAATACATACACATAGTATTTATGTTGGAAATTTTATCTTTTAATTTATATTACAAACAAAGAGTTTCTATAATTTATGTTATAAACAAATATATGTAATATATAAACTTTTTTTTCTGAAATATGTACATTCATCTGTGTGTATTTATATGTAAAGAAAAAATAATTATTTGACAGCACTACTTTAAATAAAATCTTACTGATGCTGTATTGTTACAGTTACACATTTACACATACATAGTGCCATACATACATTTATTTTGATTCTGATGACTTCTTTTTTTTAAATTATATTTGTATTTCTGCCTCCTGTTGTCAGTTATGATGAAATGGCCCCATTTCTGTCATTTCAGAGGTGAACGTTATGCTGCCAAAGAGCCGAACTGGCTGCATTTAGAACTGGATCTCTGCAGCTTTTCAGCCCAGAGACGAAGTGGGAATCCAATAAAGGGAGGAGGACGTGAGCTCAGCTGGAGCCAATGCAGCAGCAGAGCCGGCAGCCTGACCTAGTGGAGGGAAGCCTTCCAGTGTTTGTGTTCCCCACTGAGCTGGTGTTCTACGCAGATGAGCAGGCTTCACATAAGCAGGTGCTCACCCTCTACAACCCTTATGAGTTTGCTCTTAAATTCAAAGGTGAGTCATACATTTAATTTTACTAACCATAGTGTTGCAGTTGCTCTTCCTTTCTTAACTGTTTCTCGTTGTTCCATTAGTTTTGTGCACAGCACCAAACAAGTATGCCGTGGTGGATGCCACTGGTGCTGTTAAGCCGCAATGTTGTGTGGATATGTAAGTTTCCAAGTCTTGCGCTTGAAATATTTTAAACAGAAGAGTGTTTCTGCCTTTCACAACGGTCCATTTCTTGTGATTTTCACCGAACAGCGTGATCCGGCACCGGGATGTGCGGGCCTGTCATTACGGGGTGATTGATAAGTTCCGGCTGCAGGTGTCTGAGCAGAGTCAGAGGAAGGCTTTGGGCAGGAAGGAAGTGATGGCCACTCTGCTGCCCTCCTCCTCCTCTCAGGAGCAGCCCCAGGTCCGGCCTCAGGAAGAGGAGCGCAGGATGAAGGAGCAGCTTGCTGACAGAGTGTTCTTTGAGCAGACTGCATTACAGACAGGTGCATTTTACAGTCAACTTGAATTTATGTTCTTAATACGCATTCTTGGTTCCTGCTGTGATTGATTCATAGGCACTTGTATTTCCAAAGAAACAAAGTTTATAATCTTTCATCAAAGAGTAATGGCTTTCTGCATCTTTTCAACTGTCTTCATTTTCTTTTTTTTTAAAATATCCAATCCACCATTCTCTAAATAATGTTTTATAATTCACTATTATAAGTCCCTAGGAATAGAATTGTGTCTCAGTATTTTGCTTGTGGTTGAATTATTGAATATGTTTTGGTCAGAAATGCATCACAATTATTATCTGTTAATATCACATATTATTATCTATTATTTATATATATATATATATAAAATGGATGATAATAATATGTGATAACAGATAATAATTGTGTGTGTGTGTGTGTGTATATATATATATATATATATATATATAAAAATCACATTCATACATTGAAAATAAGAACTGGTTGTCAGTTGACTTATCTGGTTGAGATAACTCTGTTTTTAACAGTCATATTTTTTCATTTTAATTAATTTATCTCAATTAAATTGCTGCTGAGTTATTTAGATTTTTTGATAACATAAAAAACGATAACAATAATAAAACTAGATTTTTTAAAAATTACAAAATCGTTTTTTGAAAATAAACACTTCAAACACACACACACACACACACATATATATAAACTACACACAATTTTGTTCTTCACAAAAATACAAATTACTATTTACATATTTATTTATTGGTTTTCTTCACGAATTTAAGAAAATTGTCTTTAGTTTTTCTTCACAATTTTTTTATATCAGTGGATTTTTTTATATTTACTAGAAGTAATACTTTTGTTTTTATTTATTTATTAATGTATATATATTTTAGACTTTTGTTTTTGTTTTCCTTAAAGCACTTTTCTTAAACTTAACATTTTGAAAAAAAAACATGAAGCTATAATACTGGCAGAAAAGAAAAAAGACTGCATACACAGTGTAAAAAACTGTTTGGCTGCTAGCTTTGGGTCTAACTGAGCTCTATTAAAGCTGTTGCTGTTAACTCCGTTTCCCACTGGGTGGAGCCAGAGAGCCATATCATTTCAATTTTATGGTGGTTTGCTTTCATCTTAAAACCGCCTGCTTCTTCCTTTTCTGTGTTGTGCACAGAGAGCCGTACAGTGTCTGGGGGCCCCAGCCTTCTCACTGTCCTTTTAGGCCTGGTGTGTATGGCAGCCCTTATGCTCCCAACTCTGGGAGAGCAGGAATCCACAGTGCCTGTCTACCTCCACTTAAGTGTTAACAAGAAACTTGTAGCTGCTTACGTTTTAGGTGAGTAAAAAAAAAGGTACCATATTGCAAATATATATTTTGTGCATTTTATTATAATTTGTTTCCCATGTCGTACAGGTCTTCTTACAATGGTTATTCTCCGCACTTGAAGTGCTCTTGGAAACGATCTCGCTGAAAGGAACAAAAATGATGAAGAGGGGAGATATGGACATTAACACAGCCAGGAGGGTTGTGAGGATGGAGGGGAAGCACGTCTGAGAAACTCACTATAAACAGGAACTAACTTCTTAAATGATCATCACAAACTCACTGACACAATGAAGACACAAAAATCCACGGGCGAGGGGAGGGGAGCGATCTGTTTACAGGCCGAACACTGAATCCGGCCGACTATTATGTTAAGCGGGAGGGGGTGTAGAGGAACATGAATACATTAAATTAAATGTGTTGTTATACGTCATATTCAGTGTCTGTGGCTTTTTGTTGCTTTTCTCAAGACTGAAAATGGCTTTTATGCTCTGATGTTTGTCTAATGCTTAAATCTTGTGCACGGTAATCTATAGATGCCACATCAAATAAAGAAACTGATTGTTAAAAGCATTTCATAAACACACTTTCATGTTCAAAAGTGTGGTACTAACAATGGTTTCTGAATCATAGTTCAGCCGGTTTAGGAAGCAGTATGTTACTGCCCTGTTTGTTTTATTCCCAGCAGACTGAAGAACAAGTTTGATTATTAATGGCTCGCTCCGCTCTCTCTAGACACCTTTTTGTAACTAGTTTATATATTACCAAAGGTAATATAATACATGGTTTTAGGTAAGTTACATTTCATTATTATACAGTACTCAACATTTGAAGTGGATCAAAATGTAGTTGTCCGAAGACAAGAACGCATCATGAAAGGTTTTGATCCAAATGCTGACTACTGTATTCAGCAAGGGTGCATTATCTTGATCAAAAGTGACAAAAGGTTTCCATTTCAAATAAACGCTGTTTTTCAAGCAGCATATCTGCATATGGACATTTTTCACGTTTTCGGGTTTTTTCGCAGCGGAAGTCGTCATAGTTGGTTTAACTTGAAGAGCAGTGAATGGGATAGTACCACAAAGTTATTTTTGCGTTCCCATTTGCGCAAATAGCAAAAGAAAAACTCGACGATAGCGTTTATGACTTCCAATAAAAGGAAAAAAAATAGACTGATAACGGCAGTTAGAAGAGCGAACGATGTCAAATTTACCGTCCCTCCCATAGACGCTCATTAGAAACACCCGCATTAGCGTGAACTTTTTTTGTTGTTGTTGTAATTTTATGCAATGGTAATTCAATACAAAGAATGGTCTTATAAATGAACATACATTTTAAGAAAATACAAATATGAAAAATTAAGGATTTACAATGCAGATGACCGTCAAACGCGTCATCAGTCTTGTGAAAAGAATGATTTCTGAAGAATCACGTGACACACTAAAGACAGGAGTAGCGATGCTAAAAATTCAGCTTTGCATTAGGAATAAATTACATTCGAAATATATGTAAATAGTAAACGGTGCTGTTTAATTCAAGTATAATAATTTTATTACAATTTCTGCTGTTTTTGACCAAATAAATGCACCCTTGGTGAACATAAGAGACTTTCAAATACATAAAAAATAGCTAACTGATACATTCAAAGTTAATTGTAAAAAATGCATCACAGTCTGTGAAAAGCATCCACTTGAAAGCAGAAATATTCATTATGACTGTAAATGAAGTGCATGGACACATTATAACACCCGTTATGACCAGTGTGTTTTTTAAGAAAATAAGCAGACTGTCAGCAGCAAGTAAGTTTGATATCACAAGACAAGACAGAAAAATAGCTGGACAAATAATTTATTTCTGACATCAGGAAGTCTCTGATAAGATGGGAACAAGATTTGTTCAGAGAGCACAACTACACGTCCTCATGACAGCACTCAGGTCCTCCTTGACAGAGTTCATGTGCACAGGCTTTAAAAGTACTGCACGAGGCGATAGGACAGAATAAAATCATTAAATAAAGATTTCGACACGTCCACAGGACAAAAAAAACAAACCAGCAAAGCAAACTACAAATACACTTCACCCTTCACTACAGGACAGTATCTGGATCTACACAACCCACATACTGCATTTCTGTTTGCAAAGACATTCTGGAAAAGATTTATACTGCGGCGTCACCTTTCTTACGTGAAAAAACCCTCAATCTTTTAATTCACTTAAAGGGAAAAATAAAAAGGATTTTACAATCACTTTCTTGCACAGAAAAATTAATTTATGATACATCATATCATGCTCGAGGAAATAAAGCAATTTCTTGTAAGGAAATTTCGAAAAACATTTACAAAAGAAAATACTGAAGTAACTACACCCCCAAACAAAGAACTCCTACAATTAGTTGTACATTTTTCTTATATACAAATTTAAATGGCACACCCTTTCAGTATCAGTAGATTACATTTAAAACTCCACAAATAATATTTTTGAGGGTTTAACTTCTTTGCACTTCTGCTCCACATTTGAACTGCCTGCCTTTGAAAACACTGAAGATGATTTTAACTGCACCTGTAGAGTGCATTCGGGAAGGATTTGGAGGAGAATAACAAACGGGGCAAAGCCACTGTGTGAAAAGTAAAAACATACAAGGGCCATCATTCATCTCAGCCCGGATGTTTTGCTCCGTTCTCCGACAACACGGCAGTAAGCACGTCTTTAGTTTGACAAACCCCAAACGCAGGCAGTTTAGTTTCTCTGTAGTGTTCAAATCGAGGGTTTAGTGGTTACCAACAGCTGCAATATTAGATCTCATCTGTGTAGCAACCATGAATATCATTTGAACAGAACGAAGTGCCAAGAAAACTAAACAAAATACATATTTCCTCCACCTACTTGAAAAAAAAAAAAAAAAAATCAAGAAAATGCCATTCCTGAAAAACTATATGCGCAGATTCATACCAAAGCCCAAAATGAAATTCTGCCACTTTAAAGTGCAGTTGCACCGCTAATAAAACTCCAGAAGAGGCAGTTGTCAGTTTGCCGGTCGACAATGTTTTGCCACAAATCTTATGTACATACTTACATACAAACACGAGCAAAAAAATAAGTTAAATTCTCACACACAATACCGATTGGCAAGCCGAGATTGGAAATCAAAGAACGTGCCTGTAGTTGTTCTCCCGTTTACAGCCGTTTTCTTTTCGAAGCATTGTCAAAAAGCCCCATTAGGGAACCAAAACAAAAACATCATCCACCATCCTCTTCTGTGATGTCCTTCCTTTGATACAGATCTATATACCATGTTTTTCATCTATTTATAGCAGCTGATGCACAAAACATCCACAGTCTGTCCATGCCCTTAGGGTCTTGTCCCACACGGGAAACTCTCGCACCTCGCTTCAAAATGTAATGTAACAGAACAGAAGAGAGAAAGCCATTTTGGGAAGGCATTGGGAACAAAAGTAATTAAACAAGTGGAAAAGGGCCTGAGAAGCAGCCCAGTCCTCCTGTGATGTTCGGCGGATCACTTTGGGGAGAGGTCCTGAAGCGGTGTGAGGGGTGAGTTACTAGAGGAGGGCGACACTCCTTCCATCTTTGCAGGCGAGTCTGAGGAGCCGACGCTACTGAGACTCCCATCCAGAAGATCTGGAGACAGACTGCTGGAGACACACAAACAGAAAGCATGTTAAAGACCGGTCCCCCCTTTCACAGCTGGAGTCCACTACATGAGCTTGCTGTTGTGTAAAGTTCTCTCAAAGACTTGTGAATGACAAAATATAAAGTGATTTTAAAACCACTGTTCATTTGTAGAAGACGTCACTTGATACAAACTTCCAAATTTACAGCAATATCCATCAAAGTAATAAACAAACGTAACAACAAATGCTTCAAGTTCCCCGATTCAGTTTAACTCAACAGTCATTATTAAAATAATTAAATCTAAAGTACAGAAATGTTCTTTTTCTTCCTGTTTAAAAATGTTTCACATAGTAAACAATATTGACACACAACTTGAATTTATTAATATCCATGTTCAATACCATGAGGAAACACTGCCACAAAATAAAAAGGTTGTTTTTATTCCCATCTAGATTTTAGTTTACTTTTGATCAGACCAAAATATATTCTTAGCAACTAAAACAAAATGTTCGTCCCTTGACTTGATACATGTCTCTCCCGTCTCAGTGTGTGCACTTAATTGCTCTAGAGCATGACGCTATGTTAGCATTCCCCTAACAAAATAAAACGTGGTGAATTTGAGAGAGAAAAACTGGGCCACAGCACTTTGACCTCGAAGTGCTCTGCTGCCATAAATTATAGGCATCTTTTTTTTTTTGTCCACTTAAAAATCACCACACTTACTTGTGTAACTAGTCACGTATCCATCTTTAAAAAGGGAAAACATGAAGTGTTTGGTGGCTTCTAAATTCATCCCTGTTTGGATCCTAAGGAATGAATGGAGCTAAGCTAAATGCTAACAGGGGCGCTGGGGGGGAAAGAGACGTTTTCCTTCAAGGGTTAAATAAGCCGTATCAAAATCTGATTTTTAAGTGCTGTAATTGGGTCACCGGGAGAATCTACCAACCCAGAATTTTTCAATTTACAGCAGTAAAATTGTCTTCATGAGTTATGTTTCATCCTGAAAAAAGGTGGGGGGGGGGCTTTAACTTTGACAATGGTTTAGTCACAACAAATCAGGGACCGCTTGCACAGACACAAAAACTGATCTGTATGTACAAACGCCTGCTGATAAAAAAAAAAAAAAAAAGTAACTATCACACTGATAGCACATGGACCAACAGAATGCTGCACTTGGCTCTGAAATAGGCAGTGCAATGAAAAACATACTACTTAAACTACATACAACAACTGGTGTCATGTCAACTTGCTGTCAGAGTGAAAAGAGAGTGAAGGTGTGCCGCTTGGATTGATACCAGGGAAAATGAGGTTTCAAATATCCAGATATAACGATATATACCATTGTATTTTTTTGGACAATATTAGTAGACATATTATAGATGGAGATTTTGTAACCCAAAAACATACACTTTGCATGTCAATGTAATATGCAATATAAAGTCCACTCTGAAAACTCACCAGGTGTTAAGTTCAGGTAAGTGGGACACCTCTGTGGACAGCATGTTGGTGGTTCCCTGAAAGAGTCTCTTGGGTTGGCTTTCTGTCTCCATTTCACCTGTAAATCCACCAAAAGATTTAGCTTTTTTTTTTAGGCACTCCAGTTATAACAACAAGTGTGATAAGTGCTCCCTCACTTTTGCGTTTGAGAGGGCCCAGAATACCAGGTCTGATGCAGTTGATCGGGCTCTGACTCCTCCTGCTGGGCAAACGTTCGATGAGAGTGACATCAGCAACTCAAAATGATATCCTACACTATAGTAACCTAACCTATACTATTATGCTTGAAGTCAGCAGATGCCTGAACAGAACTTACCTGAAGCGGCGTGTTGGGCTGGGAACGGGGCTGGGCGTCAATCCGTTACTGGTCACCAGGATTTGAAGAGATGGAGAGAAACACTGCTGCTCATCGAAGAGAGAGACGTCAGTCAAATAGCAACAACAGAACAGCAAGTTATTTATTTTAAAAAAAGGAAGTGATACCTTCTTTCCAATCCCTCTGGTGGGTGAAGGAGCAGGAGACACAGGCACAAAATCAATCCGCTTCGGGGATGATGATGAAGATTTCTCAAGATCATTATCACTCTACAGAATTAAAGCACAGCCATATTAGATATCACTTGATCAATATGGGAGTATTACTACAGCTAATTAACCACTTGGTTATTAAAGCAGTGTTGGAGTATTATACTACCAAAGCAGCCTGCTCTTGAGAGACTGGTGGCCCTGTTAACTCCATGACCTTTTTTCTAGCATGCTTCCATTTGGTCTTCCACAATCCCATGAACAGGGGAAAGAGGAAGTGTAGCAACATAGCTACTGCATGCATCATATTATCTGTGTGAGAACATTGTCTCAGTTCTTGCAAAAATACTGATGATTCAGTTTTTAAAAAAAATGGTGTCAAAATTAGCACACATTCGATTTATTTTTTCAGATGAATGCGTTAAAAATATTAATGCAGGGGCGTGGCTAGGATTGGTCATCACACTCACAACTGCTGCTTCTGTCACTTTTCTATTGACAAGAAGTGCATTTATTCAGTCGCACAACATCTTTACTACCACATCAACTGGGAGACATTTCAGAGGTGCGTTCCACCTCACTTCAGCTCCAGGCAAACGGTACTGTGTTTGCAGCGTGCGCTCTTTAAATACATGCACAAAGATACCAGAGCACGCTGTAGGCTGTATCCTTTGATTTCAAAGCGCAAAATAAGCTACGTGCATGCAACACCGTGGTCAGTCAAGTCATATAGCTTCCAAAAAGACGATTAAAGCTGCCTTAAAACTGTGCAAGCATGTAATATATTTTATATGAGCCATATTTAAGAACATGTCTTTGAAATGTTCTGGAGCAGCCCAGCGCTGTCTAACACCCGACCTGAAGTGGGTCAGAAAAGGTAAAAAGAGTCAGATTTGTGTCAGAACTGCATCACATTCAGCAGCAGCAGCTCTTAAAGAAATAACAGCCAAAATAAGCTATAATAACCAGCTGCTGTGATGTCTATTAATCAAAGGACAAAGAAAAAAGGGGATAGCTTTATGGATTCATTTATATTTAATTTTGAATCTGTCTGGTAATTTCAATTTCTGTATATTTCTGCTGAAGCGCACAAGTAAATATGACATTTATTATATGGGTTATGTGAAGATGTTTTTAAAGTTCACTTAAATTAGAAGATCTATTTTTTATAATCTAAATGATAAAATTGATAGCTCTCACTTACAGTATAGTGTAATGTTGAAGACTATAGTCAGTGGTTGATAATTTTATAAAGAAATCAGTATTGATATAATAATGGTTTTTATGAGATAGCAATCTTTTATGTGAAGATTGTTTGGTTTAATGGTTTTATGAGATAGCTTTGTAATGTTGAATGGCTATTCAATGATTAAATAGCTACTAGGGGAAAAACAATTCCAGAGACATCCAGAGTAATGCTGGCCTTCAGTCACCAAAAAGATGCTATTATACAAAATTTAAAAAAATGTACTGTCTTTATGCTGTTTGTACATTAATATTTGAATTTGAAATTATTGCAATATAAAAGTACATTTAAAAACGTTACTGTTAGTTGGAATTAATTGCAATTAATTTCAGAAAAATATGCAATTAATTACATTTTTTTAATACACGCTGCAATTTCAATTTAATACATTTGAGCAAAGCACACTAATTTGATAAAAAAAAAAAAAAAAAGTATGGTAGTAAAGATATTTATAATTATGCTAAATATATTTCTTAAAAGAATGCAAAAGTATCCTGGAAAAAAAAATAAAATAAAAAAAGTTCAACTTTGATAAATGTTTCTTGAGTGAAACTGATAACTTGAGTAATGACTGCTAAAAAATTCACGGTTGCCATCATAGGAAAAGATTACATTTTGAGCTATATTAAAATGCAAAGCTCTATTTAACTTATCAGTTTTGACAATATTAAATGAAGTGACCTCAAAGATTTTATTTTTTCAGGCTCTTACCAGACTAAGACTCTCCTCCCAAGACTGGCTCATCTGCATGGCTGCCTGTACTTCTCTAGATTGATTGAAATTATGGGGGGGGGAAAAACCACAGAGGATGAAATTAATTGATGCGTTACTAAACACTGACATCATTCAATCCAACCAATGACCAGAGTCAAGCAGATCTAATAGAAGCCCTCATTTTAGTGTGTACAGTACACACCGGCTTTACCAGTCAATTATGTTATGAACACTGGAAGCAGACAAAACCTGCTGTCAGCAACTGATATGACAAAACCAATACCCTGAAGGATCAGCAACTCTTACCGTTCATGAGCAGTCTCACGGTTCATCACATCAACGCCCTCTTCCTACAGATGAACAAGCATATAAAGAATCACAATATGAGCAAACACATCAACACTAAGTAACATATACATACATATATATATATATATATATATATATATAAATCCATGTTGGAGTGCGGTACTACCGACCAGTCTAAGTCTGAAAGACTGGTGGTTTGCAATAACTCCAAAAATGTAATTTTAGCATGTACTTTTGAGCACACAAAGGAGTAGTGACTCTGACATGCTACAAAGAGCCTTATTTCATGGTGCATTGATGCAAACTTCATACCTGTTTGATCCTCTGTAGTCTTGTGCTGGGAACACGTACTGGTGAAGATGGAACCTAAAAAGCATGAACATACAAATAAACTATCAATCTACAAAATTAAGTGTGCATTCTGGTGCAACGCTTTACATACCACATTGGGTCGGACAACAGTAGTACTGTTTCTTCTGCTGCGAAGAACCTCTCTCTGGAACACCTGAGAAGCATCACTGAGGAAAAAGAAAGCCTTTTTAAGATGAGCATGTACCAAAAACTACACATTTAAATGTTAAAAGTCGTGATAAAGTAGCGACAGACCCTGACTGCAATGTAAATTTGAGTGTAACAGATTGTGTGTGGAACATGTAAGGCATGATTTAAATTAAATATTACTAGGTCAAAACACATTTTAAAAATGTAAACCTGTAAATATGCATTTAGAATAAGTGTAGTATTAACACCATTGCAGTAATAATGTACGAGTTTTATACTACCAGCACAGTCTGTTCTTGAGAGACTGGTGGCCCTGATAACTCATAGCATGTTATTCTAGCATGGCTTCATATCTCTGCTCTCTATCAGAGAGAGAGCAACCACAACAGTCATGCATGTTATCGCTCAACACCTCGTAGGCTATCCACCTATACAACAATAACTATAAAACGATATGCATCCCTGTTTGCAAAGCTATATCCTAAGTAGTTCAGCGCAATATAATCACCTTCTGGCTGTCCAAGACGCATGTTAGTTTGCTTCATCATTAGAACAAATTTCGAGAAGTTACCATCACTTGCTCATCAATAGATCCTCTGCAGTGAATGGGTACCGTCAGAATAAGAGCTCAAATGAAAGGCTGCAAGGTAAAAACATCTTAATGATGGATTTATTAGAAAAACGCATGTTTTTTTTTTTCTTCACGAGGGGTTTATTCGTGTGTTTATGCATTTTTATCAGCTGTCTGAACTCTCATTCTGACGGCACCCATTCACAGCACACTGGTTTATGCAGTTTGAATCAATTAGAAACCAGTTAGCTACCAGCTAACTTTCTTTCAGCATGTTCAAGCAGGCCAGGCAGCTCACATATCCAATAATACATCAATATAACTTAGTACATCTACTGGTAAACACCACAAGATATCTGGTCAGTCATCACCTCAGGCCGTTTATCATGGGTTCGCTGTTAGATCTTCTCAAGTGCCCATCGCTCAGGGACGACGGCATGTCCAGATCCAGCTCCATCTTTTCTTGTGACATGATTCCTTGATTGTTCATCTTTATGGTCCTTACACGTATGCCGCAAAAAAAGCACGCAGGTTGCAAAGCTACATCGTTGAAAGGCACAAAGCAGATCAATGCCACAGTTCACTATGTGCTCATTTTGCAACCTGTATAGAAAGGCTGGGCTTGTCGTTGTTGTTTAGGGTTAATGTAGGTCTCGATCAGTGCCTAAGGAAGTGAGCCGTGGGTTTCTGCAAACCAACATTCTGCTTGTTCGATCTGCACCGCGTTTCTTTCTAGAAAACTCTCCACTTTCTGGTCCAAACTTGAAGATCCAGCGACTGGTTAGCTGCGAGCTAATATGTGAAAGGGGTTTGGCCCATGCACACCATTCCTGTGCTGTTAGCTTAGCTTGATGGCGCACAAGAACCTAAAACTGAGCAGCTCCAGTCAGTTCTAGGAGTGCATGTGGAAAGGATGCATGAAAGGCAACAATTCAAAGCAGGAAAGCATGAAGATTAACCCGTTAACCCGTGAACGCAACAATATCAAGAACTGAAGGCACAACAATGTTCAGCTGGCCATCATCATGTTGCTAACTAGCTTGCTGTTCGTGATGGGCTGCTGGACAAACGCATGTAAATCACAAGACAAGCGCGCGGCTTCTCTCCGAAGTCTTCTGTTTACCAGTTTGGCGAGTCAGTTTTTAGTTGGATGAGTTTGTCACTTAGTTGCGTCAATCATAGGTTAGCATATTCTGTTTATCTATTTTCTGCACGCCGCAGCGTACCCACAGCTCAGCTAAGAGTCCCGCCCCTCCTGTTCCTACCGGACTGACTGACAGCATCGTGAACCAATCAAAAGCTCGACAGCCGCTGGCGTCCCTTTTTGAATAGCAAACGTTCGGTAAAATAGCCAATAAAATCACACTTCCGGGAGACGTTTCCTAGGCACGTCTCATTGTGCCCCTGCGCACGCTGTTTGACGCATGCGCAACCTCTATGTTGCAAGCCAAACTGTAAACCTTTTTGATATCGGAAGACGCTCTCAAACTTGTTATATACGCCCACTATGCTTGTGTAACATTTTGAATATTTATAATGTGACATTCTATGATAAATAGGACATTTATGTTAGTATGTGTCAACCGAATTCTGTTTACAAATAACAAGAATGCATAAAAACAAATAGCTAGAATGTATAAAAACAGTATTACATTTCAAAACTGCACATACTTGCCCCAGTATGATTTACACCAGTTGTGTGATCCACTTTTAGCCTTGGTTTTTTGCTTATCTTCCACCTACTGCCAAAATTATTTGATCAAATATTATTAGTATTATATTATGAAAGTATTTTACATCTGATTTCTTACAGATTTTCAGCTTCAGAGAACAAATTTAGTGTTTACGTCAAACCAGAAAACCTTTTGTGAACAAGAAACATACAATTTTAACTGATCACATATAAAAACAATTTATAAAACAAAAACATTCATTAATTAGGGTTAATCATAAGGACACAGACCATGACGTTTACTTATTTCTACATGCCTTAGGGCTTAACGTCCATCTAAACACGTTCTGCAGTAACACACATCATTGTGTGATGACACTCTCCGCCCTGAACCCAATTTTGCATAAAATGGCTTTGCACAGAACACACCAGCAATGAGCAACACCAGAGTCACATGTTTCTTTACAGCTCACTGCAAGGCCTCTTGTCTGGCAGCAGACAATGTTTCTTTTCTCTTCTTCTAATGAGAGACACAAGATTTTGAGCCAGGCGACTGCAAGGTCATTACGTAGGTCAGGTGATGGCAAGTTGGGCTGACTTTAGTAGACGAAAACCACTTCCATTAAACTGATAACAACAACAACAAAACTACTACACAGAGAGATTTGTTTGTTTAAAGATTTATATAGTGAATAGCTTAATAAGCAAATGAAAACAAGGCTTGCATTACTAAAAAACATTTATATTTAGTCATTCAGCAGACGCTTTTATCCAAAGCAACTTACAAATGATGACAACAAGCAATCAAAAGCCAACAAAAGAGCATGTCATTTATATGGAAAGTTGAATTATAAGACTAATGTGGGTTTTATTAAAATATACCCCATTCAAATCAGAAACTCTGTTTGTTGGCTGCTACAAAAGGCATGACAACATCCTGAGGGTATACAGTGTGTGTAAGTAGTAAGAACGTGCCACGACACTGCAGTTGCACTCCTCCTCCGTTACTCTACAGGGGATGTTGTACAGCTCACGCTCCCACAAAGCTTTGCAGGAGACCATACAATGAAATTTGGTGCGTTTTTTTTACATTTCGGCGCCATTTTCGATTGGACCCGAGGTAAGTTTGGATTTTTCGGGGAATTATTTTTCAGGATTTTTCCCCTCCGTGTTCTCACGCTGTCAAGTTGTGTGTTGTTCATTAATTTCTGAAGCGTCTGACCTTCCGAGAGAGACGGAGGTGTTTAACGCGCCTCTTGGCGTTGAGTCGCCTTCACTACTTTTGAGTCTTTGTTTGAAAGCGGTGCCGTAGTTCAGCGCGGAGAGAAAAGTATCGCACTTTAATGTAACTTGCTCTACGCGCGCGAGATGTTTCTTTTTGACGCGTGTCAATCAAAAGTTCGCGTTTTATATCGGTCGTTTGTATTTAACGCGCATTTTTTTCTTCTCAGCCAACATCCTGTTTTTTTTATTATTAGTACGAAGTTGTCTATTTAGGGAACCTGTGTAATCGCAACTGAGGAAACACCCCACGGACTGTTGATATACGGTGTTTTCGAAAGGACTTTACGTTGGAAATATGTATTTTGTACTTTTTAATTTTTAACTCCGCACACTTGAACTGGGGGCTATTTCTGTTGTTATATACAGCTGTAAAAATGCTGAGTAGGCAGCAGTTAACTACACCCTGTATGTGGCATCCAGCTGAATGGGCGTCTCTGGAGTTTTTCTTACCACCTCAGCATGGCCTGTGCATGATAACTAATTAATAATTTCAATAATAATCTTTACATGTTATATTACTACTTACCTTAAATATGCTAATGTTTTAGTTTAACAAAAGTTTAGGTGTATTCAGTTTTTTTAGTGTAGCCATGCAATTGACATGAAGTCAAGTTTTAAATAAATTCCTTACATGTGTTTTTTTTTGTAATTGTATATTTTAGTTTGTTTTATTTTCAAGCTACATATTTATTTATTTTAAGAACAAGTCAAACCTTCTGCACACCAGACCGTGACATGTTGTATTGAGGATATGTCTGGTCATGTCTGCCTGGCGAGGACTCTTATTTTTTGTACTTCATTAGTTGCTAACCAACAACTAGGGTACAAACAGCATACCAGCGTTTAAAATGATATATTCACATTATATGAATGCAAATTTATCTTTATTTATATAATATGAACAGAAACTCTAAAGTACTTTGTTATTATCTGGTTTCAAGTTGCAGGTTGTATATTGCACATTTATCATTTTATATGTTTTTCTTTTTAATGCAAAGAATACAGGTTTTTTTCTTCTTCTTTATTTTCAAAACAGAACATTGTATACAAACTTGAGGCCTGTCTTACCACCCTGTTGTTCCTCGCAGACCCATCAGGGGGCGCGCGTCCTCTTAATCAAACCCCAATAACAAAGAAATATTTGACATGTACATTTTTAAATTCTATGAAATATCTTAACTCTACTTTATGTAATGCTTTTAAAAATTATATGGTCATATAATAATATATTAAAGCACTGAGAGAAAGAGACTGAACATGATGCTTTGTGACAACATTAGCAGCTCCTCATGCTTCTTTAGCGATGGATATGCTGCCAGAGTTTTGTTTCTCTTTGTTCCACCAGCAACATTTGAGTAACCCAGCGAAAGAGACCTGCAGATCTGAAGGGAATGTACTATAGCAGCACATAAATACTGGAGGTGAATGTGGTGTTATCCAGTATTGCTGTTCTGCTGTAGTAAGACCTGTCAGCACTTACAGACTCCAAAGAGCCACACCAGATCCCTGGCTGAGAGCTTGACCCATGCCTGTATGTGATGGAAAAACACTACCTGTCTGTGCTGTAGATAAACCATGGTGTCAAATAAAATCAGCAGTGAACTAAATGATCTTATTTCATTCATCCGTACCTGGTTCTTCATGTTGTTATTTCTGAAATTTTTATTCCTAAAGCATGCTACCTGATAATGTGACTTGTTTAACCATGTTACCCTAGTGCAAAAAAAATATATACTTAAATGTATTTGAATTACATTTATTTCATGCTTCGTATACTATGTCAGGTTTGTTCGGAGAATCATTACTAATTGATCTAAATGCTCAGTATACTACAAATACATTTTCATATACATGTACTACTTAAAATACCATGCAACTGTACTTTTAGTGTACTAAACGTATATATATATTTAGTGTACTGAACTTATATACTTAAAGTCTGCTAAATTTTGTGCTTGATGCACTTTAATTGTGTAGAAGTAGTGCTGACGTCTAATTAAAGACAAACTTAGTATATTTGATTGTGCTAAAGTATACTTTTTGGCACTATTTAAATATTTAGCATTTAAAGGGAAATATTACACAATCCTCATTAAAAGTGATTTAGGCTTATTAATAAGAAATATGCATTGTGCACAAGTAATACTCCAAAAATAAAGATGAATTAAATATTTTTATATTAGTAGGTCTTAAATTATCCATCAGTAAATGTGAATAGATTTTAACTATTCCTAGTATGATCTTTTTTTTTTTATATATTACTTTTTTTACTAGGGTAGTCATAACTTTGAAAAGGTAAAGAAGTTGGGAAAACACTTAAAATGCTTTAAATAATTTAATCAATTTTAAGATTGAACAATGGTGAGGTCACTTGAACATTTTAGGTCAGTTTTTCATTCATTTTCATACCGTATTTATATGGTAGCGTACAAATTACCATACAAAAGGCACCATTAGATTTTTTTTCCCCATTTCATTAATATAATTTAGTAACCAAAACTACAGTGAGTGGACACAAATAAATATCTCGACAGGAGAATTAAAAATACAAATTAAAATGAATAAAAACAAGGAGGTGATATTTGGCTTTAAAAAGTCAATAAATTTGAAATATGATTGGAAAACCAGGTTGCCCTGATACTAAAGTACATTCACATGTTAGAAGCATTCAACATATTTTATATAATCACAATACTCACTGATTTCAATCAGGGTTTATATTACAGTTCGCAAATAGTCTTTGGGAAACATGAATGCTCTTCTCTTGCTACCTTGAGCAAGTCAAATTTAATATATTGTATATTCAATATTGAATAGCAAAGCAAGACAACCTAAAATCAATATTGGGTTTAATATATCGTAAAACGCCTATCCATAATGTCTTGCACAAAAAAGGTTAAAATAATTTAAAGGGAATCTGGCCCTTAAATTAATGGTTGTTTAAAACCCCCACTGTAATGAAGAGCAGCAGTAACCCTGAGACCTCTGTTCTCAGAGACTGAACTGCAAAGCGTTTGTGGTTACTAATGTGTGTGGAGTTGTAAGCTAATGTAAAAGAAGGTGCATTGATTGACAGCACACACACCTCACCAGAGACCCTGAGCGGAGGACCTGCTAACCTGTGGTGAGCTGTGCAACTGAAAAAAATACAAAATGGATATCAAATAAAAAACAAATGATACACAGCTAGAGGGGGAAGTTCAGGGCTTCTCATGCTTTGTACTTCTCCTTTCCTGTTTCACTGATGACACAAATGTGCTGCAAGTCAAAATGAGAGCTGTTAGCAGAAATCGCAGCACAATCAACAGATGTGTTATAATAGGCAGCTAGCTATTTGTTTTAAAATCATAAAAGTATGACTTACATTTAAATCCCTAAAGTACTCATTGTAGTCAAGTGCATATCCAACCACGAATTTGTCAGGTACCTCAAATCCTACAACTGCAGGAGAAAGGGAGGAAAAGTGTAAGATAACGCAAAACATTTTTGCACAGGCAATTTCTTGGTCAGTAAGATTTTTGTTTTGTTTTGGAAAGATGTTAAAATAGTAATAATGTGAAATATCATTGCAATTTAAAATAACTGCTTTCTATTTGATTATAAAAAGTCATTTATAGAGTTGCATTTTCAGCAGTCATTACTCTAGTTTTTAGTGTTACATGATCCTTCAAAAATCTTTCTAATAAGCTCATTTGCTGCAAATGAACAGTTCTTCTTATTATTATCACTGTTGAATTCTTTTGCGTTATATTTTTGTGGTAAAATGTGTGAAAATGATTTTTTATTTCAGCACAGAAAAGTGTACACAGCATTGCACAATAATAGCCTAAACTCATCAATAGGAGTGGTCAAAATAATTGACTTGATTGTCTTGAAAAATCAATAAGCTTTAGTCTATTAAGGCTGCTTGTGAAACCTTGAGAAATCACCAGCATGCATCAATTTATTAACATAACTTTCGAGAAGTGAAATTAATTCTAACTATATCGAATTGCCAAAAAAAGTCTTTTCAGTAATCCACTTACAGTCTGGTCTGTAGCCAACACTTCTTGGTGTTCTCTTCACCAGCAAACTGCAAAGAAAGCAAATGACAGGAATAGGTTAAGTATACAGGGCCATTTGTTGCACTGATCAATAATAGACAAGGCAGAAACTGAACAGAGCTTAGCAATATTTACATAGAGCTTACAAACACTGGCGCAATACCTATAAGACAAGAACAATCTGAGACACACTGGTTACCTCCATTTTTACTTATTACATTCATCTGTACCTGGCCACTTTGACCATTTTCGGATTATATTGCTTGAGAAGTTCTAGCAGGGTCTTCATTGTCTTTCCGGTATCAATGATGTCCTAATAAACAGAGTAAAGGTTACATAAACACATTTAACAGTTGCTGGCTAATATAAGTGCTTTTAAATATATATAAAAGGTAAAAATAAATTTGCATATACCTCAACAATCAAGACGTTCTTTGGGGTCAAAGAGAGAAAGAGAAACCGTTTTAATACGTTGATATGTTTAACAGACTGAAGCAACAGTATTTGATCATTTATCAGTTGTTGTGTTGTTATCAAATTGTGTGTGTGTCACACTACCGTTCAAAAGTTTCGGGTTGATTTTATTTTATTTTTTTGTACTCCTGTTCATCAATGCACAAAATAATTTAGAAATTATTCTAATATGCTGATTTGCTGCTCAAGAAACAATATTGAAAACAGATGTTGTTCTAAATATTTTTTTATGAAAGTCATATTTTTTTTTTTAAGATTCTTAATGAATGAAAATTCAAAAGAACTTAATTTATTTGAAATAGACTTTTTTTAAAAACAAAATAAAATTCTACATATCTTCCCTGTCACTTTTGATGAATTCGATGCATCTTCACAGAACTAAAATACATATTTTGTTCCAATAAAGAAATCTAACTAGTCACAGGAATTAATTTTGAGGTGTAACAATGTTGACAGTAATGTATTTTTTTCTTTGTTTGTTTTTACATACTGAGGTAAAAATGTTCCTGTTCATTGGGAGCATGTCATAGTCACTGAATGTGATTTTATACATCTGCATAAAAGATTGCAGTAATATAGTGGGGATTGTTGTTATTCAAAGACACATGCTCACCTTTCCTGTGAGTGTGGACAGATCATCTCCACCAATCACTTTTATATCGCCTGTAGATTGATCATTCTGTAGTATTTAAAGGCACAGAATCAGACATTTACTTGAGTCAGTCCAAAGCATTAATTTTCATTCACATCATGGTCATAGTAATTAAACACACACACACACACACACACACTAAACAGAAGTAAGTGCCACAGACAGGCCTGACTGAATTTAACCTTCATTAAATAGGATGAATGTTTAATAGCCGTACTTGGTAACTCTTGAGGCGAATGAAATCCACTGTCATGGGAATGGAGCGATCGCTGTTGCGATTAAGGGCTTTGATGTAATCTAGCAGGTCAGCAAAAAACTTGTAACCCCCTTTGAGCACACACAGAGCCACGATATGATGCCCTCCCATGTCCTTCATGATATCTCTAGCCAGACGTTCAGTTCTGTAGAAGTCAGGATAAGCCATTACGCAATGTCAACAGTCTTCAGATTGCCTGTATCTTTGTAAATTGAGGCAAGACCTCTTGGCTAAAAAAAATTGATGTGGCTCATACCTGTCCATGATGAGTCCATGAGGAATATACACCCGCTCCAGGTCACCCGCATAATGTTTAGGTATGCAGAAGAGGTCCAGGTCATAACCTTGCTCCTCATCACGGATCTAAAATACACAAATGACATCATATCATACCTGATACTGATAGGGCAAAGAACAGAGAGCAGTCTGATAACATTTTAACTCGCAGACACAAGGGACAAACCTGAAATAGAGCAGTAGGGGAAAGGTGATGTTTACTTCAACATTATATCCTATTGCCTAAGTGGCGGCATTTGCAACAATGTTCTCGGCAGAAACACCCTTTATCATAATGTGAGAATACTAGTGCAAATACTGTTGCAGTACTGAGTCAAGCTGTACAAGGATAGTCAGGGGTGAAGATTATTTTCGCACAATTTCGCGCAAGCTGAGGAGTCTTCCCTTGTGAAAAATAAGTGTGCTTATTTGTACTGAATGTGCATTTGTAGTGCAGATCTTTACTGGCTGATAATATAATAATTAATACACTTTATGTCAGTCACAAAAAGATATTTTTAAGACTGTGGGTAACAGTTGACGGTAGCCAATTTTTTCCCCCCATACTATGGAACTCAAGAGCCACTATTAGGTTCTCAACATTCTTCCAAATATCTCCTGTGTTTAAAAGAAAAAGGAAACCAATCTAAGTTTAGAAGAAACTGAAAGTAAATGATGACAGAATTGGTGAACTCTCCCAGAAATGTCACTATGTTTCTAGAAACCCCTGTCATTTAAATAGACAAGCTCATACACCTAAACTCCTTACCACTGCTTTTCAGCCATTTGATTATGTAAAAGACAACAACAGAAGTCCACTTTAAATTATACTGTGATCATGCATAATAGTATATTTTAAATCAGTGATTCTCAGTCTTTTTGGTCTGCCTTTTTTCAAGACGATGTTTGAAGAACCTCTTGTTTAGGCTGAACTGTACCTCTGGTACTTTTGCATTCTGTTTTACATTATACATCTCCGTTTGTGTGTGTTTAAGCATTTTAATAAGCATCTTAATATAACTAAATGTAGTCATTTTGAAAATAACTGTTCTAAATGAAGAATGTAATGTCGTGTCCACAATCGAATGAAAGAGTATAACCTGTCCTGTTGATGGAGCTGTGAAGAACCTTGACTGGAAATCTTTTCAAAACAACCGATGGTATTTTAAAATGTGCTGTATAAAAAAGGACATATGTAACTGTTCCTCACAATGGAAGCAAAGTAAAAGCAGATAAATTCCAGGTAAGTGGAAGCAGTTTAGCCTGTTCTTTGTTTGTTCTTCCCATAAGTGTTATCACACTGTCCTTGTAGGATTTTAGACAAATAACATGCAGCTGTCAGGAGAGGTTCGTCTGGGACCTTCCTCTCTCTGCTTACTGCTGGTGCGGGTCTCTTGAGATTCAAAGCACAATCCACATCAATAGACATGGCTGTGATAACACACTGATCTTAAAGCCTAGTATGCAATGACTGCAGTTTCTCAGGTGAGCTGCACCAATAAAATAACTGCTTTAGACTCACATGCATGTCACATGTCTTTTCACAGCCGTATCAATATTCAGCCTTTTTGTGCTTTATGAAATGTTGCCTGGTTGGTATTTTATTTATTTATTTTAGCTTTTCAGGTAATGGACAGTCAACAATATGATTGAACATGTCTAAAGGAATGAAAAGAATCATGAACATGGTTCACATGACTTGTGCACTGTATTACATGCTTTCCAAAAGTCATGCAGAAGAGATTATGATGAACAGACCTAAATTAATTGAAGATCCTGAATTCCACCCTTGTTCAGCTTGCTGTTCATCATAGTATGGATAAAAGCAATGTTTTTTTTATAAACAATCTGTTGGAATTAGATATATTTTCAATAAACCATTGTATCCAGTTTACAAAACTGATTTTGCAAAAGCATTGTAAGCATAAAGCTACAGACAGCTGGTGCCAATAGGTTTGTAAAGGCTTAAAGGGATAGTTCACCAAAAAAAAGGACATTCTGTCTTTATTTACTTACTTTCAAGTTGTTATAAATATGTATGAGTTCCTTACTGTATGAGTATTTTGAACTATGTTGATAACCATGACTTCCAGTATGAAAAAAATATATATATTGTTGGTCATGTTGGTTTTTGTGATTTATGGGGACTCTCCATAGGAGTAATGGTGTTTATACTGTACAGACTGTATGTGGTATTGCCCTACACTGACCCTACCTAAACCTACCCCTTACGTGCATTTTTAGATTTGATAAAAAACACCATTTAGTATGTTTTTTAAGCCCTTAGAATTACGGGGACACTGAAAATGTCCTCCTAAATCACCTTTATATTGTAATACCTTTGACATACCCATGTCATTATACAAATGTGCGTCCTCATAAACCACATAAACATGCACACACACACACACACACTGGAAGGCAACAGAGGAAACTCATACAGATTTGAAACAAGTGGAGGGTGATTAAAGGCAGAATTTACATTTTTGTGTGATCTATCCCATTACAATGCTTTAGGAAAAATAGTCCTGAATGATTCTTTCAAAAATCAGAAATGGTTTGGTTCTCATGTTCAATTTGAGATCTGTTTGCAGCAGTTAACAGTTAACCGAAGTATATATTTTCAGAAAATACTTGCACTGGATTGTAATAACATGAGGCTGGGGTCAGAACTGACTTTTTTCCTGCGAACTGCCCCTTTAAGACTGTAGCGCACCTTTTGATTCATTAATAAATCCAATCACGTATTACAAAGCGCGGGATGAGTCCGACTAAAATTACATCCCCAGGACAATACCTTAATTTAGGGCGGAGGAAGATGATCGGCTCCCTTGAGTCTCCGTGAACAAAGATAGGAATCGTTTTATTAGCTCACTAAGGCACCCTGCTTACAAAGCCCGCTACATTTATTATCACTTTACAACAAACAGGAAACGAGCGCTTTTTGACCTGAACGCGCTTACTTATTCGTCCATTTTCATCCATTCATCAGGGCATCTGATAAATAAAACAAAATAAAATAAACCGAGCAAGTGCAGTGTTTCTCGCGTTAAAGTCCGTTGCTCATTTTCCACTGGTCTTGTGCAGAAATGAATGGGCTGCATCACATGTGCCATGCGTGAAACGTGCTTTCACTCCAGGCCCCTACATGGTAACATTTATTAATTGCTAAACACACTTCTGTATCCAAACGGGACAATTTCTAGGGATAAAGAGAAAAAAACTTGCAGCAAGAATATAGCTTTACAATTAAACACGCAATTATTCGTTTGGGGAACAGTGACTAGTGATCAAGTGTCGCGCTCTGGTGTAAATGATTGAAGTGTGTACAGTAACACCTACCACGACACAGGGGCTATCAGACGCCATGTCCGTCCCGACTCAGCTGTTGCAAGAGTCCTCGATTCTGATGAGAAAGGTCGGGCGTAGTTGTAGTCCTTTCTGTTCTCAATTTCACCTTTAAAGGACTGAGCGAGCACAATCCTGTAATCTTCCGCACATTACAATGTGGGTGTTTTCGCATTAGAGAAGGACTGAAGCCTCTCGACCAATCAGCGTTCAGCAGGGAAAACGCACACGAATCACGGTTCTAATTTTAAAGTGACAGACCCACCGAATTGTGTGGCGTGCTTTGTTAATTAATCAATCAATTAAACAATATTAACAGCGATATAATGTTTAAGCACCAGCTAAATACATGCAAATGATAGTCAACCTACACATAAAATAGCCTACCACATTGGAAAAAAACTTTTTTGGTTAAATTTTTTTCTCCAAACTATATATATATATATATATTTAATCATATTTACACTTTGACCAGAATGCAAAACACCTACATTAAGAATGAGCTTTTAACAAGCAGTAGGTTGGATCTCCATTTACACTTACATTTTAATATTTTAAACACTAATTGAAACATTTGGTAGCCAAAGCATTGGTTTGAAATGTCTGTGTATTATGCATAATTACATGTGACTCAGTCGTAACTAATCCCTGAAGTGCGTTAATTAATATTACTCAATTCCTAAATGTTTATTACACTGTAATTAAACTATAACAAAGACAAATTAAAATGAAGTGTAATTACCCAATAAACCATATTTTCGTCCTGTGCATATAAACTCATTTAGTCGAGTCTTGAAAATATGCATCAAGAAGTTGACTTATAGTACCTTGACTGACTGACTGACATGATAACTACATTCGTTGTGAAACTGTGACTCATTAAATACACTTTAATCTAATTAAAATAAAGTTTACAATATTTTGTATTAAGCATTCTCCTCAATCAATAATTTCTGCTGTTTAAGTCCCTAGGACTCTTATTTTGAATTCCTGCAACCAAATGGACTACTAAAAACACTAAAAGCAGATAATACCCCTGTGAAACATCTGAATATACAGAGAGAGAGAGAAAAAAAAGACCACCACATGAGACGAAGTAAAGAAAGTGCATGCTAGCCAATTTTGTTTAATCCTGACCTGTCTATAAAGAAAACCACAAATATCCAATAGTACTCATGAGTATAATACAGTAATAAAATATAATACATGTTGCGAGAAAAAAAAAAAAAAAAAGGTAAAGACAGTTTCATGAAGAAGAAGGCTTATTAAATATCATAGTTTGGAGGAGGTGCACTATAAACAGTCGGAGGGCAGTCTTTTTGAGAGTGGGTCCAGTCAAAGAGCAGTTTGCCGAAGAGGAAACTGGAGGTGCAAGCACAAACAGATGACACTGTTCCAGCCGTCCAATCATATGGTTCGAGTATTACACCATATGTTTAAATAAAACCTATCCAGCTATGTTATGGTTTACACTGCAGTAACATTGATAGCATTTGATAATGAACTTACATTCTCATTCACAATGTCCATGAAATACTGTCAAAGAGAAGAAAACTGAAATCTTCATATATTGTGAGCTGGCCCCTAGTTTCTAATTGAGGATTATACAAAAATATTTATTGTATTCGCATCGTATCATGTCTTCCATCTTCATGCACCATCTGAAAAAAGACAGTAATTTAATCTTCCTCATGTACACCAATCAAAATATCATCACATTTGCTTGGTCCTGAATAATCATTAAATTAATTCTGCCAGGACAGACAGAACAAATCACACTGTAACAAGAACATCTAAATGAATGCATCATGTACAATAACTAGAGTTAACATGAATTTCCCTTCCAAGGACACATACTGTGTATGCAGAATCTCACCTAGTTGCCATTAAGCTGCGGTGGAGGATCTGCTCTGTTGTCAATTGCAGCTTTCTCTTTACTGCGACTCTCTCTTTCCTCATCTTCCTCATCCCTTTCCTCATTTCCACTGTGATTCTTACAATAAAGCCTGGTAAGAACAACAAGCACAAACGATAGCTGACCTGTTCAATATATATATATAGAATATAAAACATTTGGACAAAAATTGGCCAAAATGATCTTGCCAGATTAAGCATTTGTATAAAGAATAAAAACAAACATACTTGTAAATGCCTCTAGCCATATTCTCAATGTATTTGGCCTTGTCTTGCAGGCCACAGTGATAATGGTAGGTCTTTACGCATGCTTTTATCTCACATCCAATCGTTGCTCCAAGCTGGGTACACAGCGTGCATTTCTGAAATTAACAAAAATGACCAAAGCACATTAGATAAATAAATATACCCAATCCATTCTGAAAACAAAAGAACAATATTTAGAAAAAACAAACCTGTACAGGTTAACCTATAGCAATATAGATTAGAAATTCAATATTAAAATTTAATAAAGAATTATATGAACTATAATTTACAGAGCCGGCACATGGCATGCAGGGGAAAAGGGGAAAAAAAAGAAGAAAAAGAAAAACAGTAAGTCGTACACACAATTTGTTCATTTGTTTCCTTGATTTAAGTAAATCGTTGAAAAAGAATAACTTGTTCTACTTCCTTTCTGCATTCTCATAAATTATTCTCATTTATTTTGAGTTGGGAATGAGTTATACACGTTCTCATAAGCCTTGAAGCACTACATGGATTAATTTTAAGTATCATCTACATCAATTTGCAGACAGGAAGTAGTAAAAACTAATTTACTTAAATTGAGAACACAAATTATTTTGTGTGCATGATTTACTTTATGATGTCATGAATTTAATTTCAATATTACCATTCTTTTTCCTCTCTTGATTTCCTGGATAACTGTTTTAATGTCAAAATTCCCAAATTCGGCACGTGAGGTGGTGGTTAGCTGGACCGTACCCGAAGAAAAAAGCTGTGATAAAAGACAAAACAAAATAGAACAGAAGTTTACACAATAGATGTTTTAACAGATCAGGCAGAATCAAATCTTTTCAAACCTAGACTCTTGGAGAAGAAGAAAAAAAAAAGATAGTTGTTATACATGTATTTAAATATGTATTTGAGATATTTGTTTACTGCCCTCGACTAAGGATTTTTCCTGGTCAACTAGTAGTATTCATTTGTAATAGTCAACTAATTGCACCACTTATTAATAAACCATTTAAATTATAATGAGTTTAGCCTGAGCACTCAAAAAAAAAAAAAAGCTTGCCATAGTGCACTGCAGAAGCATTGATTGTAACTGTGTCAGTGAAAAACAGTAAGGAGGCTGTGTTAACGTTGTAATAAATCACTGATAAAGTCCTTTCTTTGTTTCAGTTTAGGAGATGAAGTCGGCGTCACTAACTCGTCATCTCCACAGTACTAGATGCGACGGCATGCATGTTTCCACACGGATTACATAATCCAAGTAAATATTTGTTTTCCATTTGAATTTCTTCATTTTAAAGTAGACATTTCACTCTCTGTTTTTAATGTCTGTAAGGCAAACGTATGCAGTTTTGCACTCAAGTTCACAGACAGAGACGGCAGAAAGCACATCCTGTTTGCTTAATTTTACAAAAGCGCAATGTTTTTTTATTGTAAGTGCACAAATAAATGTAGAGTTTTATTTGTCTTTGTCTAATAAAATTTTGGTCAACTAACAATTAATCTACTATTAGGGGGCAGCCCTAAAAGTTTTAATGTAATTTCTCACACATGACTTTTTTGAACACTCATGCAGGATTTACCCGCAAAACGGAAACCCATCTCGCATTAACTCTGATAAGATACTTCAAAACGCGCATAAAAAGATGGTGATAGAAACATAGCTATTATTTTTCAGGACTGAAGAAACCTTACCATGCATTTGTAGTGGGCAGCAACCTTCTTGGCATTGTCCGAGTGCAGCACACCGCGTGTTTCATTCTCCTCTTCACCAGCATGACAGAAGCCACAGCGAAGGCCTGAATCACTGGGGCTGCCTCTCAGAGGAGACCTGTCTCGCTGCAGCATGCACAAGCACACGATAATTAGCATTAATCGATCTTCACCAACCACTGATACTCTGAAGCTAGTGTCAAATCACTTGTAAACATTAGGATTAAATATGGGTTATATCAGAAAAAATAGATAAGGTGGCTTACATGCGAGGAGCTCTCTGTGTCATCATTGCCTTGCGATGAGGTGGATCGAGTGTCATCTGACTGTCCACGCGACACACCTCTGACTCTGCTTTTCTCGAAACGCCCCCTGCCCCTGCTCCTCGGTGGAGATGAATCCGAGTCATTGGCCGCAACTCCCTGTTCATCTGAGAACAAGAGCAAATCACTAATAAATGCAATGATTCACATGCAGGTATCCAACATTCAAGTAGAGACAACTAGTTACCATCACTCCCATCTTGAGAAGAATCTCTGTGTTTGCGACAGTAAACCCTAAAACAGAAAAGATGATTAAAGTCAAATAGTTATAAAACAGATGCAGTTTTGTGATGAGTAGCATCATTATATTGCTTACAGATAGATGCCTTGGGAGGGGTTCTCCTTTGTCTGGGCTTTGTCCCATAGAGCACAGTAGTAGTGGTATGTCCGCCTACATGTCTTTACATCACAGCCAATGGTCGCCCCAGGCCGGTGACAGGAAGTGCACATCTGAACAGGAAATCATCACATGAGATAAAAAAACTGTGTTCATTCTCTATTTTCAGCCTAAATTAAGAACTGAGCTGCACGAGAGCTGCCAGTCTGGATGCTTACTAGTTTATTTCCTCTTTTTATCTCCTTCTTTACGTCTTCGATAGAAAAGCCTCCAATGTTTTCACTGTCTGAGTGAGATGTGACCAAGGCTGATGAAAAAAGCTGAGTAAAACAATTAAGTGTCAGATGTTAGATATACAAAGTGTCAAATATATAATTTAGATAAACTTCTTTTTATAAGTAACAGACCAACATTTTATAACACATCTTGTCATGAACCAGGCTCCGTTCTACAAAGCTGCAAAGCACCCTCAAACAAAATCAAAAGCACTCTCACTTAAAGCTGTATTGAGGACATTTTATTGCAGATATGTCCAGGGTGTAATGCTTTGTGCATGCTCTGGAGGTAAATTTTATTTATTAATTAATTTAAGTACCACCTTCAGGCATGTGATTGTGGAGCCGGGCCTGTCATGAGCTCTATTCATATTCCCCAAGATTGTTTTTGTGAAAATAAGAACATAAACAAGCTAATGGCCAGCTGACGTACCATGCACTTGTGATGGGCTGCCACCCTGTGGCTCTCAGACACCAGTAACTGTCCACACTCCTTGTCTCGGTTGGTTCTACAGAAGGCACATTTTCGAAGACGTGCTGAAGCTCCTTTTCTCTGTCCTGACATGACCAGTTCTCACACACTCCAACTTTCCTCTGTTTTGAAGACAAAGAACATTGTAATTTAACTGCAGTGTACTTGAAGGAAGAGGAAAGATTATTCTTGCGGCTCAGACCAGTGGAAAAATAAGCTTCTAAAGCTTTCTGTGAGAGTACAGAGCAACAGATGGCTAAAATGCATGTTAATATTTTTTTTTTTAAAGATTTGTTTTGAAAGACTCCTACATCTGTCATCGAATCACTCTATATAGCAGAAATATAGATTAGACAGATGGTTGTGGTTAGTTTGCTTATGCAGTTCTGTTCCATTAAAGTATTTGGTTTTCCCCAAAAAAACAAATGTGTGACCAGCATGACATATACTTACAGTCTTTAAAAGTTTGATAAATAATATAAATAGAAAAATATATTTTTAATTAATACTCATTAAAATTATGCATCAACATAGAAACACTTATTGGGGTGGAAAAAAAAGTGTTATATAGTCACACTTTTACATTTTGTTTTTAATTTGGAACTAATGAGATACAATCAAATTGATATTTTAAGCAGAAAATACAAAAGAGAAAATTAAAATGGAGATCAAGCGCACCCCAGGGACCACAAAAGGGTTAAAGGTGGTCAGATTATATTAAACATTTTATTTAACTTTTATTTAAGAGACCACTTAAATGTTTAAAACACTTTAACACATTTATCAATTTATATAAATATGGTTTTATGGTGACATCTAAAGACTGATCTGAAACTGGTCAGCCTTCATATTTAAGTGGGTCCCTGGCAAGGGGATAATCCAGTTTGGGGGTCCATAAGAGTGTGAAAATCCCTTATTTAAACAACAAAACTAGATTATATGAAATAAGTCCTTACTATAAGCAAGCATTACTAAATAAATGATATAGATGAGCTAAATACTTCAATATTTTCAACACGTTTATCCCTGGTTGAAAGACATAGCTCTAAGATTTTGTGTCACTCTTAACACAAAACCTAGACTTAATCACACAAACCTATATTAAAATAATCTTTTTGAATAAACACTTCTGTTGTCAAAAAATAAATGTAGGAAAAGTACATGGGTGGCGTATTCGGAACACTGCAATGCCAATAGGAAGCTCTGACCGAGTTTACAAAACACCTCCCGCGCAACATGGCTAGCCCATCAGTTTTACCCAAAAGCAAAAAAATCCCAAATTTCGCTGTTATCATTGTCGATATTTCGTTTGTTTACTGCTCTAAGATGGATAGCGTGTTGTTTAGAGTCGCGATGGCTTTACCCGCCTTCGCGCTACAGAGGCGCTCCGCTGCCATGATAGCAGAGACGCGTCGCGGTGCAACACAAACAGCAACGCAAGACCGAGCGACACTCCGTATCCAACAGAACAGCTGATACAACCTGCTCCCAAGTCTAACGAACCCCACTAAAACAACACACAAGGAAAAACACAGCATCCCTCGCAACGTTTTCATAAATAAGGGAGGAGGATATACAGGCCCGCGACAAAGGGCTTGTTTCGCTGTTAACAAAAAACTCTTTCACTTTCCCATGAATATGAACTACTATAAGACTATGTCAAATCTGCTGCCCCCCTTTAGATGAAATAAAGATGTGTATATCTATATAAGTGTACCCCATTAAGGCCCACGTTATATGGTGGCTACAACAATACTGATGAGCACAAATGTGCTTAAAAAAACTGAACTTCTGGGGGATGGCTGTTAACCATTATTTGGTTTTTATAACACATTGTTCGCTGCGGGATTATTTCCCCCGCTTCACATGTGGAGACCCGCCATACGAAATGTATTTACATATCGTAGCAAAAATACCTAGCCAGTCCCGAAAATTGTTCCCCTCATCCCGTTCCTTTTCTAGCTCTAAAGCTGTACAGTGTCTGTGTGACATATAGGAAGCTCTTACCGCTGCTGTGTTGAATGGGGGATAGATTTAGAGCGGCTGCGAGCGCGTGTTCTCGCTCTTCCTCTCGCTAAGCTTTGAGTGGCGTTCTGCTTCGCACCATTGCGAGGCGTTCGCGTGACGTCGCTCGCTGCAAAAAAGCATGTTTGTCCGACACTGAAGCGCACGCCCCTTTACGTACTGTGGTCACCGTCAAGATAGCTTGAGGAATAGGCCTAGACTAGCAAATGTACAGATGAGTTGCAAAATGAATGCACAAAATGACAAAATAAGGATAGTGTGTAAATAAAAATTTGATTTTATTTTTTTACACACGCAATTATTTAAACTGAAAATATATATTTTTTTTTTACACCAGAACTAACTTTTCGAATTTTTGTAAATAGTAAGGAAGAAAGAAAATTTCTTTGCATAACCTTAAAATTAAATACCTACATGAAAATGTGATTGTAAATGTTAACTATAATTACATAAGGATTCCGTTTCCTTATGTTTAAAGATAAGTTCTTTAATGTTTATCATTTGGAAGAAAATCTATCCTCTGTGTTATCTTTAGCTGTGGTGTTCCTTTCTTTATAACGATTATTTAAACTTAATAATCGTTTAAAAACGTCATAATAATCGTTACGGTTATCCTACTCGGGTTGAACAAGCCTTAAATTGTAAAGTGTATAACTTTTGAGATTAAAATGATATACATTTAGCCTGCATGAAGTGAACATAGCCTAGTCATATGCATTTTATTTTACATGGAGCGGGTCGCTCCTTCATGGGTGCAGCCATTTGGGTCACATGACCATAGGTGACGTGCAACTGACTCCTACTACTATTCTGTTCACTTTATATAACACCTTTACACTCGAAAGTGCTCAAGTAGCTTTATAGTACATCAAAACAAGCTACCCAACAATATAACAATAAACAACAAAGTGTGTGATTCGTAATTCCGAACAGAATGGGCATGAATGGAAAAAAAGCCCCAAAACAAAACAAAAGTGACTTGCCTAAAAATTACAAGCCATTTTGGGATGCTAATATTAATTAAAAATAGCAGTCAGGGGGCCTCGCGTATGGAATTATATTAAATTCGCAATTTGCAATTCCTTTTGAAAAAAGTCCGGGATATCATTCCATACTCGCGGTCAGCTTGTGCTATATGCAACAAGGCCCCGGTGTTTAGCTTACTTTAGGCCTCGGAGTCCTCTGAGTTCTGGCTTGGTCCATAATCTTTGCTTTGCTGTCAGTGGTTTTGTTGCTCTATTTGTCTATTTAGTTCGATTTCTGTTCAGGGTGTGCGCCCCAGCGCGTGTTCTGATTGGTCAGCGTTTGTGTCAATTAAAAAAAGGGGCGTTCAAAAACTCTCTTCAACTTCCCTGATAAAGTAAAGCGGCAGACTGTTGAAGTGTACGAGCAACAATACAGCCGTATATTAATCGCAGTTACTACCACAAGAATTATCTCCTTTTGGGGAGATAAATAGTATGATCGACATAGTTTGAACTGGATTGATAACTGTATATTTAGCCGCTCACAAGGTCGACCTAGCTAACTTTCCGTCGCGTGTGTGGATTTTAAAGAGGACGTGAGTCTGGTGAATGCGGTGAGTGTCTCTGCCTTCCTTCCACCTCCAGCTAACAAACATCCACTTAGCCTGGCATGTTTGTCTTCATTCTAACTTCACATTTCAGCTTGGTTTTATGTTGATTTATTGGTTTTTAAATAATTTTTAAATTCTCTTTTTTTATGTTTAGAATAAAGATCGTTTTAGAGCACTAGCAACTTGATCAACTGTCAAAAAATGTAATTGAAAAGTTGATAGTTTCAGCTCTAACTGCGTGTCAAACAGAAACTTTACACGGGTTTAGGAAGACCCATGTGATTAAACTCTACTGTGACATATTACACGGATGGGAACAGGTTACAAAAAAGTTATCCAAGTGGTTAGTTTCCTGGTTTGACTTATTCTAGCTCGTTTAGCCATGATGATCATGCCTGACAGAAGTTGGTTAGCCAACGTGCTAACTTGCATGGCTACGTGTCCAGCCATCTGAAAGATAAAAAAAAAGTAGATTTTACTTCTTCCCTTGAAGAGTTGTTTGTTCTTACGGGTTCATGTGGGTGACAAACTACCCAGTAATAAAGTGACCGTGATGAGTAATATTGAGTTCCTGAGAAGTGTTGATCGATAAGTGCTGGGTGGAGATTAGCTTAGCTCATCGGGATATTAGCTGTTTTTCAAGTTGATTAAAATTGCCTAGCTGCTCATCGAAATGACTCATTTACTACCTTTAACCTATTTTGTGTCATGAATTCACACGTGTTGAGTTCTCTCTAAGATCTCTCTATCTGTGCTTGTCAGCGTTGAGCAAGTTTAGAAGGTGTTTCATAACATGCTTGGGTTATTACTTGTACATTAGCAATACAACCAAACAAACAAAACCAAATATTGTTAATGTAGTGCAATTAAACCAGAAAGCAATGTTGTTTTCAGTATGTCAGGGACCTTTCTTTTAGTGTTTTTGTTCTTAAACAATTGTATTGTAAGCAGAAATAACAGTACAGGTAATTTTCATTTAGTAATTCTAAAGTGTATAAAAATTTATATGAAATATAGCTGCAAGCAGCAATTACCGGGGTTCGAGTATTTGAAGGCGCTACGCGCTCGAACCCCTAATTACTGTGGCTGTTTTGAAAAGGTCTATTTTGTCATTCTTTACTCGCTGGTATAATATTGTATGCAATTTGTTTTTCAACTTTTTAAAGGTGAATCATTTCTGTTGTCATTCAACGTCCAACACACATCCAAGCTAAAACCATGCCATTCCCTTTTGGGAAGTCTCAGAAGAGCCCCGCAGAGATTGTGAAGAGTCTAAAGGAGAATGTAGCATACTTGGAGAAGCTGGAGTCATCTGAAAGCAAGAAATGCGAAAAGGTTGGGCCTTTTTATGTCAACATTTCGATGCAAATGTTTCAGGAAATCGTCATAAAAACTCACTTCTTTTCCTGTAGGTTGCAGAGGAAGTATCAAAAAATCTTGCGTCGTTGAAAGAGGTGCTGTGTGGCACTGGAGACAAGGAGCCTCAGACTGAGGCAGTGGCTCAACTGGCTCAGGAGCTCTACAACACCAACCTCCTCATTTCCCTCATAGCAAACCTACAGAGGATTGATTTTGAGGTGTTTATCATTGCATTCAAAATGTTTGAAATACAACTACTTCTGTCTTGCTGTATTGCTCTGTGCACTAACCACAAATTTGTATTTTGCTCTCTTTGATTTATAACGCGTTGTTCACCAAAGGGAAAGAAGGATGTGGTGCATCTATTTAGCAACATAGTGCGTCGCCAGATTGGTGCTCGCACCCCGACTGTGGAGTACATCTCTTCCCACTCACAGATTCTTTTCATGCTGCTGAAAGGGTGAGTTTCCAGACCCCAGGGCATAGTCATAGATCAGCACTTTCAGAAGCCATCGATTAGCCTGGCTTTTCCAATTGATGTTATGGGAGACTGTGGTTGTATGGTTATTTTAGGACCATAATTTTCCCATTTCCTGTCCACGTGGCTGAGCTGCCAATGGCATTTCACTTTTACAGCAATAACATATCTAGGTATTGACACTGGTGTGATATTGTGTTATAATGATGACTTATGTTGTTTTATATATGCGTATATACAAACAAATGTGGTTCTTACACGTTAGAGAAATAACAGGGCTTATTTATTTGTTTATTTCTTGAACGCAGCTATGAAACCCCAGAAGTGGCCCTTAACTGTGGCATGATGTTGAGGGAATGTCTGCGTCATGAACCTCTGGCCCGAATCGTGCTGTTCTCTGAAGAGTTGTACTGCTTCTTTCGATATGTGGAGCTATCAACTTTTGACATTGCCTCTGATGCTTTTGCCTCTTTTAAGGTAGGACATTTACACAAAGTAGCCAAATATTTTATATTTAGTTACCTGAGATCTTTATGCAATAATGCCATAAGACTATTTAATTTCAGTTTAAATGAAACAGTAAAAAATGCATATTAAGTGGAGACAAGAAGATTTTCACATTTCGCAAAAGCATATTGTTTTGGTCATGTGATGGAAGCCACAATATATTTAAGTGTTCGTTGATGACCAGTTTCCAATTTTGTCCATCCATTTGAGCATCTATGTGGTCAACATTTTCAAGCCTCAAAGAGATGATAGAGGAACACCATATGTATATAACATGTATACGTAAGAGCACATTAAATATGATAAAGGAAGGCTCAAATGTGTGCGCTTGATGCACAAAAACAAATGAGGCAGAAGATAATGACACAATTAAAAAAAAATTGGTTTACTATTGCTTTAAATAAAGCAATCAAAAAGTGCATTTACCTTAAGACTTTGTTTTTAGGATCTGCTGACAAGACATAAGATCATGTGTGCAGATTTCTTGGAGAATAATTACGACAGAGTGAGTGACTCTTGTTTCCCAGGATTTAATTTGCAAGTGCTTCTGGCTGCTCTACTTTATGGACAAATGATTGATAATTTCCTAACTGTTTTTAGGTGTTCACAGAGTATGAAAAGCTGCTGCATTCTGATAATTATGTCACCAAGCGGCAGTCTCTGAAGGTGAGCATAACCTGCCGTTTCACAGGGTTGTTTTCAATAATTCAAACCCTTGAGGTGGATATTAAGCTGCTAGGATCTATACATGAAAGGAAGATGGCTAAAGAAAAGAGAGTTCTCAGAAAGAGCTTCTTTGTAACTTGAACAGCCACATATTTTAATAGGATAGCCACATACTTTGACTTCACATAGGAATGTTTTAAACCTTGCTTGGTTTAATAAAAGCAGCAATAGGTTGGGTGGTTTGGCTTCATTCTTGCCACATAGTTTTGTTATTGTTCTTATGAGTTATAAGTGATTATCAAATTATATCCAGCTCTTAGGAGAACTATTACTGGACAGACATAACTTCACAGTTATGACCAAATACATCAGTCGAGCTGAGAATCTAAAGCTGATGATGAATATGTTGAGAGACAACAGCCGCAACATCCAGTTTGAAGCCTTCCATGTCTTTAAGGTATGTTTATATGCACAGCATTTCATGTAACATAATATATTTGGATTTGGCACTTCGCTTGTCTGCCTTTCCCTCTGTCTACTCCAATTACTTTCCACACATGGCAGCTGACTCGTCTTCTGTCCCAGTTCTAGCCTCACTTATTGAATGTAAACAGGTCAGGGTCAGTCACTAGTGTGTGTAAGCTGTAGTTCAGACCACATTAAGGTAGATTCAGTGACTTGGACTGTACTTTTAACAGGTTTCTTGTGTCCTCTCAGGTGTTTGTGGCTAACCCCAATAAGACACAGCCTGTGCTGGATATCCTCCTCAAGAATCAGTCCAAGCTGGTGGATTTCCTGAGCCACTTTCAAACGGACCGCTCTGAAGACGAGCAGTTCTGCGATGAGAAGAACTATCTCATTAAGCAGATCCGGGACCTCAAACGGCCTGCACCTGCAGAGGAGTCCTAATGGAAAGACATGGAGTATAGAACCGAGGAGCTCGGCTAGTGATGTGGTTTGATTAAGTGGGTGAGAATTGGATAAGAGGGGGGAAAAAAAAAAAGGTGGAAAGAAAGGCTGGCATCACTCGGAATAAATCTCTTTACATCCAGATTCTGAAACCGGTAGAGAAATGCTGTCAGGATGTGCAAACACGTGCGTCTCCCTTTACTTTGGGGGGTGAACAGGTTTTTGCTGCAGGGAGAGCAAGTGGAACCCAAGCACTCCATTTAAATCTATATACAATACATTTTTAGCACTGCCCTTAAAAGGAAGCACAGTCGATTTACCTTTTAGATGGTAAAACTTAGATTTAAAAACAAAAAATGTATTCACATTGCTCAGATTGAAAAGTATATTAAAAGCCTGCTCAGGCCTTTTCAAAGACATTTTTAAGAGTAAGAACATGTATATTGGTACCGGTATGGCTTTGCATATTTGCACTGAATCTGGTAGCTTTGCTCCAGGTAGGCCATTAGTGCCAGTTCATAACGATAGGTCAAATACAGGATGATATAGGGCCTTCTTTCAGTACACACATTCATCTGGATATTTAAACTAGTGAAGGGACATTAAAGCTTTTTATAGGCTGAAAATGTCATGTGGTCAAGTCAAATTTCACAGAAAAAAAAAAAATAGCCTGTAGAGTTTAGTGGTCATGTTGGAGGCTGCACTCAATTTCCATTTTAACTGGGTGCCTTATTTAAATAGCTTGGTCATTCTGGGTCTTTATTACATTTATATTTATCTATAACATTGGATTTGTAGTATTATTCTGCTTTTGCTTGGGTTAACGCCTTAGGACGATTAGTGTTAAAATATGAAATAATAAAAAAACAATACTCATTTAAAGTTTTCTCAGTTAAGATGAACCATGCAATGCCTTCAGGGTTCATAGATTTCAGTACATGGTACACGGTGCATGTTTACGGTGCAAAATATGATAACCTCCACACTCACACACACACTGTAACACTGAAAGGATGTGAAATGCTAGCGCCGGGTCATGTCATGACGTTCCTCAGCAGCGCTTTGATAGACACCTTAGGCAAGCCAATTAAGCCTTTAAAAGATGGATGCAGTAGGAAAGAGCATTTAACACAGTTCTTGTGTCCTGCACTGTCAAACTTGAATGAGCCAAAGCTGTGGTAACACATGTTATAGACCTAATTGGTTCTCCTATGGATTCGTTCTTTCGGTACCTCTTGTAAGTTTTAGGTAAAATGCAGAACGGGATTCTACTGAAAGGTTCCACCATTAGTCTTTATATTTTAAGTTGAATATATTTTATGTGCTCTGTTTGCACAAGTTCCTTTCTTATATACCTCATATGTTTTAAATTCCTAAATGCTGTCCCCCCCCCCCCGCTTTGTGTCAATAGATATTTTGGAAACACTTTAAAGTATGGTTTAATTCATTAACGTTAGTAAATGCATTTATTAATTTTGGTTAATTCCTATATATAAAAAATTAAGTTGCATACATGAACATTGGTTCATTTGAATTAATAATGAACATTAGAATATTCATCATTAACTGTTAATGATATCTAATGCATTAACTAATGTTAACAAATCAACCTTAGTTTAAAGTGTATTTGGTATTATTTTGGATGTAGTTTGAATTATGCAAGCTCAAATAAGACCTTACTTCATGCCAAAGTTGTGGTCTTGTAATGCGGAATAGGACCTACAAGGGAAACAATTAAATTTTTGCAGTTTGCTAATGAGTACATAGAATGTCAGGAGTGTGAGGAAAGCACTCGTCGTGCTTTTGTAAATGAGCCAGAGTTTCACTCTAAAAGGTTTTTAATGGATTCATCCAAATGTCAATGTGTGCTTGTGCTTTGACATAGTTTCAGTCCACTCATCACCAGAAGCAAAGTTTTTTTTTATTTTAGGTATGACTTGTGCATGTGGAACGTTATTGTAAGCATTTAGGATGTAAAAAAACCTTCTCAGCTGCCTTTATTTGCTTTTATAAACGGCATCATGTGTAAATTCACAAAGCCTTTGTGTTGAACGGTGGCCCAGACTGATTCATCGCCTTTTCCCAAGATCTACAGCTATCGATAACCAAATATTTTCGCAGTTTTCTTAAATGTCACTTGATACCACATGTACAAGAATGGGTGTTTAGCCAAATGTGATTATTCCGCTAACAGGGTTGTTGTCCTTAAGCTCATTGGAGCTTTGAGGCTTTAGATTCTCCATGCAGTGATAGTGATCTCTGACGAAGAGATTCACAATAATATGTTAGATCTTTGGTAAGTTATTATGGTGGATTACATACACCTTTTATTTGCAGTTTGACTGATAAAGTTTGCTATGCTTTTCACAGTTTTCACTCATTTTCCTATGAGATTTGTTATAATTTTCACTGTGGGAGAGGATTATATATGTACATAAAGTTTTATTTTAAAAGAGTAAGTGTGGAGGCATATTGAAAATAAAATAAAAAGTGTCACTTCTTGTGTGCAGTAACATCCATTTTGTCTTTATTTAGAAAGGCTGCATTTTAAGTCACATTTTTTTATTATTGCAACTCATCATTGGCTGTTAAAGTGTCTGCGTAAGAGCTCGAGGGCTGTGAGGCTCTGTGCATGACTCTCTCTCTCGGCGCACAGGTCAGCCCGGGTCCGCTCCACCTCCCTTTGAAGCCTCAGGAGCACATCCTCTTTTTCTATCCGAGCTGCTTTTTCCAGTCTGTCTCCTTCAGATTTCCATTGCGCTTGCGCTCTTTCCAGTTCCCATGCGAGTTTGGACCGCTCCTGCGCTATCTGCTGCATGTCCTCCTTTGATTTCCTCAGACTTGTCTTCCACCTGTCGGCCTCTTCTTCCATTTCCCTGACCTGTATAGTCAGCTTATGTAACCGAACGTTCATTTTTTGGCTCTCTGACTTCAGATCATTTATCATGAGGGCCTGACGCGCAGCCCTTTTTTTGGAAAGGCTTAACTGTTCCTCCAGCTTCTCCACCAGGCCTTGCAGCTTCATTCTTTCCTCATGTTCTGCTTTAAGCTGCTCCTCTGTACAACTGAGCTGTCGCTTTAGTCGCCATCTGTCCCTCTCAACTTCTTCAAAACAAGCCCGCAGTTTGGTGATGTCCTTCTCATTCCAAATGCACCTCTGTCCAGCAGTCTCACTCTGGTCAGTAGGGTTTTCAGAGGTCTCTCCTTTATCGACAGGCCTAATAATTCTCCTCACTAGGGCCTCCTTCTTGCACAGCTGCTCAGTTTGCTGAACCTCTTTTAAAGCTTTCAGGTATATCTCCCTTCTGTGGCTCCTCGGGGGTTCATCCATGTGTGTGGATGGTGGTTTCATTGAGCTGCTGCATTGTTTGTTTGTGTTGGTCTGGTTTTCCAGCAGGTTTTGGAAAGTGAAGCGTGGAGGGAAGAGTTTCTCCACCCAGTGATGGTCATCTCTGGAGCTGGACTCGTGTGCAGTGTTTTGATCAGCGATGTCCATTGTCCTCATAACCAAACTTCTTTAAAATTTAAAGTAAATTTTTTTAGTTTTCATACCCCTTTCTTTAACCAGTTACAATGCAGGTCGTGTAATGCCCAGAACTGAGGAAACGTGCAAAATTGTAATTATAAGAGGATTCTATTAATTTTATTAGCGGTTCATACTTACAACATCAGCGTCGTTGCCTACGGTCTCTGTCAGCGCAACTTCCTGTTTTCCTGCAGGAGAGCGCGACGCACACTTCGCGCCCCCTGCTGGATGCGCGTAAACGCTTGTTCTTATCTGTGCAAGTGCGTATGTGACCCTAGATTACAAAATCTGTTTTAAGGGTCAGTTTTCTGAAATTGATCTAAAAGCTGAATAAGTTTCGATGTATGATTTATTAGGATAGGACAATAATTGGCTGCGATACAATGCTTTGAAAATCTGAGGGTGCAAAAAAAATTGAATATTGAGAAAATCACCTTTTTAAAGTTGTTCAAATGAAGTTCTTGGCAATGCATATTTATACTGAAAAATTATGATATTCTATATTAACGTTAGGACATTTAACACATGTCTTTATGAAACTTGAGCTTTACTTGATATCCTAATGATTTTTGACATTAAATAAAAATCTATAATTGTAACCCATACAACGTATTTCTGGCAATTGCTACAAATATACCCATGCTACTTAAGACGTGGTTCAGGGTCACATGTGCATTGCCTTCAGCTTGGCTTGCAATTAATTCAAAATGTGTAAAATTCTTTGTATATAAAATACAAAGAAACTTTAGCTTTAAACAAAAATCTATTGAAATCTAATGTATCGTTAAGCTCGAAGTGATTAGGCAGATGTCTAAAACTTTTGAGTATTATCTGGGAATTGCAGCGTTCCCCTTAATATAAAACATGCTACAAGGATTAATCTTAAGGCGTAAAATACACTTCAGTGTTTAGTTTTCAGGACTAAAGTCATCTTAACTAAAGATCATCTTTGTAGTTTAAGCATACAATTATTTCTTAAAAATACATGCAAATCTTAGTATTAAATTGTATTAGTAGTAAACTATATGCAGTTTGACTACATGTAGTGTACCGTCATTTCCCGTCATAGTTAAATCATAAACAAATCTATTGTTTAATTTACAAACAAGTAACAATTTATTTTCAACCCAACATTTCTAGTTTTATTTGTTAGTCAACAACTGTCTTGGCATAAGTAAAAGCATACACCCTACATCCTTTTTTTTCCACGCTGATCATTTTCTTTGTGCCTTGGAGAGAGAAAAGTAGGTTAAAGTTCAAAAGGACGCTCAGAGATTTCCTCCTGTCTAAAGAAGAGAGCGGTAACTTGCAGATCTTTATTCAAAACTTTGTTAGAATAGAAACATGTTAACGTTTCTAAACAGTGTTCAGGAAAAAAGTTTGATAATTGGATCACATGCACTTTTTATTTGAAAAATAAACGAGATGAACCCCGTGGATAAAATGACGCGGGAATGCTGAGGGAAATGCTCTTTGAAGCCTAATACAATGGTGCACATACATCCCACTTTGGAATAGTGGGGGTTGAGTGAACCAGGGTCAGAGGTCACCAAAGCCTTCTGTCTCTCACTGACCATAGGATTTATTCCCAGGAAGCCATAGTGTCTTATATTCAAACTATTTTAAGCAAACTTTTGAATGACATGTAATGTCTTGAGGTTTGCATTTCCAGGATTCCCACCGGGTTTTGATGAGCAGTACTCCAGTTATTTCTAGAGCGAAGACGGATAATCAGAGGTTTTTTGTGCAGACTTTCCATCACCCCAACCCCCAGCAAGAATAAAGGGATGCTCTACAATTACATGCATGACATAACATTTTGTTGTGTGTCTCGAGAGGCATCATAGGTTGAACATGAAACATCTGCGTAGTAAGGTATTGAAAGGATAAAAGGGCTTCATCTCTTTCTTCACTCCTGCCATGATCAGGTACGTGGACTATTAAATCTAATGCACACATGTGACCCTGGACCATAAAACCAGTCAAAAGTAGCACAGGTATACATCAATTTGCTGTTGGGGTCAAAAGTATAAGTTTTTCATTTATGCCAAAAAACATTAGGCTATCAAGTAAAGATTGATGCATGAAGATATTTTTTTGTCAATTTCCAACCGTAAATATATCACAACTTAATTTTTTAGTAATGTGCATTGCTAAGAACGTAATTCGGACAACTTTAAAGGCACTATCTCTCTCTTTATATATTTATCAAATAGTTGTATCTCAGCCAAATATTATCCTATCATAACAAACCATATCTCAATGAAAAGCTTATTTATTCAGTTATTTAAAAAAAAAAAAATACCCTTAGGTCCAGGGTCTCAAATGTCAGTGTTAAATAAATGCACTATGCATTATGACCCATTGCATTTGTTCATATTTAATTATGGGTTATTTTTTTTACATTTTATTCGCATCACAGAGAAAACTACAACCTTGTTAAAATTCCTTTCCTCCCCAAAGTGTCCTATAGGCCTGTTGTATTTGGGTTGCCACCAAGTCTATAACAGTTTGCTTGCTTACGCTACTCCAAAGTAAAGCTTCGCCAAGAAGAAAATTAATATAACAAACAGTAAACACTTTCTTGTTTAAATCAGTACCTTAATTGCTTCTATAAATCCCCAATGCCTAAAAAATACAAAGTAGCAGTCAGACTAAAGGCTGTGAAAGTGGCACGAGGTATATAGGATATAGGAGAGCGGATGTGAGTCGTGGGGGGATTGAGTGAGTTGAGTTGGGGAGGAGGAGGAGGCTCGCGAGGCCCATCATCACATGACGAGACGTTCGCGCCTCTTTCGTAAACCTTCTTCAACCTGATGATCCTAAACAACTCGGAGGTTACGCGCAAGTTTAACTTCGGCGGAGGCCTAAAACGCGTCCTAAAGCGTCAACTAACTGGCGTCGTGACCGGCGTTCACGCGCGGGTCTGTGCTGTGGCGAGAAATGATTGTGGAAACTTTGAAATTGTGACAGTGTTTGTCGGTGGGACAGGCTTTGTGTGTGCAGCAGCTGGGGAGCTAACAGACAATGTAGGAGAGATGGATCAATTAATGGACTCTTGAGCGCTTAGATATTATATTTGGAGGTTGTCTTAACTAAGCACATGTAAGTGAAATTCGTTTTTAAAAGAATGATACTAGCGACTTCCGACGACTGTATTGGGGAAATTTAGTTAATGTGACTATGAAAGAAATTGGTTCTTATTTTTGGAAAGGAAATTAAACAATTACGCCTGACTTTTCACGATTTGCTGATTAATATTTAACCTGTGATACTAGCAGTTTGTGTACAGGCGAGTCATAACCTACCTTGCTGAGTAATTCTGGACTCTGGTTTAAATATGGTCTTTAGTTTTATCATTTAAAGACTGCAAAACTTGAGTTTGACGCTTATTCGTTGTCTCGCGCGTGTATTATATAAATATAGTATTATTTACATTCGCAAACTCATACTTGTAAGTGTTGGTGTATTTCACGTGGCTCCGCAATTCTTCACCATAGCAAGGGTCAGTCTTATCAAAAACCCAAATTCAGGTGAGAAACTATAGATAAAGACGCATTTAACACAGATATTTTTGGCAAACAGCCATAGGCGACCGTCGTGCAAAACTTCCTAAAATTTCCTAACACTTAACCCAGTTTTGTAGTCGTTTTCAGCTCTTAAAGATACTAACGTTAGGAGTTCGTTTCCTGTTTAAAACACCCACTCTTTTGTAAACAAGCTTTTTAGCGGCTTTGCTTAAAATTGTAGAGTAATAAATATGTTCTAGCGCTGAAGGGTCGATTAAACTTCAGCCTGTCGCCTTGTCGAAATCAGAGCTTGTGGGCCACACAAGCAGAAGATCGGGCACCGACCTCAAGGCCTAGTTAATGTTTGAGAGAACCTCAAATTCAGCGTTTTTCTGTCAGCCCTGGACTGATTCAAAATAATGCGTAATAAGCCTAATGCGCTTTTCTCACGTTGAAAAGCATTAAAATGCACGTAAAAATATATTTTTTAAACAACACGTCGTGAAGGGAACTGCATTTTAAAAGTGCTTATGCTTTAAATGGACTCTTTTGGCAGTAGACTTTGTATTTAGGCTATTTAATTAGCAGTGATAAAGGGCTTTCAACAAGTACCTATCTTGAGATCCTCCATTTTGAGAGGCCCAATGAGACACAAGCAAAGCGCGCCAATCACGAGAACCAGTGACGCTCAGCCAGACTCAAAACATACTCTGAAGAAGTTCAACTTTATAAAAATGCGAACTTGATTAACTTACCTGTAGTAACACATAAAAAGAAATAGTTTAGAATTCAAATGCATGATTAGGAAACGAGGTAATTGACAGAAATGTTTACTTGCTTTAAGGGTTGTAAACATTTTACAGTGAATTCTAAAGCTGTGTAATCTATGTAAACCTTTTAATTTTGTTGCTGTGTATTGTAATAAATTGTTCCTTTTAGATGAGATCTTCTAATTAAGGAATGAATGCATAATCATGAGATTGTTTGTCTCTTTCCTCCCTCCTAGGCGTGCTGAAGATCAATGAAGCATTTCCCTCAAATTAAGTACCAGAAGGCCACCCAAATGCAACATTATATTAATATGGCCTGCCTGCTAAGGTGCATCTTGTGTAGTTAGTGAAGTAGTATAGTATCTACTGCGCTAGATGCTCCTTTTGGCAGGAGGAGCTGTATATTCAGCACTTGGAGGCAAAGCCACAAACCCAATTCATTTGTTATTTTATTTGCTTACATGCTCTACTCTGCCATTATTATTGTATTACTCAAACTGCCCAATATCTACTTTTTTCCCTATGATCTATGTGAGTTTCGTCCTGGCAGTTCCAAAGTGCTCACAGTGCAGGTAGTGCCAGTGAATCTACTGCAGTGTTCGCACTTCAAGTATTGCCGGTCGCCTTCTGTCTGTCTCTCTGGAGCTGTGCTAGATGTTGCTGCTTATGGAAAAGCCCTGTTATGCGTGGTGAGTTTTGCAGGATTGCATCCAGCTTTATTACAACATGCTGTGCAAATCCATGCAAAACTCGCTGCACCAGGGACAAGCTTCTTTCTGCAATGAAGATGATTTCCAACTGTTAAATCCATGCAGTTTGTAACCAAGAAGTTTGTTTTTCTTTATTTTAAGTGTTTTTGTTTTTTTTTGTTCTTCTGCTGATATAAATCAAAAACACAGGATATCAAAATAACAAACATTTAAGATGCATGGATTTCTGTATTGATAAAAGGCAGCAGTTTAATCATGTGAGAAAAGAAATATAGTTGCATATTTGTTTATGCTTTTCATACAGATGTCTTGCTGTTTTCGGGTGGATGACTCTGCAATTTTAATAGTGGCAAAAATCGTCCAACAAAAATTGCACGGTATCCATCTGTAATCCGCTAGATTCCTTTACCTACATTTTTTTATTATTATTATTATTTTGAATATGTACCACTGTTTACTTAAATGGTTAATTCTCAATAAAATGTATATATTTATTATTCTACCTCGCAACTCTTGGAATGACATTGATTTCATAGATTTATTAGTGACTGTATGTTGCAATAACCCTTAACAGCACCAGATGGCAGCAGATATCTGATAAATAATGTTTGTTGTTTGCTCTACATATTCAAATGTATTTGAAAATTTAAATATGTTAGTCACACAACTTTCCGGGAATCCAATCCCCTTCTGATACTACCACATTTCACTTTTTTAACCTATTAAATTAGCATAAAATGTGATTGAGATCTGGTAGGGGGGAAAAGTCTTTGAATTTTGTGTAGTAGCCCAGATTGATCTTGGGCTCTCTGTGCGCATGACCGCAGCAGAGCAAAGGGATTCATAACGCGCCTCCTCTCTTCATAATCATAACTTTAATATCATCGAAAGAGTTTAATACCAACCGTTATTCTTTCGTAGGCGGTTTGTATAAATAATGCAATAGTCATGTGTTAATCGCACAGTCCCGCCTTAAGCAGGGAAGTGTGACCTTGATTTGTTGGCATGAAGTTTGTGTCTATTAATGAGGTGGAGATGAAGAGCTCCACAGGACTCTCCTCACACTCACTTCAGTGATGCCGCCGCTGAGTCCAGCACATCGCTTTCTGCTCACTTCAGGCAACGCAGATCGTTCCTGCTCTCTTCATTTGAGCTTATAATCAAATCTATCACCAGGAAGCGTTTTTGCGCCGCGTATCTCTTTACTTCAGCGCATTTGGATTCATAATGCCTGGACTGAAGTTGAACGGAGCGCTGATTTTGTGCGCCCTGATGCTGCCGTGCTCTCGGCCGAGCAGTCAGGTGCTGGACTGTCGCGAAGTGCGCTCGTCTTTTCAGTTTTTGTACCCGGGGATGAAATGGACCCCAGAAACGCCAGTATCAGGTAAACCGAGCTATTCCGACCTTAGGTTAAATATCTTTCAATGTTAAACCTTTGTCCGAAAAGCTTTCAAAAACACCGTCCGAAAGTTTCACTTGCCGTTTTATTAAACTTGTACTAATGTTTTTAAACCTGGCATAACGTGTGATTGTATATTTCTCTGTGGTTTTTATTTAACTACTGTCTTTTTGAAATTGAGTGGATATGTAGCCTATTGGACAGTGCTCTGCAGTAATTATTTTGTTATTGATATTTTCCAAAAGCGTCTGGCATAGTTTAAAGTTGCCTAAATTTGAGATTCAAGAATCCTTTTAAAATGTACTTTAATATACGACTGAGCCATATTACAGATGTACAGTTACAATGCTGTAGTACAATTTATAAACCTTCGGTATTAAAGTAAAACTGCTGTCAGCGAAATGAAAAACATGCTTTCTTAGTCACTAGTTTTGCATGTATTTTTAATTAAGCAATCTAACTCTGATTAACATTCTCCCAAATTTCACTGGTAGACTTTTTTTTTCGTTAGCTAATGAGCTAATGTTTATACTTTCGGTGCTATAGATGTTAAAGTAACTTTTACTGTTAACAAATTCGAAATTTTTTTAACGAATTCGTATACCAATAACTCACCTTGGACTGGTATATTCTAGCTTTAATTGTGCATACTAGATTGCTGTGAGACTATATTATCTTTCCCAGCTGTTACTAGTAACAGTAGTATGGTTTGTGTCTAATTACATTAAATTGAGATAGACTCTAGGAATAGATGCCAGCAATAGCCGGAATGCATACTACTTAAAAGTGACCACTCATATATGAACCACAAATCCCCATAGAATTCACTTGAAAAACAATTGCTACCAGTAAAAACAAGTACTTATCAGTATTAGAAATGTGATTATAGTAGCAAATGAATTGGCTAATTAGTGACTAATCTGCAGTATTACTGTTGTGAAATTGAAAAGGATACTAGTCATTATTGGCTTACCTATTAAAAAAAATACTAGTAACAAAAATACATACTAGTTATTTTTAAAGACCAAATGTTAAAAGCACTTGCCATACAGTTACTTTTTTATGTTTGCATTTCCTGTAGCTCATTTCATGGGATATTATTTTCACCCTCTGCGTGATGTGAAGCTCTATCAGTAGGCTGAAGATGAAATAAGTGTCCTGACTGGATTGTCATCTTCAGCTCTGAGCGGTGGCTGCAGAAGTAGCCCGAGGAGAGCTGTAAATGTATTTCTCTTAGCCATAACTAGTGTGAATTACCTGTCATGCTGGAGAAGGCGAATTGTGTTAGTCTGTTTATTGAGGTTGCTACATTTCCCAGCGGAGAGCTGAGGAGATAGATGAGTTGAGATGAATGACAGGATAGATGGCTGGCTCTCTACTTGACATCTCCCCTCAGCTGCTTGAAGCTTTAATTTTGTCTGAACTGGAGGCTGGAGAGAAGTGGGGTAGAAGCACTGAGTTTGTTTGGCCCTCCCTACAAAAATTCTGCTGAAAAGGATCTTGCTTTTCCCCAGTGACTGCATTTTGTTGTTAAGCTGCTTTATGTGCAAGTCTCTTCATTTTTTCCCCCCTAGTGGCAGGAATTGCTTCAAAAAAAGCTTTAGATTAAAAAAAAAAACTTTAGATAAAATTGCATCAAACTGCAGTCATTCGTTTTTGCACTTAAGTTAATTAACATCGCAAGTTTTGCATTTAAAATGAAAAAGGCAAGTTGATTTGAGTTTAGCACAATTGTATATATTTAATTTACTTATTGTGATACTTTTTTACTTAATTTGAATGATTTGAACCATGATTAGTCTTTCTAACACCATGTGATTCGACTTATAGGTGAATGAGTGTAAAATCCGAGCAATCTCTTATGGTTCAGCTGCTTTTAGGAGATATAAAGTGACCTTCCCGGTTCCATTTAATCAGAGGTGCTGTTCGGTTTTGCAGAGTTCACATTTGCAATTTAAATGGATTGCAATTGGGTTAAGGACAAGGAACAGAGTGATATTCTCAGTCATTTGCCTTCTCAGAGGAATTTTAACACATTTGAACCTTTATGAGAGTTTAAGAAAAGAAACCGGGTGATTGCACTGCATATCTTACTGGACTGCAAGAGCCTGCATCCACTATCTATTATACTTTAAATTAAATGTTCTGCTGTCAGTTGGTAAGAAAAATTATCGGATTGCACGCATAAGATATGAAACTTGCAGTTTTCATATGAATTTCTTCGACAGCATTTTGGATTGGCTGTGCTCCCCAGTAGCTGGTATGGGACTTCATGTCCTGATGGGTACAATCCTGCAATAAAAGCTTTTTTAAAGCCCTAGTTTTTTGAAACCTAAACATTGCTTTTCAGAGGAAGGACTGAGTTTTTTTTTTTCTTTCGGAAGTGTGCCGCAGGCAGTGTAGAGTCCTGATAATCCCAGCGGCACCGGGCTCTGGACTTTATGCCTGGTGCAGCAATTAGTGGTGCGGCGAAGCCTTTGGCTTTATTCATTTTGATTCATTATATGAACCGATACCACGCGGCCCCAGCATATGTAGCCAGAAACCTTAATTGGGTGTCCTTGTATTATGTCAAACTATGAAAGAATGTGAGGTTAATTGTTTGCGCCTCTTATTTGGTATTGATTTATGTGTTGGCCAAGTGCATCTTAAGAAGCATACGTGTTGAGAAAAATGCCATAATGGATGCATAAAGGACAGAAGTGAACTTAATTTTTCCCTTTTAATGTGTACGTTTATGACAGCATAATTTAAAAAATCTACTGACGGTTTGAGATATTTCTGTTAAGCTTTGTTTGTACACAATGTGCACTGTGCAAAAAGAGCCATCCAATTTCTCTGAAATGAAGCGTCTGTTCTGAACCCAGTGCACGTCGCTGGCCTTGAAGTGGCAAATGAATGTAGACAACCTTAATGTTAATTGGAAATGGGAACGACTTCAGGCCGTATAACGTTGCTGTCACCTTCTAGTGATTTTATTTATTCCACAGAGAGTTTTTCCCGGCCTGCTTGCAGATTTAATGCTTTGCTTGATTTGTATCGCATCTCGTGTTCTTGAGGTCCTGCGAGTTTGCTTCCAAAAGTTTGCACTTGCTGTGCTATGGAAACTTGCATTCCTCCCGGTCTGCTTCTCGTATTATTTGCAGCGTTCACCTTCAGAGACCCCTTTTTCTCAAGCACGCAACAGGCAGCTGCATACGCTGCCCTGTGACCCGTTGGTGGGCTTTAAACCGGTTGTATTGTTTGGGTTGATTTGTGATAGATGCAGCCTATGAGTTTCTATTCAGCTGCCAAATGTGAGTGGGATGGAGAGAGGAGGATCTTTAGCATGGAGAGAGAAAGAGAGAGAGAGAGAGATGGATGCACTGACATTAGAGAGAAGAGAGGATGTGATGACTGATGTATCTACAATGGAATACAAGGAGGCCAAGATGAGACATGCAGCCCGCAGGAAGATTGAACTGAATTCTAATCATACCGCATGTAATGCCACGGGGCCACAAGACCAAAAAAAGCCAATGAGAGGTTCTCCCTTTCTCCACTGGCACGTCTTTTCCATTTTTTTTGTTGATGTCTCTCTTGTTCATCCCGGCCTCCTCATCCCGAGAGGAAGAGCTGAATGTCAAAGCACAATAGACAGCTGACTGTCTTTGTAGTCTCAAAGGCACCTTTACACTGGCTCGCACGTACAGTCGCTACATCAACCTGACGTTTTGATGTGACGTCCCCTGCAAATATTGTATTAGATAATGAGTGCTCAAATAAGGATGAACGTTGTTAAACTCATAGTTCAGTGTCGTCGCTTTGGTTTCCGCTGAAGAGAGCGTCTGAATAATGAGGGGTTCGGAGGGTTGAATACAAAGTGAAGTCAGGGTCCATCTCCCAGCAGTCTCTCTGATCAACATGAGATGAGAGGGAGCCATATTCCCGTCCGCTGGTACTCAAGAATGAGATCCAGCTAATGAAGTGCCACTGACCTCCCTCAAGAGCTCATGTTAGAGGCTGTTAAGGGGCTTCTGTCCCGCTTGTTTTAATGTCAGTAATGGCAGAATGCATTTCAGATATACTTGTTCATCCCATCAAAGGCTAGATCCTCTCAGTGCAGACGGTATTGTTATTCCAATTATCAAAAGCAAGTCCTTGTAGAAATTATATACCTCGCTAAGCATTTTAACAAACATAAAAATAAGGAAAAAAACATTTAAAATAGGGAAACTATGTCTGCAACTGGTTGGTCAGCCGGAGAGTCCTGTTTCTCATCAGTTGAGCTTGTTTTTGGATGCTCAAATGTTTTGAAGTCACCGCTGTATTTACACTTTTGGGGGGAAATCAATATATAAATATATAAATTGTCTTTTGGATTTGAGACAATTTAGAGCTGCATTTTTAAACATGAGAATTAAAAACATTACTTTAGATATATGCATGAATATTCAGTCAAATAGCTTATTTTTCATAATTTATTATTATTATTATTTATTCATTCACATATTAGTACTGTAAAGAACATTTTACTACCTTAAAAGTACACATTTTTTGTTCTACTTAATGTTTTTATTTTTAAATTAATAAAAAAAACATATTTTTCTATATTATTTTAGTGTTTTATTTTGTAAACATTTCATATTATTTTTTATTATTTTTATGTAGAATAATTGAGGCATCATCATTATCCTCGTCATTATTATTATTATATAACATTATTTTTAATGTACATATTGATTTTTATATTCAGCGATCACTTCATGCATACTATATACAGTCATGTGTTTAGTGCTTGGAAAGTTAGCATTATGTGAAGTCCTTTAGAGACTTTAGTATAGTGTCAGGGGCCTTGGGCAGTGAAGTACCTTCATATTTTGATAAATGCCCACACAGTTTCTGTAATTATGAGATAATAGCTTAGGTCAATGTCTCTGGTAGTCTATTTGAAGTTGAAGGTGAGGGATCACATGCCCACAAGCCATGAAAGTTTCTACTAATGACTGTGGCCAGACTTTCTATTAAAGCCCATATCTTGGATTTTCCTGGGTTGATTGAAACAGAGCAACACAGCATGCTTGTGCGAGCTGCGGGCTTTTATTGTGCTGTTATTTACTATATCTTTCCCAAACCGAATCTCACCCTCGTGTGCTCCATGCTCTGCAAGTCTGAGGTACTTTCTTTCATTAAATACTTCCAATGGCACTGTAAGACGACAGACGGCTTTGCTTTAGTCCATTAACTCTCCTGCCTCCCTGGCAGAGGAGCCCGATTCATAATCATATACTTCGTATACTTTCATCAGCCCGTTGACTTTCCAGTTCTTTTAATTGTGCACACATATTGATGTCTTTGAAGCGAGTCTAGAAAGAAACGTCATAATTCCTGTGTCGTTGCTCTATAATTCATGCTTCTAATAACATCCTTTTAACATTTTCTGTATTTTAACACAGCATGTTTTCCCCACAGCCCCCATTAAACTTGCATGCTGATAGCTTTATAAATGGTTCTTAAGATCACGCTTATGCATGCATCTGGCTGCGCTCTGTGTCTTCAGGCTTGTTAAGGAGGAGCGTGAGGCTGAAATGTGTACACAGCACTCACCACGTCTCAGTCAGAGCCATCTTTTTCATCTGGGCTCCGACAGGGATACTCACACGCCTCAGGGCTTTGGGCGAGGCTGCAGGAGGGAAGGGGAATTTAGAAGTTTCTAGAAATTGTAGGCGATAAGGAAGGAAGTGAGTGTGTCATGACTCAGTGGACAATGAATATGGAAGAGTTCGTATCTATATAGAGGCCCAAGTCATGTTTTTCAGCTGGAGCCCTTGAGGGCACACCAGGGGTCTGAGAAAAAGTAACATGATATAGACTTTGTGACATTTTAAACTACTAGTTAAGTAAAGATCTCTTAAACATTTTAGAATCTAGCAACGTCAATGTGCTTATGGTCAGTGACATTATTCTACTTTTTAAAACTTAATTTGCAGTATTTAAATGCTATAAGGTGAATATTTCAATTATATGATAAACACGTTTTAATTTTGGGATGATATAATGTCAAATATTAGCGCAATGATATCATGATAATTACATATCTTCATTCAAAAATGAAATTAAGTAGCTTAATTGTATCGTTTGCAAGTATTAGTCTTTTATGTTTTAGAAAAACGTTAATAAACCTTATGAAATATAGAATTTGTCCTGGTTAGTTCAGGATTTAAAATGTATTATAATGCAGCCTCCTAGAAATGTACTGATACTTATGAATTTTTAATTTATGGTATGTTTGCATGATGTTTCATTCATACAAGATGTGTAGACTCGTACTTTGGATATATGTTATTATATTTGCTCAATATATATATATATATATATATATATATATATTATTTTTGCCTAAAATGGCAAATTATTTTAATTTTGGTTACATTTTGAACTAGATTTTCTTGGACAAAATTACCATTGACCCCTTAATAAAAGCTATTATAAAATGTTATATGTACACGTAAAATTGGTAAATCTAGCTGTTTTTTTGAAAACTGCTGTTGAAACAAGACAAACAAATGACATCAGTATGGTCACATGCTCAGTGCACAATATTTCTTAGACTGAGGCATCTACATTTTCTTTTTGAACAAATGCTTTCTGTTCCATTTTCAGAAGACAAACAATCTAATCAGTCATATTTATGAGCAGTCTTTAGTTAGAGACTGTGATGTAATATTTGTTTATGCTTCTCTGCTGGGAGCAATCTCCCTCCTGTAAAGTCCTTCACTTTTCCCTGACAGCTAGCAACTTCTCTAATAAAGTACATTTATCATCTGCAAACAGCAGACGTGCCGATAAAATTGTCTGTTTTGCTGAAGATAATTACTAAATCTGTCTGAGTTCTTTCTTCTTTCATACCTGTTCCCTTCTGCCAGCTCTCTCCCCTCCCCTCCACTCGCTAGGCTATTGACAGCTTAATAAATTTGCCTTGGAATCTGAAATTAGCTCGATCGTATCTGTCGCCGGTCCTTTGCAAGTATTGATTTTGGATATTAAGCCTGTCGGTACGCATATGAAATGTGCCGTCTGCACGATATGGCAGGTTTGCCCATGATTACTCGTTTCATATCCGTATTGGTGCAGATCAGAAAGTGTTGGGTTTTTCTTGCCGTTGTTGGTATTTGATGGCATGTGATGCTAATGGGTTTATTTACCCATTCCTAACAGGCACTGTGCGCTTAGTAGATCAGCATTTTTTCCTTTCCCCTAAGGCGATTTCTTTGACATTTTGTCTTCACATTTTCATATGGGATTTAGAATTTGGCAGCACTTAAATCTACTGCATTTTAATCTCTTTCATGGTCTATTAAGTTATTTCAATCAACAAACTTGTAGAGTATGTTTTTGGGATTTTGTTTTCTTGTCTTCGAACTGGTAAGGAATGAAAATTTTAAATGTGATCATTTATTCAGGAGCCTTCAGTTTAAGATTCGAAAGGAATGAAGTGATTCCGGATCCTAACAGTCCCATTAACGATTCTTTTAAATTTGAGAAGGAAGTATTAGGAAGGCAGTAAGACAATTCTATTGCCAAGTGTAACAACCAGGGTGCGATTTGCAGACCCCTCTGGTCTAAAATGGTTAAAATCCTGCTCGGAATCAAATGATTCGCGATTCCAATTGGAGCGCTTCGAATCATTTTGCGACGCAATTTTTAAAAAATTTTACGTTTCGGAAAGCTCTGTACTGCTGATACATTTTCCATCGTATTGAAAACATTTCATAACATAACACTTGCCTAAAAAGAAGATTTATCATGAGATCATTTATCACGATTTATCAGAGAAAAAAAGTTTTCAAAAGTATGCCCCCTCTGCTTTTTTCACAAATCGCACCCTGGCAACAACTAAGAATAAAGTTATTGTTAATGTATTTCATTCAGTCAGTCAATTCATTTTTTTAATATTATAAAATACTGACAGAATGTCATACCCATCAAATTAACAAGTAGTCAGTAAGTACACTAACTTAGGACTTAAAGGCAGACTGTCTTTTTTTTATTCACATTCATGCCATTCCAAACCTATTTTGTTAGGAGTTTTTTTTTTCTTTTTTCTGTAGGACAAAAAACAAGATATTTAGAAAAATGAAAAGTTACTGGGGTATAAATTCATATGAGTTTTGCTAAATCATGTATTTTATGAGTTGCTGATTCGTATGAATTTGTACGAATTACCTACCCGTCACTGGGGTTTAGAGAAATCATGCAAAATCGTATGAGGTCATATGATTTTGTGCAAATTATCCCCCTCTCGTCAAATACCTACAAATTAGTGAGATAGTGTTGCATTTTTGCGTGGACTATACATTTATACCTATTTGTCTTCTTGATTCAAGAACCAACTCTTAAGATTCATCTCAAGAATCGGCCTTCATTGCTTGTATCGTTAATTTAGCTCTTTTTTTACATCAACATAGTAAACAATTTCAGGGATATATTTAATCCTATTGGACGAATATTGTCAATTTTTAAACCACTTATAAAACTGAATGCTGCAAACAGCCTCTCTTAAACAGAGCAGTGACACTTTCGTCTCTGCCCAGATCGTGTTATGCCCTCCTTTTCTCCTACCCCATCATCATCCTCTATGTCTGTGTGAACTGGAGCATTGGGACTCCTCTGAAGTTTGTTTACAGCACTATCAATCAAACTAGTGCCACCTCCACCCCCTCAGGTAGCTGACATACAGACACTCACACACTTCATTTGGCTCTGGTTTAACAGCGCTGCTCTGAGATGAGAGGCAAAGTGACTGAGAACAAAGTTGCATGTAGGATGCTCTTTCAAAACAATAATGGAAATGAAAATTTGAAAGGACTGAGGATTTGCAGAGCGTAAGTTCTCTCCTTGCATGTGTAATCGCAAGATAATTGGCCACATTTCCAAATGTGGTTTCGCGGCCCCCCGGGGAAAACATTTGCAATAATCCCACTGATTTTCACTGCAGCCTTTTCCTAGTCCTGGTTCACATGCAGATAGGTCTCTTTGACCTGAATGCAGTTCAATCCCATGATGCACTCTGCACAAAACAACCCTAAACATGTGTTATTCAGTGTCGGATGTTCTGCAAGATGAGACGTGAGTATTGTGTGTTGTTTTTTCCTCCCTACTTCAGTAGGAAGGCATTTGCAATTCACAAAGTATCATTTAAAATTTGAGGAGATTTGATGTTTTATGCTTATTTGTGAAAAGAGCTGATAAATAAATTGTGAAAATGAACCTCTGTAAGGTTTCGATTGTGTAATTTTTTTTTTTCTTAACATCCGCCTCCAAGCCATCAAAGTTAACACATGGGGGACTTAATCAGGCGTTGGTCATTTTTATTTTCTGTATCCTTGATGTTTGATTCAGCAGAGATCAGATAGCATCGCTCTCTTTCTCTCCCCACAGGGCATGAACATTTTTAGATTATTATTCATATGTGAGCTACGAACTGAAGCACCTTCATCCAGAGAGCGTATTTCTCAATAGGCTTTTCTCTCCCAGCAAATCCAATTATGCCTCTTTTATAGATAACCTTCAAACCTCGATTCTAGTATAACGGGTGTCAACAAATCACCCGTCACCTCTTCATTCACTTCAACAAGACGTTCCTGTCAGTGTGTTGACTGTTTTTTCTGTTCATCCTTGTCTCTTTTATCCAATCCACATGGGGAGTTGCACTACTTTAGACTTTAAATGGACAGATTTTGCATAGTAGTAGTCTCCTGGGGTCTGTCTTTACCGAAATGTTCTCCCTGATTATCTTGTTTCCTTTAATGAGTGTTTGTTCTGTGCTAATCAGTTTGGCAGGATGAAATGCAATGCATAGAAATTAAATATCATGTTTCAATTAAGAGGCAGGTATTCATTTTGCTGTGTTTGAGATTTGAATAGGTAAAGCAAACAATGTGCGCTATAAAACAAATGGCTTTCTCCAGCTCTCTGATGCTTGACTCATAAAGCAAACATGCTTTCAGATGGATTTTATTAAGTGTCGCGGTCTGTTTACTTGTTTATTGCGACGGCTCTAACAAATCCTGCGTCTCTTTTCTATTCTTCAGGCTCAGATCTGCAGGTGTGCCAGCCGAAAGGCCTGACCTGCTGTTCTCGCAAAATGGAGGAGCGCTATTTGCTCATTGCCAAGCAGAATATGGAGTCCAGTCTCCAGGCCACCAGCGCTCAACTCAAAGTCCTCATCATTCAGAATGCTGCTCTCTTTCAAGGTGAGTTCCTGCAACAGTGTAAGTAATGATTCTAATGAAACTTTATGATCGTTTTAAAGGGTTATTTCACTCCAAAAGGAAAATTCTAACCCTCATGTCGTTCCAAACCTATAAAACCTTTGTTCATCTTCGGAACACAAATTAAGATATTTTTGATGAAATCAGACCCTCTATAGACAGCAATAAAACTGAAACCACCACCACCCTGTCGTTCCAAACCCATAAGACCTTCGTTCACCTTCAGAATACAAATTAAGTGCTATCTGACCCTCCATAGCCAGCCACACAACTGAAATATTCCCAGGTCCAGAAACAAATATCCAGTAAATACATTGATAAAACAGTCCACGTCACTGAGACATCAGTGGCTCAGCTTCAGTTTTGCAACACTACGAGAATACTTTAGTTGAGTAAATTATGTTCTTTTTGTTTTCCTTGCGCAAAAAAAGTATAATTGTGATGATATACTAACGTTATGTTTCTGGACCTGGGAATATTTCAGTTGTGTTGCTGTCTATGGAGGGTCATGTAGCTCTTAATTTGTGTTCTGAAGGTGAACAAAGGTCTTATGGGTTTGGAACAACATCGTGGTTGTGGTGAGTAAATAATGACAAAATTGTAATTGTGGGTTGAACTAAGACATTTTTGCTTTATGAAGTTATTCATGAATGAGAAAGAGTGTTTTTAGATCTAGAACTCACAAAGATGAGGTCACATTATGATATTTTATGGGCCAAAAAGGTTTATTGTTAATAGTGTATCAATCTATGAAGCTCCCACAGAGGTCACTTTCAACCCAAGCAACTTTTTGTTGGTTAAAGTAAGTTTTTGACTCTACTAAAGTATAAAAATACCATAATATGTTTGCAAATATTAAGAAACAAGAAAACGCACTTGTTTATCTGAAAAACAATTCTACAGTCAGTTATTCTCATTTGAAAATGTGTGCTCTGGGACAGAATCTCTGTGTTTGTGTTGGTCTGTGTAACCCGCCCTCTGCCAGTTTACCCGATTGTATTTTGCCATGCAAGGGTTGCTAGCTGGCGGAAAATATGGCATATTTAATCCACTTCATCATCATGTGCTCGTGCTCGTTCCTGTTTGTTGTCGTCAGTCTGGCAATCTGCATGTGTGTCAAGCCAGGTGAAAAAACCCTCTCCAATATCTAGAAATTGCCACATCCAGCACCTTTAATGGAGCAACTAATTAGTTGTGAAATCTATGTGTGGAAAACCTTCACCCACACACTGAATTCCTGGTTGATGGATTCCTAAAGAAAATAATTGTTTTGCCCTTTCAGAAAAAAAAATCACAGAACAACTGTAAATGTAAAACATTTGAATGGCTGTGCATGTTTGCTGGGCTTTTTTTTGTGATTTGTGCTTATATTTATTGCAAATGCAGCTCAGGACGTTTAACAAAAAATGAATATGCAATTTTCTACTTCTTCATAAAGCAAAATTTTCATAAAAGTCTTTTAAAGTGTTAGGTTGTAACTGCACATTTTCAGCAGTGTGACAACAGTTTAGCTGTTTTCTAAACACTTTTGCTTTTCGAGGAATGTAACAAGTAGTGGTGTTGCATAATAAATTGCTACAGTATTCTGCTATTTTTTTTGGCATATGAACTACACTACAGACAAACACACTCTAATGCAAATAGCAGTAGCATTTACTGTTGTTTAAATAAGCAGCCATGATAAGAGACTTCTTTTAGAAATATCACAACATCTAACCGCTTCCAAACTTGTGAGTGGAAGTTTAGATTAGATTAGGTTTCTAGCAGGCCTATTATTCATTGTTGTAGGTAAATCTTCCCTTGTAACCTTTCTTTAATTTTAAAGTTGCTTCCCCAGCACTGATTACAAATGGACAGCCAATTACAAATAGAAAGCAACATTCACACTGATTGAAAAATGGATCTTCTTGATTGGTCAGTTTAATGAATCGTGTAATTTGGCATCAGTGGGTCGCCTCCACTAATTGTGTTGTGCTAACCATGTTAGCATGCTAGATTTAGCTAGCCCCTGTCTGTTCAGAGAAGCGGTTCAATGCTAATTGCTTCAGCATTAGGACTGAGAGAAATTCCCAAACAGCCTGCAGAATTTCTGAAATGTGCTCTTGTCTCGTCGTGTTTTTCCCCGGCACGCTCCCGTAGGGAATTGCGAGCGGGCCTTGTTTGCAATCTTCTGTGCTGCTCTCCCCATTGCTTTTGATTCTTTTGTACTTTTCATGGCTGACACAGATCAAAGGGCTCTGCTCTCCACTCCAGCATCCTCCATCCCTTCCCTTCACTCAACTCCCATCAGCCCCTGCTGCCCCTCCCCACGCTAGCCTGGCTTTCTCACACACCGCGAGCAGCGCCAAAGAATCGGCTCTTTGATGTCAACTTTGCCAAACAATCATAAAAGTTAAGAGGCTCTGTCACAGGGACTTTTTCAGGGCATCTAGTGATGAGCGTCGCGCGCCAGTTTTCCGGGTCTCCTCATCGGTCTCATATCGCATTTAGTCACAGTGTGTCTCTTTTGATTCATGTCAATGGCTTGGTTAAAAGCCTCTAAAATCTTAAATGCAATCAGCCTGTGGGTGATAAAAGAGAGACATGTGGCATGTCAGGAAGTTTTTTTGACACTTCACTTTGTGATTCAGTCTGTCCTACAGATCAGGAGTTCTGAAAAATGAGGCACAATAAAAGGGTGGCAGCATCTGCTATAAAATATGCCACGGTGGTACCTTTTCAAAAGGTACTAATATGTACCTTTTTGGTACTACCATTTACTTATAAAATACTAATAAGGTACTAATGTGCATAATTTAAGGGCAAATAAGGTGCAAAAGTGGCCACATTGACATATCCTGATGAAGAAAGTTCAGGTGATATTTGTTATACAAATCATGTTTAAAAATAGTGCCACTTATGACTATTTTGTAGGATAATAGTGATATCGTTATGATTTAAGGCTTGTTTGGGTCCATTAACAGTGTTGTTGTTGTTGCTTTTATTTTTATTTTTTATGTGTATTTTTTATTTTACTTGGCCATTAAACAAAATAAGTTTAAGGTTTCTTTAATATTTAATTTTATTGCAGTTAATTTTATCACAGGTAGCAAATTTTTTCAGCGATTTTATCCTTGGTTAACTATAATAAGTTTGTTTGCTGTTTTCAAACTGCTAGACTAAGTGGATTGGTCATATCTGTTTTGATCCACAGCATTCATCTAGCTGATATTTATAAAGAAAAGTTATTAAAAACTGTGCAGACAGACAACTTCCATGGTGCAGATGATAAACCAGGGTTGGAAATTAACGGGAGCTTGTAACAAAAATGCCACCAAAATGAACAAAAATGCACCACAAATTCAAGAGAAATGGCTAAAGTTGCTAATGAACAATTAAACAATTGATGATGATGTCTTAATTCAAAAGATATGTGAAAATTAATAAAAAGTGTCTATTTGCAGTATTGCATTTTGAATCAAGCATGCACACTGCAACCAGGTTTTATGCGTTGCTTCTTTTTTTTCTTTTTTTTTTGCTCAGTCATACACATTTCCTTTGAGCTTAGGAATGCAATGACCAGTCATTGAGTGTGCATGCTCAGCGATTTAATTCATAATGAACTGACTGACTCATCATAATCAACACTGTGCTGCGCTGACGTGGAGAGACTGTTGAAGAAAGTTGTTCTTTTTATTTTCTTTGCCTACAAAAAGTATTCTTGTCACTTCATAACATTCAGATTGAACCTCAGATAGAGTATTCCAACGATGTCTTTCATGCTTTTCTAGACCTTGACAGTGTTCATTACTTGGCACTCAATGGGACAGCCACAAGCCTCCCGGTTTTCATCTAGAATCTCTTAAAGAAGTCATATTATGCCCCTTTTTACATAATATAATATAAAAGCCTGTTCACACTGGGACGTATATTGCGTGTGAATATCGCCGACGTTTAACGGCTCGTGACTAAACAAAGGGGGCCAATGTGAGTGTGCACATCGAAGCATCAAAGCATCATAAAAAAAAAAAAAAATAGCCTCAGTCTAATTTTTTTGGTTTGACGCACCATGTTAAAAATTGGTCAACCAATGAGACTGCGGCTTTTGTTCTGGAGCTGCTGAAGCTACAGTATAAGGCTTGGTTGCTCTCAGGCACAAAACAGTCTTGCAGAGCACACAAAGAAAGCAACGTTAGATAAAGAAGATGCACCTCAGCAAAATGATTGCAGAGCTGCTGGTCTCATTGGTTACTTCATCGCCGGAGCTGCTGCTTAAAATATCCATGTTTTTTGCCAGTTAACAAAGAAGCGTGTGAATGGTTTTGACAAGCACGTCTTCTAGGTCCATTCTTCTTCTCTGTGACACGCGAGTATCTGAGGCATAAAAAGCAGCGGCACCTTGTGTACCGGGGTATTTCTGTTTTCCATTAAGCGTCGCCATCTCATCGTCAGTGTAAATCGCGTGGGTATGAGCAATGAAATATGCTGACGATATTCACGTGCGGTGTGTACAGGCCTTAAGGCCCAATCCCAATTCTTTTTTCTACCCCTTTGCCTACCCCTCGCCCCTTCCCTTTGCCCCTTGAAATAAAGTGGAAAGGGGAAGGGTTAAAAATTTTCCCCTAAGAAATGGGACACCACTACTACACTGT
>JAUCMS010000024.1:11417319-11429600 GCA_032357445.1 Enteromius radiatus
GCTGTTTGGACTGAAATGTGTGTTGGGAGTGTGTGTACATAACCACCCTACAATGATAAAGATCCACAAGTAGTTTTCTTACGATTTAATAAAAATAAGTTGCCCCTTCTGAAATCAAGCCATTCTCAAATGCATGTCGTGTGGCATCACATCAAGATCCTAAAGAATCATATTAGCTTGTGGAAAATTGCTTATGTATGACCCCTTATTATTTTTGAAAGCATCCTCATTTTACAGCATTTTTACACGAGTCTCTAAAACTTTGAACAGTATTGCAGCTTTCCAGGTAGGTTCTTTGAAGCATCTTGGGGACATGGCACCGTTCTTCTGGATTTAGTCTGTCTCAGTTTGTTGTCATTCTAGTGGTAAATATAGGATTAAATAGTAATTCCAGAATCTGTCTGGTACAAAGATACAGTGACAAACGACTACTTCAAATATTTTGCTTTAGTTAGTTTGCTACGTTGTAGGGATTTATTTTTTTTTTTACAGAAAAATGTATGTAATACATCTGACTTCCTTTGGATTAAACAAACACATTCAGAGTTTTTATGAAGTGTTTATTTCTGTAGGCGTTCTATGTAATAAAAAGCAGCATTTTATAATTTTCTAATAATAACAGCATTTTAAAGTGGCACTAGAAAACTATTCTGCAGTCCTCTGAAAACAGCTGAAGCACTGACAATAAAACGTAGTTTGTGGCATTGATGCTTTTATCTATACTCTTCAGAACTGATGGTTAGAGCGTATGTGTAGGTGTGTGACCTTTCCACACAGATTTTGAGTTTTGAAAGCTATGTTTCACAAATACAGTAAAGTCCTTGGTTGAGTTCAGCAAATATAGAGCTTAGCTTCTGTCAAGAATTGATCAGAAACTTTGTGACATCCAAGCCAATCTTTACTCTGGTGTGTGATTTTTTTGTTTTCTTTTCTTTTCAAGGGAACAATGCTGAAAAAAGGAGTTTTTTGCTCCTATACTTCGCCTATCCTTTTTTCTCTGTGATCAACAGCTGTCAACTCCGATACAAAGGACATGTCATGGGGAGAATGGTCAATTAGCCTGAAGATGGTGTTTGTGCATGTGTTTGCCTGTCAGTTGGCTGTAAAGTGCTGTCTGCAGACCTAATCTGAGCCGACTGACTATGATTTTCCTCCCTAGACATAACCTGTGTTCTAGGATGGTCTGTGGTGGAATGAATTCAAGGAAGACTGACATTTTAAATGTGCCAAAATGCCAGTGCTGAGCCAAAGGTACATAGGTGTAGATTTGAGTGTGGATGATAAGGACATGTCTCTGCTATAGTTAAAAGACTATTGAATAATCCCTAGGAATAGTTCTAGCAGTCGCAGCTGTCAGAATGTGCAGTTGCAGGAAAATGCATCTGTACCCTTCAGATACGTTTAGAATTTACCATATACTTCTAAATAAAAATAAAATGACCTTAAATCACAACAAATATCAACTGATGAAACACAGTGTAAGCGTTCACAGTTTTGCTCCTGCAGCTTGTATTATATACAGCATGTATTAAAAGTAATATAATTCGATTTTTATATTTATATTTTAAAATGAAAGTTTTATTTGTTTTCATTTTACAGCACTTTTGACCTTTGATGCTGTTAGTTAATAAAAATCTTAACATTGCATTAACCGTTGTTGAAAAATGTATTAATTATGTTGAGATTTTTATACACTAGTAAAGATGAAAAATGATCTAGTGTTAAATGTGTTAAATAATTCAGTTAACAAATGAAGTTAACCAATAAGAAACTTTATTAGAATGTGTTAGGATTTATTTTGACATTTTATTATTCAGCGTACAAATGTAATATTTAACTAAATATTAAATATAGTTAAAAAATTTATAATTATTAATTATTCATTCAAAATAAGCAGCTTAAGACTCTTTATTTTATATTTATTTACAATAAACAAATTAATAAATAAATACATTTTTCAAAATAAAAACTACTGATAAGAAGCATTAGAAGTTATTTCACTGTGTAGGATAAATTATATTTTATCTGTATAGTTTGATTAAAACTGAACTTTTTTTTTGCAGTGTCTGTTCTGGTGGGTGTTAACCATTTTTCATCCTGTTGGCTTTAGCACCTTCAGAAGTTTCCAGAATGATTCTTGTTCTTACCTGAATCTAATTCTGCTGTAAAACAATGATATTACATCTCAGTGTGAAGAGCCCTGTGGCCATGTTCTATCTAGCGTTGTGACATCTCACTCATCAAACCTCTCATTGAATGTGCTCTTTCTTTCTCTCATTTCTCCTTTTAAAGTGGGCCCCCTCTCTCTTTGCTCTGGAAAAGAATGCATGATTTATGAAGCACTATTTTTACCAGTTACTGAGCAGAAGCGAGGGAGCAATGGCGACAAAAGAGAGAGAGAAAGAGAGAGGAAGAAAGAACAAGATTGAAAAGCATACTTTAAGGGTGCATGAAAGTGATGGAGTGAGCAGAAATATGTTTCCCGGAAGCCGATGTGTGCCAGAGGGACCGGAGCTCCTTCTCCTCTGACCTCGCAGCTGTAAACGAGGAGGTGCAGGCGGATTCTGCTGTAGTTACTTTCCACCTGACACCGAAGATGAGAACAGAACAGATTCACACAGACTCATAGCACCTCCAGACTCTCAGACTGAACACCTGGGGGAACATCTCTGTTTTCAGGAGTGAGCGACTGTGACAGCTCTCAGTAGATCTGACATCAGCTAAACTTATCAGAAACATACGCTTTAGTCTTTCAAAGTTTGGGGCTGGAAAGATTACCAAATCTCATGCTTGATCTTAGTACAGTTTGAAATAACTCTTTTCTTTATTAATATATATATTTTTTAAATGTCATCATTAATTCAGTTTACAATGTCACATGGTCCTTCACAAATCAATGATTAGTAAAATTCTTCCAAATATCTTTTATGTTCAACAGAAGAAATAAATTCGGCAGTGTTTTCTATTCAAAAGTGCTAAATAGCATGAAGTCACATATACAGTACCACTATTGCTACATTAATCTACTGACAACAAGATGCTTTTTTATTTTCTTTTTTTTGTATTTGTTTAGTAGATCAAGATTGAAAGCTCTGGCATTTAAAGCGTATTCTCTAAGCCAGTCTGAATGGTGATAGACGAGTCCAGGAAATCGCTGTATTCTTGCTTAATTTCAATCTGACATGGCTCTTTCTATGCCTTCAAAATGCTGCTTACGCATTACTGTGCATCAAATGCTTTGTCAAAACGATTTCTTTCCTATAGACACCCAAAGCTAAATCTATTATCCCTAGCTAAATCTCCGCTTATAAATCTCACTTCTGACATCTGATGAGATAAGCTGTATTCAAAACCATTGTAAAATAGCCTACATTATACACACACACACATACTCTCCATAGGTGTAATGGTGTTTATACTGTACAGACTCTGTGTGGTATTGTCCTTCACTGACTCTACACCTAATCCTACCCCTTACAGGAAACTGTGTGCACGTTTTGAATTTCATAAAGCACAGTTTAGTATGTTTTTTGAGCCTTTTGTTTTATGGGTAAGTGTCCTCATAAACCATGTTTACTGTATGTTGTAGTACCCGTGTCATTATACACATTTGTGTCCTCGTAAACCACAAATGCCTGAACATATATGAGCACCTGTTGCTGCACATTGGCTGAATTTGGCAGCATTTTCATTAGCAATTTAGTGATAGTATTCTTTTCCACACTCCCATTTTTGAGCTAAATCTGGCTATGATTGTTATTAATATTAAACAATGGTGATGCGTTAGTTATATACAGTGGGTATGGAATGTATTCAGACCCCCTAAATTTTTCACTCTTTGTTATATTGCAGCCATTTGTTAAAATAATTTAAAGTTTGTTTTTTTTCCCCCTCATTAATGTACACTCAGCACCCCATATTGACAGAAAAACTGAATTGTTGACATTTTTGCAGATTTATTAAAAAAAAAAATGGAAATATCACATGGTCCTAAGTATTCAGACCCTTTGCTGTGACACTCATATATTTAGCTCAGGTGCATTCTGCTGCACTTAAGGCTTCTAAGAGCACAGTGGCCTCCATAATCCTTAAATGGAAGACGTTTGGGACGACCTAGAGCTGGCTAACTGAGCTGTCGGGGGAGAAGAGCCTTGGTGAGAGAGGTGAAGAAGAACCCAAAGATCACTGTGGCTGAGCTCCAGAGATGCAGTCGGGAGATGGGAGAAAGTTGTAGAAAGTCAGCCATCACTGCAGCCCTCCACCAGTCGAGACTTTATCTTCAAGACACAAGAAAGCCTGCATGGAGTTTGCTAAAAAACACCTGAAGGACTCCATGATGGTGAGAAATAAGAATCTCTGGTCTGATGAGACCATGATAGAAGTTTTTGGCCTTAATTCTAAGTGGTTTGTGTGGAGAAAACAGGCACTGCTCATCACCTCCAATATAGTCCCAGCAGTGAAGCATGGTGGAGCAGCATCATACTGTGGGGGTGTTTTTCAGCTGCAGGGACAGGACGACTGGCTGCAGTCAAGGGAAAGATGAATGTAGCCAAGTACCAAAACCTTCTGCAGACTGCTCAGGACCTCAGACTGGGCCTAAGGTTTTTTGTCAATATGTGTGTACATTAGTGAGGAAAAAAAAATGAACTGATAACAGAGTGAAATTTTTAGGGGGTCTGAATACTTTCCATACCCACTGTATGTGTGTTTTAGAGCACAACCTTTTGACTTAAAGACCCCCGTTGCATTGTCCAGCATGTTCTTCAGTAAAAACAATAGTTATTTTATCTAACTTAATTCCACATGTAATGCAATTTAATTTAGAGTTAAAAATGAAATATTTGACATGCCTACTAGTAGTTTTTGTTAAGCATGCAAGTGCTTGAAATTTGTTCCCTGTTGTTGATGGTTAATAATAATTAGCCTAAATACTTGTAAAATGTACTAAATTATCCTGCAGCCCTCTTTGATGTTTTCTGAGGCCCCCCTGTTAAAGAACCACTAACTCTTAACCAATATAAAACCACTGCATCATGTGATCTTGAATGTCTTATTGCTTTAGTATCTCAGCAAAAAGCATTGTCTTCTACTTGGGCCTCGTTTATCATTTAACCTTCACATATGAATCATTTTGTATTTTCAGCTGTGCTGATAAGCCATAGTTTCAGCTTAGGATGTATGTCTTTATTAAACATTGCGCACTGATGTCATGAAGTGTATGCAAGAGTGTTTTTGTTTTGTATTAATGAGTGTGTGTCTGGTCCTAATGCTTCTCTCAGGGGTATGTGAGGTACAGATAAAAGGCACTGGATATTTAAAGAGCCTCTCTGTGAGACGCCGCTTATCTCAGTGTTACTGTTAGCCAGCACATCCTCTGTCGCCTGCCTGATATTAATACCCCTCTAATGAGAGAAACAATCACACAGTCCCACATACACAAACCCGCTCTCTTGTGCCACAGCTCCCCAAGGGCCCTGGATACACACATACACTAACACAGAGACAAACACACACCCAATCGCATTAATCAAAGCCGTGGGGACACAGACCCGCAACACAGAGTAAATTACAGCAGGAAAGAGCCATGTTTCAGACTGGCCACTAATGATTTCCCATGAGCACACACCACAGAGAGCAGTAGGGAAGAATGTGTGGGTGTCTGTGATTAGAGAGGATTGTGTACATGCAGGTTTGCAATTGATAGTTAGAGTAAAATCCATTGGGATGAGTGTTTTAACCTGAGCAGAGGAGAGCGTTTGATATGTCCAGGTTTGAGCGGTACCATTGCTTTAACGTGGCAGTGCTTAAATGGTCTTAATTAACAATTTTTTTGTTTTTTTTAAATCATGTAGTGTCTCAGCAGACATGCTATTTTATTAAATATTAAAATTGAGCAAACAAGTACTTTATTCTGTTTTCGATTTTACATACAATATTACTCCTCTGAATCAGTTCTTTTCAGTAGGTCTGAATCATAGTTAGAATCAACAGGAGCTTTTTCAGTGTAAAGGATTTACTCAGATCATCAGTGGTTCTTTACTGCACAGAGAAATCTTGGTGTTTTCACCCATGTGCTGCTGTATGTTGTGCGTTACATTACACTAATACTTGTCACATGCAGGAAATAGGGAACACATTTGAATGGATACTTTGCAGTCTGAAGATAAAGCCACTTTTCACATCACAGATATCCAACACAAACATACAAGTATGCTCCGGTATAAAGATATCTAGTGCATCCCTCTAAATTGCATCCCAAAATACATTTTAGAGGGGTTTAAGGAAGAAGCATTGTGACTGATATGCTTGTTTATATCTTATACTGCCCTTCAAAAATGCACTGGGACTTTAACATATTTTTATAACTTTTATAGCGTGTTTCAATAAGACGATAATTTGCAGAATTACTCCAGCTGGTGGCAGCAAGTGAGCCAATTAATCAATCATTCAACTGTTGTGTTCAGAAACACTGATTCTTTCAGCAACAAAGCATGCATTCATTCAACTGAATTGCTCATTTTTAAAATAGAGATTACATTTTAAAATTAATATAATTTTTCATAGAGAAGCTTGAACACAGCTTAGCTATTTTTGTTTAAAGTAGTTTGTAACTTTGATGCATGCACTTTTAAATAGCTGTGGTTTGAGTGAGAAAAGCAGAGACATATACAGAATAGCAACAATAGAAAGTGTTGCAGTGCTTGAGTATGTTGCGTCAGGATTGCATTTGTGTCGAGGCACTCTGATCCGATCTTCCACTGTACCGCTTTTGTCTCTGTCTTGTTCTGTGTTTTGCTTATTCTCTTAATCTTTCTCTCTCTCACACACACACACACACACATCCAACATACATCAACAGTATCTATTTACCCTCCCCTGGGCTGTTTGCTAGAAAGAGCTTCTATTGATCTACTCTGATAATCATGTCGTTTAGCTCAACAGCAGTTTGTTGCTCTATTTGTTGGTGTGTGTGGAAATTTTATGAATGACTGTGGGGTGAGTCCGATCACCCCACCCACTGATGTTTCAGAACATGTTCAAAAGTATATCTTCTTGTTATGTTTGGCCACAGCGACCGATCCCGCAGCCCGCATGAAGATGTCCTTGTACTATTGATCTCCTGTCCCAAATCCCATCAGAATTCCAGAGCCTGTTTACCCAGACACACACACACATTCATTCATGAACAAGCAGGCACAATATGCCACAAGCATTACATGGCAAAATTACACCCTGGACCAGTCCCCATGGGAAATTAAACCAACGGCAAATCATTAAACCACAAGCTAAACATTAAGAGGCATTTGCATTTTTATTGCACCTGAAAGAATGGCAAGACTCCATTATCTCACACAGCCAGTGTGGGAGCAGGGTATTACTATTATTATATTGTCCCGTATAAAAACAATAGTGTTTAGCACTCACGAGAAAGGGAACGAGAGGCTTGTTTACTTACGCTACGTCTGCAAAGGGTTATGATTATTGAAAGAGCGCAGCCAGAGTGTCTGACAGAGCCAACAATGCCCCGTTTTGTTATGTAAATCCTATTGTCATCAAACCCAAACAAACAAACAGGAGGCAAATGCGGCACCATCAGCCAGACAATTAGCTGAATGGGAAGGAAGTTTTGCAGGGACAGTTTGTCTCATTAATTGCTTTCTCAGCTGGACGTCTTCCAGGACTGTGTCCAAGAGTGATCACATTTAGCCCTCCAATCTTCTCCTGTTCACAGGTGAGCGGAATATGTGCACACGCACCCCCGCGGGTATCTCGTGCCGCGGCGCTGTCAGCAGAACACGCAGCTGCCTCGCCGGTGCCCCACAGTCGCCCTACAGTGAACTTTGACCCCGATGAGACCCTCTTTGGACGCCGCAGGTAATGACGTAATTCAGTTTCTAAAAAGTTTGTATGGGAAGTGATTTAAAGAAAAATGTTAACATGAACACTTTTCCTAGAGGAACAGTATAGAGTAGTCTAGTATTGTCAAGTGTTCATGCTTCATTTAATGATTTAATCAGACATGCTTATGAATGTAGCAAGTGACCACTGTGTTTAAAAACTAGTCATTGAATCATTGACTCACCTGAGTTATTGGTGTGAGATGCAGTTGTTCTGCTTGGAGTCAAATGACTTTTATTGGCAAAGTTTTTGTAAAACATTTAATAATCTCGTGATCACGCATAATCAGAACTTAAATGCAGGCACATACTTTTCAGACACACGCTTAATTGAGAATTTATGCCATGGGCCGAATTTAATTAAAAACTAATATAAAAAAGGCAAAGACCAAAAGGGCAGGTGTTTGAGCATCACTTTGGGATTGGCTGTGGACATGCCTGCACTTTGAAATTTTCTGATTTCACACCTTTGTGTGACTCTCAACACCATATTTGACAGGCTGAACACAAACAATGAAATAAATGTCAGTCTGAGTTTCTCGCTCAAATTTGACTTGAAATAAATGGCACTTACAGTGCTTTTCGAGCTCAGCTGCCTCACTGATTCTAATGGCTAACCTTGTTATTCAGCCGTAATGAAACATGAGGATGACCTCACTACCCTTTACCCTCAGCTCCTAAAAATGCCAATCAGCAGCTGGAAATACAAATGTTCCTGTATTTTATTTTAATCCCTTGAGAGTCCTCAAGTGCTCCAAACACTCAAAGAGCACTGCAAAGCATTTCTGTTATAGAATTGACAGCAGGTAAATTCAGTGCAAATCTAATGAGTGTATAATAATTGAAAAATAGGAATTGCAGTCAAGCGTAATGCCGTGCTCATGCATCTCTTCATACAGCTCACATCTTCTGCTGCTGTTTGTGTGGAGTGCATTGAGATGCTGTAATAGACTTCAGTAGTACTTCAGCACTCACACTTTCTCTACCTCTGGCTCTCTCTCTTTCTTCATGTTTTCTCTGTATAGATCTTCACTGACCTTTTTTAGGGGTCTTACAACCAAATCAAACAGCCTATTCTGTGCTTTTGAGTATTTGAGAGATGCTGTGTGCAGGGGCGACAAGCACCTTTTTTCTCTTTCTGTTCTTTTCTTCTACTTCTTTCAACATCAAAGATAAGAAATGAGGAAAAAATGTACTTGAGTGTGTTTCAGTCTGTTTGAGTTCACATTTTGATTGATGTTTAATGCATAGTATTTATTAATATGTGTGTATATTTGGTGTATACTCATTCTAAATATAGTAAATGAAAATATAGTAATTGATTATGTCTATCACATACACTAACATTCAGATGGGTGTGCTTACCAAGACAACCTTTATATGATCAAAGAGAATAAAAACTAAAATTAATATAATATTGTGAAAGATCTATATTATCGACTTTTCTTTTATACCAAAGATCATGTTCCATAAAGATATTTTGTTATTTCCTACCATAAATATATTAGAACTTAATTTTTGATTGGTAATATGCATTTCTAAGAACTGAATTTAGACAACTTTAAGGGCGATCGAAATATTTTTTTGCACCCTCGTATTCCATATATTTAAATAGTTGTATCTCAGCTAGTTGTATCTGCTGTCCTAACAAACCATACATTAATGGAAAGTTTATTTATTCAGCTTTCAGATAATATATAAATCTCAATTTCAAAAAATTAGTCGCAAATCATTGCGGCATAAAAGTATGAATTAAAAGAACAAATACAATTAGAATAACCTTTTACTGACCCCGACCTTTTGATTGTATAGTCTACATAAAGTAATAATGAGTTAGTATGTGCATGAGTAGAGAAATGCAGTCTGTATTTGTGCTGTGGTGTTCAGGCTGATGGTGACGGAGAGATGCTCATTAACACAGGCTTTGTCTCCTGCCGTGTGAGTGACATTGAGCTGCCTTCTGCCCTCTCTGTCCTGTGCAGTTCCACTCTCCCTCGCTCTGCTGAACAGATGAGAGCGGCCGAGCCAAACACAGTGGGCTGTTTCCTCTCCAGCATAATGTCAATTAACAGTCAAAGCGTCTCAAATCAACTTAGCCCTGACAGGAAACAACAAGTAATGGAGTAGATCATGTTTCACACTGCGTTTGACCCCAAGCCCATTTTCATTTTTCAGATTTTTCTCTCTTTTTTTTCTCCATGCCCCTCAATTTTCCCATAAATCCCTGTGTCTTTGTTCCCTTTTTAATCATGCCACTGTGTGCACACCATCTAATTTAATTTATCATTTCTTTGAGTCCACTTTCTCTCTCTTTCTTCTTTCTGCTGCTGTTTTACTTTTAATTTCCTCTCTGTCTGCCGCAGGGAGTTTATCTCGGGTCTGAGGGGCTTCAGTCAGTTCTACAGTGGCCTTGGAGAAGCCCTGTGCAGCAAAGAGCCGGCGGCACTCAACAGCTCCCTCTGCTGGAACGGACAGGAGATGACAGACAAGTGAGTGCTTCGATATGATGACCCTTGTAACTACATACTAATACAGTGTTCTTCCTTTTTAAACTCTATATATTCACAATATAGTATAATAAGGACATAAATGTTCATTGAAACGTTAAGCAAATTCATTAAGTGGCATATTTACTTGCAGATATAGTCTCTGACATGTAAAGTAAGATTAATAGTGGGTGCTGAGCTGCAGAGCAAGTGCAAGTGCATCATTGCGGTTACTATGGACCCTTGCCAGGGAGGACAGTATGTTTAATTTGATACAAATAAAAATTAGTGTGCAAGGGAGCGAGTACAGCCTGATGAATAAGTTGTACTGTCTTAAGGTTCCAGGTCACGTTTAATTTTCACAGCCTGGGCATTTTGTCGACCCGAAACTTTTTTTTTTTTGGCATGGAGGGAGCAACAGTACAAACTACTGAATGGACTGTACAGCTATTCCTTTGCAGCCTTGTTTTAATTTGAGATTAAATATGGTGTTTTGCCTCGCTAAGGACATATGTTGTATATTTTAGGATGGCTGGAATGCTATATTGAGCAATCAGCATCCAGAGCTCCTATAATATACCTTATTTGAAAATGGAAGAGGCTTTTATCTCTCTACCACCCATGCACTCTCTCTATTAATGTTTTTATTCTGACAGTTTTTGCTAAGTGGGTAAAAGTAGCATATATTACAATAGAATCAGCCTCCTAAATGCTTTCCAATATTACTACAATCTCAAAATGGCCCCGAAGAGACATATTGCCCCCGAGCTTGTCACGAATCTTGAAGTCTAAAAAGCTTTCTGAATAAAACGGAGACAGCGTAAGTGGCTGGTAGCTGAGCAGATGATTTTGTGTGTGTGTATCTAATGAGTTTGACTGACTCCAGTTCCATCTGACAGGCAACAGGGTGTGAATTGTGATGTGGTCTTTGTGGGGTAACTGATGATGGGTGGTGGTGTGGTGGCTTCCCTATGCTTGGCTAATTGCGTCGTTCGCTCTGTGACTGCATGTGCCTGGCTCTCCATGCGGCCTTTGGAACCCAATTTAAAAATTGTCATATTTCAGTGCACTATGTCCCACATGCTTGTGTCCCATAACTCTCTCACTCTGCCACAGTCCAAATCAAGTTAAGGTTGGCAAATGACAATAAATCAGTGCATCCCTGACCCGAACAGAAAAGCTTTAAGAGCTGCAGTATCTCATCCTAATGACTTGGAAATATCAGCTCAAAACTGAAGTGATCATTAAAGTCAACGTGAAATCAAAATGGATTCTATTTGCTGCCTTAATGCTTGTTCCTGCTCTTATGGCATGGGAACGATTTATAGCTGCACGTTATTCAAAAGAAATCTGAATCTTTAATGAAAATGTAAAAACTTCCTCTGAAACTACATGAATTTTTTTGTTAACCAATAGCCAAATGGCTAATTAGCCATTTTAGCAAACTGCCATTTAGTCTGGCTCCAATCTAGTATGTAATGGCCACTATTCACAATCAAACTGATTCCCACCCCACATTTTCTCAATGGATTTTTTTTTTTTCGCTTTGAAATGCATGATATTTTAGAACAAAAATGAGTTGACTTTAAATAATCGCAAAAATAATTTTTTAGGGGTTGTTTCAAAAAGTTTAGATGTTCACATACAGTATTATGGATAATAAATGATTCTTGTTTTTTCTGGGAGTCCCCTAGCCTGGGCCCGCCCATACTTCCTGTGACACTACATTCAATTTCGCGAGCAAAGTCGGTCTGGCCAATCTGCCATTTTAGAGCATTTCTGTTGCCAAAAAAATGGGAACCAATGAGAAACGAGCTCCTCCCCCACCCCCGGCACCAGAGAGGCGGGTGTAATGCGATGACGCAGTAGTTCTGCGATCGGAAACCATACCGGCTTT
>JAUCMS010000024.1:11433783-11445433 GCA_032357445.1 Enteromius radiatus
ATGATACTCGAGTAAAGTACAGATCCCTCAAAATTGTACTTAAGTACTGTACTCAAGTAAATGTACTCTGTTACTGTCCGGCTCTGGTGACACTGAAAACTAATGGCTACTGAAAGTTCAGATTTGCATCAACAGGAATAAATTACATTTTAAAATATATTTTTATATTTTTTATATTTAAAATCTCACTTTTTGAACAGTTTGTTCATTTTAAACTCTTCCACAAAAATAACTCACAATGGTCTGAATGGAATCAGTTATTATAAATCATATAGAAGCTATATTGTGTGATACTCGCATATTAATATGTCAAGTTTTCAGTTCTTTGCTATAACATGAACATCTTTATATAAATCTTTAAATACTAAAATCAGCTTCAAAATCCATGAGCCACAAGCACTGACTAAACTGCACTTTTTTTTAATTAATTAATTAATTTATTTATTTATCTATCAGTTTGCATAAAACAAAGACTCAATATTCAGTTGAAAGTTTCAAATAATATTTCTTTCTTGTATATTGCGTGGTATTTCAGTGCTGCAGTGTGATCGGCCAGATAGAACTGAATCTTTTCTTTAATTTAAAACCCGTCTAATTAAAATGCATAAGATGTTTTTGTGATGAAAGAATTCTCACTTCAGCTACCCATATACGTTTCTGCATTAAGGTATGATTAATTCTGTATCTTCCCACCATCCTAATCAGAGCAAAGCTGAGTTTTTCAGGCACGCAGGACTGAGCTGACCTGATGCTGCTCGACCCTGGTCAGCACACAGGTGGGTGCTTCATGCGTGAAGCTCCAGCTAATCTCATCCTCCATTAAATGCTGCCCATATCTTCTGATCTCCTTCTTCTAATGAAGCTCATGTCTGTATTATTAATGTGATAATTAAAAGTGGGAGGTGAGCTGCCATCTGGAGTAATAAGGAGAATAAATAAGTATGGAAATGTAATTTGGCTTAATGAATAAGCAGTGCATGTAAAATAAGGCAGCATGAAAGATGATTGGATAGAATTGTTCAGGATTATGTCATCGCTAAGAATGGATCATGAGGTCATATCTTTGGCTCATACATCTAAAAGCTCACAGGACTGCAAGTTTTTCTTCATTTATTTTTACAAAAATGTCCTTAAAAATCCTAAAAACAACATATGATGCATGTTGATATAATGCAGAAGAGTTTTATTTAGTTTCAAGAATTAGTTTTTTTAAATTATTATTTGTTAAATTTTTTTTGCATGCACATATATATATATCAAATATGAAACAAATACATTAAATAAAAAGCAAGAAAATACAATTCATACAGTTCGGGAAGAGACCAATTTTTTTTTATATATGTAGTTAATATTAAAATTTTCTTTAGGTTAGCATGATTTTATTGTGTTAGCTGTTTTTTCAAGTTATTTTTTACCTAATCAAAAAACCCAACTGCATTTTGACCAAGATGTTTTTGAAAAACATGATTTTTGAAAATTGTAAAAATGAAGTTATCTGTTTTTGCTAATTAACTGTGTATATATATTATATATATGAAGAGTTAATTTGTGATAACATATATGTGTGTATGTATATACATATATATATTTTTTTTGTATTTAGTATTTTACCTAAAAGTTGTAAAAACAACATATAATACATGTTAATATAAGAAAAGAAAAGTTAATGAAGTTTTATTTCGTGAATTTTTTGTTGTTAAATTTCTTAGTGCACACTAATATAGAGAGAGACAAAGAAAGAAAGTTAGATATATATGAAATATATAAAACAAATACAGAAAATAGCAAATCTTTATAGATATGTCTGTCTTGTTTTTCAATAAAGAGCTGTATAAAGTACATATACATTCTATACAAATATATTTATTACTTTTTAAACTGAAAAACAGCACAAAAAGTAGTGTGTATGTTCTTGATGAGCATGGTCTTCTGTGGATAAGTTGAGGTTGGTGTCATGATGTTATCAGATCTGTCACTCACTCTTTCTCTGTCGCCTCAGTGCTTGCACCAATGTGCCCGTGTGCATCAGCACTAATTAGCTTTTAATAGGGAGTAATTAACTGGAACATGAGTCCAAGGGGCCCGGGGGATGGGAGAACACTTGGGCGCAGACACACACACACACACACACACACATTTTTAGCAGTTGATGATGCCCAACATATGCTCCAGTTGCTCAGAAACGTTCAGATGCCAGCACATGTCTGACCCAGTTGTGCCATTTTACTGTGGGATTAAGTGTGTATCTGTGTATCTAATAAGAGCTACAACAAAACAGGAATTTTGTGGGGGAAACATAATGCAGAATACTTTTTTTTTTTTTCAATGCCTTGATTTTTAACAATGAAAAACCAAAGGGATGATTTCTTTAAAATGCCCTGGGCATCTAGAAACAATGTAAAAAAAAAAAAAAAAAAAAATATTTATTTTAGCCCTAAAGTGCCTTTGACATTTTTGAATGTCCTTGTGCAGCATGATTGAATGAATGTGCTGAATGGTAAAAAATGAAATAAAAGATTTATTGTTTCATTTTTGCACAAACAAAATTCCTATGGTCACATGTTTGCCTGTAGGTGGCAGTAGAGGCCAATTTTAGCGCTCCTATTCAGAGCTGGTGCTGAAATATGATGAGGTCATTCATTTGAATAAAACTTCTTTCTCTTATACAGGAGATCAGGGCTAGTTGTCATGTCACACAATGGAATATAATATAATAAAATATAACAACTCATAAATTTAAATAGTATTTTATATAGTAATGTGACAGTCCAGCTTTTGCTTATGTATGTATATATATATATATATATATATATATATATATTTTTTTTTAAACGTTAATTGCATTTGAAACCAATTCCTTATGTGTGTACCTACATAGAAATTGCCTTTAAAAAAAAAAGAAAAAAGAGAGAAATATTTACTGTAGTAAAGGTGTGACAGCTAGCCCCAATCTCCATATATTACTTTCAGTTAATGGACAGAGTGCATCGAAACATGTAATTATGTTTTTAATATGACTAATATTTTGCAGGTTTCCTGGTCCAGGGCTGAAGAAAGCCCATCCACATGGATCAGAATCCAGACAAAAACCACCTGAACCCGTCATCAGCCAGATCATCGACAAACTCAAACACATCAATCAGGTAAGTTACTTTTAATCAGAAAACATGCACAAAATATTTTACACGTGAGTTTCACAGTACCCATCTGTGAATAATCATATGCTGCCATGCTGTCAGTCAGCACACAGACATCCAGCCGTACATAAACTCATCACCTCTGCTTTAACTCCGTCACAAGCGTCTGCCTGTCATCACACACACAGATGTACATATCTGCACGCTGTTTTATGGCAGCGCAGTCTTGTAGATTATCAGGATGTGTGATAGGGGCTGCCGGTATCTGTACGCTAATGCAGACAAAGCAGAGGCTTTCATTCACTTTCTTCCTGCCTGCCTTTAAAAAACAACAGCTGCGTGTCATATCACTTTGACTGTGTGTGTGTGTGTGTGTGTGTGTGAGAGAGTCAGGGTGTGTCTGCTTATATTTCATGTACAGTTCGTTCCCTATTGTGACCGAGATCCCACAGTGATATTCAACCCTTTAGGGTTTTCTGTGTATATACTCTGGTAATCCTGAGAGAACAGCATCTGGCTCATCCACAGGAAGTTCACCAGGTGATCTAAAGGACACCTCTTTTTATGCTTCCTCTGTACCTGCAGGATATGTGTTTTTGGCTATTTTAAATGTATGTACCTCATTGTGAATGGATATAGGCTACAGTTAGTAAAGCTCAATCCATGTGTGTGTGTGTGTGTGTATTATTGGTATATTTAGTTCTTATCGATAATAAATAATTTATCCCTTTTACATTTAAACACTGAGAGAGCTCAACACGCTGCAAAAAGAGAAAAAACCTGCAAATTATTAAAACAACTTCATTGATTTGAAAATACAGGCGCAGACAATATTCACAAAACAAGCTGGTTAAAAAACAAACTGCAAATTAAGAAAACAACTTGATCGATTTAACAACACACACAATGCAAATGCTCACAACGTGAACAAAGAAGCGCACAGCGAATCAAATTCTCCATTTGGTTGTGTTGTGAGCATTTGCAGCACTTGCTATCAAACTGATGAAGATGTTTTCTTGATTTTACTGCTGCTTCATTATTTTCATGTGTTTTCTGAAGTTGCAATGCTTCGAGCTCTCTCAGCCACTTTACATTTACTCTTTTATGTGAAGAAACTCATGGGGAATACAAGAAGTGATAACAAATGTTCAAAGAATAAAGTCAAGAACAGAGAGGGATTTCATGATAATGGTGAAAGAGATGAATTTAAAAAAAAACTCAACTTTTTTTTTTCTTGTATTGTATACAATAACTGTCATGATTTTATTTTAATATACACGCACAGGACTAAGTGACTAAAAAACAATACTCAACTGAAAACCCAACTTTAGATAAAAGTAAAACAGATTCATTTTAATTACGTCTTATAATCTTTAATTGAACTTTAATTAAGTGTGAAATTAGATAATGTGGGGTCATGTGTATATGTTGCCTTTTGTGTGTGTGTGTGTGTATTATAGAAACCCACAGCAGCCTCATGTTCAATGGCCCCTTCTGAGCAGATTAGCGCAGCGCTCTTGTATAGACCACAGAGACATCAGAGCGGTTCAGATGAGTCGTGGGTCTCGTCTACCCTCAGGCTCTGGAGAAGAGCTGTGAGGTCACGCCTGCCATGAGACAGTCCCTCATTCTCTCACATACTCTACAAACAAACAAACCTTCTCTTCTCTTCTCTTCTCTTCTCTTCTCTTCTCTTCTCTTCTCTTCTCTTCTCTTCTCTTCTCTTCTCTTCTCTTCTCCTCTCCTCTCTAAAAGTTTCACTTTGACCTTCTTCCCATCTGTTTTCTTCCTCCCGCACAGCTCCTGTGAAGTGTCCAGCTGTTGTTTCAAGACACACATCACATCATCTATTTACATGACAATATAATTCACACACAATCAAAATGAAAATGTATCCTAGACCTCTTTTGTATATTGTCATGTGTATTAGAAAGAGAGGAAAAAACATAGTAAGCAAATGTCACGCTTAAAATTGTGCAGCTGATCTGAATAGCAGCATAGCACACACACACACACACACACACACGTTGGTATTTGTGGTTTACAGGGAGTAATGGTTTTTATACTGTATGTGCTATTACCCTACACCTAAACCTACCTCTTACAGGAAACTTTGTTCATTTTTAGATTTTCAAAAAAACACAACTTAGTATGTTTTTTTAAGCGTATTGAATTACAGGGAGATTGGCAGTGTCCTCACAAACCACCTTCAAACTGCAGTACCCGTGTCATACCCATGTCATTAAACAAATTTGTTTTCCTATAAACCACAAATACCAACACGCACACACAGATAATATAGATCTGGTGACTGTATGATGTCAGTGCTGTTCATGTCTGGTAGGCAAATGGCAAGTGCATTTCACACACATCTGTGACCCCTATAAACACGTAAACAAATACGTAGATGCATGTTTGTTTCACTGTGTTATAGACTTCCGCTGTTTTTCTTTAGGTAAGCGATATATACACGCTTTGGCCAATTCATTATTGTATTTAGCTTTTTTGACTATAACGAGGTCGAACAGGTTCAGCTGTGTTCAACAGGTTTCACTTTTGCTAGCGAGGCGTTTCTGAACAGCGAGGACCTCACAAGTGCAGTCATGTAGAATAAGATGTTTGTGTGAGTTGTTGATTAAACCGTGTGCATGTGTGAGATATCTTTACCATGTCAGTCTCTGACAAACGTTAGACTTGTACTGCAGTCAAATTAGTGCACAATGTCCTTAATGAGACAGAACGGGACAAGACGCAACAATTTCCGACAGCACAAGCAGCAACAGTGCAACAGTCAAAAACACACCTAATTAAGCCCCTTTCACTGTTTAAATCGTTCACAAATGATTCATTATTTAGTCATTTGTGTTCGTTCAAAGGCTGTAAAGTTGAGAAGAGAAGCAGCTTCTACCAATGGTTTTTGGTTCATGCCTCTCACCGTGATCGTGTTTGCTATTATATTCAAAACTTTCCCATGCGAAACATTAATTTAACAGGAAGAAAACCGATTCCTTGGGAAAACAGAGTGACACACTATTTACTAACTCTCAATGACACGTCTGTCTGTTGACCTCCCTCGATTATGTCAAAGCGAACGAGGCTTTAGTGCGACTGGTAGTGTTTCCTTTACTTCACCAGCAGAAACTCAAACATGTTTTAATCAAATGTTCAGTTTAACTTAACCCTGTGATAATAGTTTACATCTGGTGTTATCTGGCACCGTGCTAATGCGTGTTCTCATTTGTTTCCAATAGCTGGGGGTTTGAGTTATTTCCCAGAGCGGACAGACAGAACACTCATATCAGACTTTTCCTTGCATTTCAGAAAGCCAAGATCTCATCTTCTAGCCTGGGAGGCTTGTTACTTTTAGTATGTGCTACATTTTCTAAGTGTTCTCCAGCAGTTGTAGTTCTATAAAACATTTTGGGTGTGCACCCATTTGATTTTATGGAGCAATAAGGTTTTTGGAAGCTCTTAACAGTGTTTGAAATATTTCTGTTCCCGGGGTATATAGCGTGACAAGCCTGTGTCCCAAAGACCGTTAGTGTACCGGCGCAAGACTGGCTTGTTGGCTCAGATTCGGGCCTCTTCTAAAAGAGAGACACCGGGGAGCGCACTGAACACCAAAAGACAAAACTTTACCCTCCCTCAGCTCTGCAGACCCCGATTTCTCACGCCTAATGCGGCTGATGTAATGGCTGCGCGGGGCCAAGTTTAGAGTAAGCTTGTCTCTATAAATGAAAAAAATGACTTGGTGCTCAAGCTATTCCAACTGGGCAAGTGCTCAAAGAGTCTGTGTGTTCTTATCTGCATGCCTAAACATGACTCAGTCAGAGACGGATCTGTCAGGTCTAAATGTATGTGAGTTAGCGTATTAGCCAGCGCTAAAGCTTCAGATATTTGATGAGGGGTTTCACATTTTTTTAATGCCAAGGACCCACAAATATGATGATTTGCAGCAAAAAAAGGAAAAAAAAAACATGTTAACACTTTAGAATAAGGAATACTTATTGACTATTAACAATAACTTTTCCCTCAATAAATTCTATAATTTGCTAGTCAGTAAGGTTGTTAAGTTTAGGTATTGGATAGGATTAGGGATGTAGAGTAATCTATCTATCTACTAATAAATGTCTAATATTCTAGTAATATGAATGCTAATAAGAAGTGTTACCAAGTATGTTGTTTTTGTAAATATACATTACATACTTACAATACTATATTTTTGTCAGTGTGATTTCAATAGTAATTATCAATATTAATAAGCAATTGTGCTGCGTAATGTTTTGTGGAAAACGTGATATAATTCTGATTCTTTAATGAACAGAAACAGCATTTAAATCAAATGAAGCAATAAAAAAAAATATTTATTTAAAATTATATTTTACATTTTTTGTCTGACCAGTTTGGCTACTGGCCATTCCAAACATATACTAGCCCGAACCGAAATATCAAATATCAAAAACACTGCTTAGATATAAATCTGATTCTGAATCAATTTTCGGTTTTCGATTAATAAAAAAGTAATGAAAACTAAATTCCCTATGGCTTTTCTTATAAGAAAAGCATTTATTTCATAAAAATTTCCAAATTAATTTTTAATGGTACACGCAGTCGCTGTCAACGTCTCCGTCTTCTATATACTATATGCCGCTACAAGAATCCTTATGTCTATATTGGTTGTGAAATGCCATTGGTTCTTGTGTGTCTCGTGAGCGATTGCATCATTCTACGGGACGTTAGTATGTGAGCCCATTAACGGAGCGGGATCGTTTTTAGTAATTAAAACCTTGTGTTCTTCACATGAAGACTTCGTATGGCTTCAGAAGACTTGGAATGTGACACGACTTCTGTGTGTGTTTTTATTGTTCAGAGGTGGGTAGGTTTAGGGTAGGGTTGGGTTTCGGTGCTCCAATGAAAGTGAAAAAGTTATATAATAAATGTATATATGCATGTAAACCATTACATTAAGCTAAACAACTGAAAACTATGGAGGATCCTTCACGTCAAAGAGTGACTAAAAAGGGGTGCCTTGAGCTTCAAAAAGTGACGCAAAAGGGTCTTGACCAAGTGTCAAAATGTGACGAGTTGGAGTGAGACTGTGTTGGTTTATCAGCCATCTACAGTATTTCTGTCTGGCAGAAGTGGCTGAGATGTTCAGAGATGAAGATCATATAGTACACACCCTCCGTTTGTCTTTGTGTGTGTTTGTTTGTTCCCATGACTGTCAAACATTCACTCGTGCTGATCTGTAAAGTCTGCAGCGTCTCTTCGTGTTTATACAAGAATAGTGCATCATTTGTGGACAGTTTACTTCTTTGAGGAGAGTTGTTAAACAAAACCTCCAATTTGTTCTTAAAAATTAACCTTAATAAATGCGTAAAATCTCCCGCAGATAATTCTACACCTAAAAAATCCCCCTGCATTGACCTTTTAAGGGCTAACAAGCTCAAACAGAGTTTCCACAGACAGACATAGGTCATTTGTCTGTCCAGAATGAACATGAACAAGCTTCACAATCAGAATATATTAGAGGTTTAAGGTTTATACTTTTTTTTTAGACCACTGAGGTTAGCTAGCATGAAATACAGTACCAAGCAGCTGACAAAAAAAACACTGTGCCTAGATAAGACATGGTGTAAGGCCAAACATATCAGTGTTTGTTATTTGTTGAAGCTAGCATAAAAAGTTATCTGATATTTAGACCTAATATGACTGAAAAAAATTGCTTTTTTGGTGAAATTATGGAAATAAAACCACTTGAAGGTTATAGTGCGTTTTTACCAAACCCTATATTGTAGGAGCACCAAGGGCAGAGGTCTAGAAAAGCGCCCTCACATATAGTTTCATTTTCACATATTGCTAAATTAGATTTTCATATTTAGGAAAATATGTCTTTCCGCCAGTGCCGTCATCAGGACCATCTGGACTTTCCAGAGTATTGAGTTACTGTTCAAAAAAGCCCATTCCCAGCGGAGCTCAGGGGATAGTGGTGAAACACTGCAATTATCTGATTGGTCTTTGATTATAGAAGTTCCCTCCAGCGTTGAGATGTGTCTACCATGTGTAGGGCAGAGAGGTGAGCATATATTACATGTCACTTCTCATGTTGTCCTAGTTTTGTGGAATGTTCTGTGAAAAATTAGATGCTTTTTTTTTTTTTTTTTTTTCACGTACATTGGGAAAGAACTCTAGGCTAGATCTTTCACGCACACTCACTTTTTCGCTCATTTCCTGACTGGAACTTTTCTCTTCATTTCTTTTCCCTCCGGTTTATGCCCTCACTTTCTTCTTCTCTCTCTCTCTTTGAACTCCACCCTACATTTCTTATGCTTTTTCTCCCATGTTAATCCCACTTTCTATCCTGCTCTCCTTCCTGACTGTGTTGAGTTGTATGTGACACACTCCAGTCTCGCAGCCCTCCTTCGCTCTAATTAGATCCAGCAGCAGAGATGGAGATGGAGAGAGAGAGAGGGAGGGCCGCAGGTGAGCAGGAGAGCAGACAGCTAAACAAACCAGAGCTCCGCATTCCAGCACGCAGCCTCACGTCCTGCTGCCGCGGACTCCACCAGGAGCTGTACACTCCACACCTCATCGACTCGAGTTGAAGTACCAGAAAACTACCACAGCCTCTTTACATCAGACATGAACTAAAAAAGGGAATCTGTGCACTCCAAGTTAAACAAGTAGCCGCATCTAAATGAAAAGGTGGCACATTCTAAAAAAAAAAATGCTGGGCAGGGTTGCCTGGTTTTTGTAGCAAAACCCAACCAATTGTTACTCAAAATGAGCCCAATTGCTTCTGGTGGAGTAAAATACACGTTTTAGCTGGGCTGATAAAAGTCACATTTTAGGGGATAAATGTCATGTTATCAGGGTCACTTCAACATGAAAAACATCCAGTGGAAAGAGTGTTAAAGTAGTGGACTAAAATATGGACAGAACCAGTGATTAGGTTGTTTTTGACCCAGCGGTAGGGTTGCTATGCAGGATGTTGGATTAAACCAGTTGCTTGTTCTGTCCACATTTAGCCCAGCAGTTTTTAGAGAGCAGTGAAATTTACTTTGTACAATGCAGTAGGTTTTTTGCGAATTTTTGATATTTTAGTAATATTAAAAAATAATATAAAAAATTTGTGGCCTGACTTGGGGATGGAGTTGTGTAATGTATCAATGCTAATCAAAACTGACCATAAAAACATCTATAATTACCAAAAATGCTTATTACAAATAAATAATGTTCTTATGAACTTTCTAATCATTAAAAACAAATCTTTTGAATGAAAATTCTTGTTTGCTATCACAGGAATAAATTAAATTTTACAATTTATGAAAACAGAAAACAGTTATTTAAAAAATTTCATAATATTTCACAGTTTTACTTATTTTACTATATTTTATAAATGCAGTCTTGGTCAGCATGAGAAAGGTCTTTTAAAAATCAGCCAACCCCCAGTCCAATTGTATCTGTATTGTACTATTTATAATATGAAATTTAATCTGTTTTAATCGAAATCCTTGAACTTCTGTGATGATTTGTGAAGTATATGAGGTTTAACTGTGGGTGGTATATTGAAGGTTAATCCTGCCATGGTCGCTTGAGTCTGAGTACACACAAACACATATTTAGGCAAAATTTTCTACACGTACACACACACACACACACACACACACTTCAAATAGCAGCTTTAATGTGTTTCAGTGGATGCTGGTCCGTTTGAAGATGTGCGACTATGAGGGTTTTTCAAATAAACTGTGACACCTGACATTAAAGCAGTCTAGAAAGACCTCCATAAATCTAGACTAGAGTGGGAGCGGTGTTTGCCATCCCACCGCTGCTCCTGATGGCCTTTGCTGTGGCCCTCACACAAAAAACTCCAATAGATAACTTTCCTTTTAGAAAATATATCCTTCTAATGCAGTCTTCTCTTTCTGACAACCTTAATGTGTCTCACATGGTCTCTCCTTCAGCTTTTTGGCTCTCAAACGTGTCATTTTTTACGTTTCATTGCTTCATTCTCCACTTTAGTTTTCTTAATGCCAATGTCATTTTCATTCAATAGTCAAGAAAAGTCATAAATTATAATAATTTGATTGTTTCTCCTAAACAATAAGAATAGTGTGGCAGCAGATATGCTACTTGGAATCTTTCATTTCCACAAAAGGTACTTTAGATAATAAAATGCTCTTTACACTAAGAAAAAATGGTTTGTTTAAGAACTGTTGACTGTTATTCTATGGTATCTCTGCAAAAACCTCATTTATTTTTAAGAGAGTAGTAGGACTTTCTTCTTCCTGTCAGCGGTTCCAGTATGTTGATCGCAGGGAAACAAATACAATAACTAAAACCATCGGATTCGTTCACACTGAAACACTTTTGAAGCATCATGCAATTTCACATCTCAACCACAGATGGCGATAGAGAGGCCAAAGTTTTATAAAGGCAAGGCAAGGCAAGTTTATTTATATAGCACATTTCATACACAGAGGCAATTCAAGGTGCTTTACATAAAATGT
>JAUCMS010000024.1:11445554-11461933 GCA_032357445.1 Enteromius radiatus
GTCCATTTAGACTTATGCTCTCCTATACTCACGTAATAACCTCTCCCTTCTAAGTATGACCTGAACCAGCTGAGAGCACAGTCAAATTTCACTTCAGAGACAGTTTAGTTCATTTCAGAGATTTTGGTGCCTTAAAAGTTAAGTTAACTAGTTACCCACTTTTTATTAGTAGCATTAAAGTTAAACTAAAAGGGTAGTTTGAAAACTAATTTCAAAGTCGCTTCTGATTGTCTCATTGATGTCTATTTTATTTCCACTAAGGAATTTTAAAAGAAACATCTGAGGCCAAATTGATAGTTAAATAAAACCCCATGAAGTCTCCTGAGCTATGAACCTGGCAACCTCTGGGCAATTTTCTTACATCTCTCCACTGCCGTTCCCTCTATAGTAGGTTCTCACATTCCCTCCTTCTCCTCCATCCCCCCCTCTTTTTCATCTATCTGTTCCTCTCTCCCCTGCTGTCTAGGAGGTCAGACGGAGCACATGAGAGGTCTTTTCCTTCCAATTAGTTAGCTGCTAATGAGGCTGAAGCCCCCAGACCCTCCTCCCAGCAGTGCTCTCAGCAAAGCCCCCTCATCCTGCGGGCCAGAAGTTTTGTACCCCCTACTACCACCAATCTACCCCCACCCACTTTAGCTGCCCCACTGGCTACAATTACCACACAGCCAGCCAACAACAGCGCTATAACCAGAGCATATCTGTGCTGAAGGAATTGGGCTACACCTTGCATGGTCACCGGCAAACCTGTTTACTAACAGGACATATTTGTTATCCTAATCTGCTGAGAAGACTTCCCGTGACATGGAAATGTTACAGAGTGCACTTCCTGAGCCACTGACTGACCAGAAATGTGGTACTTACAATAATAGGGATGCAAAGTAAACAAAGGTGCATGTATTGGCTGAAGTGTTCCTAAACACCTGTATCACCTCATCTACAGCTGTTCAGATAAACGTCACTGGCTGAGCTAGAACTGCTCAAACAAACTCTTCAGGAAATTAAACTTATTGTAATATTTACTATCATTCTCAGTGTCTCCCCCAAGATTATTGGAGTTTTGAATCTCTTGATATTGTCTTAAAATTAGTTTCATGAAACAGGAAGTATGTGCAGTCAAACAGAGCAATGAGTTCTAAGGTGCAGAGAGCAAAAAGAAGAACGTTTTAATCCAACAGGTAGCCGAAATTGTCCGCACACTGGAAAAAATCCAATCAGAGAAAAATATTTATTTTTTATTATTTTCCATATGCCAAAGTGAAAACTGACACAATTGCAAAGTGTCTTAAAACAGACCAAAGAGCTCCAGCCCATGCTTTCTTCAGTGCTTTCTTCATGAGCACAAAGCTGAAATATCTGCTCTTTGGTCATATATTTTTTTTATTAGTTTAATTTTAAATTTATTAATGGGTTGTTTATATATTTACATTTTTGCAGTTCTTCTTGAGGAATTACAAGAACACTTCCAGAGTTATTTACATCTAAAATAAGCATAAGCAACTTTTTTAAGACTATATTAAAGGCAAGTTCCATGGATTTAAAGTAAGAGGAGAAAAAAAAAAAAATATATATATATATATATATATATATATATATATGCTGCAATTTAAGAAAATAATATATTCAGAAAGGATGAAGTAAATTGAAAGACATGTATAATGATGCTAAATATTTCTGTTTCAGATAATATAATATAATATAATATCAGATAATATAGTTCTTTTAAGCTTTATTCAAAAAATTTCATTTCCTTTAGTTTTTAATTTACTGAACATTTTTTCATTTTGGTTTTGCATAAGTAGATTTAGTTTAGGAACGCAAGCCTGGTTATCCCTCCAGGAGCCGTGCCTCGCATCTGGGAGTCAGTGTTCCTGACAAACTTGATTCTTGTTGCCTTAAGAGTGCTGTAGACTGAGCACATTGAGATGTGATTGTGTTGGAGGGAGAGAGGCTTACAGGTGGAAGGGTTACGGTTGTGTTGTTTCTCAGGCTGTAGTGAAACTCAAGCCTCCCCTGGGCTCCGTGTGAGATTCTCTTCTATGTGCTGTTTCTCATGACTCGTCCGTATCTCCCAGCGTGAACCGAGAGAGGAACCTCAGAGAAACGCAGCGCTCCATCAGCGGCCTCGCTGGAAAACACAACAGGAGCCTCTCGGGGGGTCAGAGGTCTCACTTCCTGTTTCCTCTCTGTGCAGGGTCATCATAGGGTCTCCTCTGTCTCTCTTTCCTTTTGTTACGGGGGCCTCACAGCGCAAATCAATGTCTCTACAATGTAGCGGTTAGATTATGCGAGAAAGACAGAAGAGGAAGAAGAGAGTCCTCACACATGTGGAGTACTGCTCAGTGTCAGTGCTTAAGATAAGCCTTCAGCGAGACCTGGGACGTTTCTGAAACACACACACACACACACACACATTTCTAGACTGCATGGATGGATCTTTTCAAGCTGCTTGTATAGATCATATTATACTCTTATATAGATCATATTATACTCTTATATCTGTCTGAGAGGGGAGGTTATAGATCAGAGTTGTCAGACTCATTTTAAAACCAAAGGGAGCTTGAGGAATTATGCGATACACAAGAGGATTTTAGATAGCATGGGGCCTAATACTGTACATATGAGATTAATAATGGAGGGAAGTGATATACTAAAAGACATTTAATGGAAAATTACTGTCTGTTATGTTTGAAAAATTAATCAAAGTACAATAATGACAAGAAATAGAGAACATCTCACACTTCTGTTGGCTCGATAACTGAAGCAGTCTAAAATCATATATAATTTCAGCTTAAAAACTTTATTTTCATTTAAATTCTAGCTGAATCAGTATTAATTAAAATTTTTAAACTAACTGTTTTATTTTATAGATAATAGCTCACTAATAGAAAAGATTTTGATGAAATGACTTACAGGGTTGGTTAAACCAAAAATTGAATTTTTGTCATTAATTACATATTGTATGTTTATGATGTTATTTTTGTTTTCTTTGCGCAAAAAAATTATTCTCATATCATTGATACACTGGTCACATCTGGGATTATTTCAGTTCTATTGCTGTCTATGGAGGGTCAGATGGCTCTCTGATATCATCAAAAATATCTTAATTTGTGTCTTGAAGATGAAGGTCTTATGGGTTAGGAACGACATGAGGGTGAGTAATTAATGACAAAATTGTCATTTTTGGGTCAACTAACCCTTTAAATGTTGGTTTAATCATCACATAGATTTATTGTGTGGCCCTAATGCATATGCAGCATGAATCATGTGGACTTCTTTTTTTTTTATATATATATATATTTTATTGGAAAAGAGTGAACTTTTAGAGTCTAGGCCCCTCATTGTCAACAATATTTGAAGATCCCATGGTTTTTCCAGTTGCTTGTGATTTACTGAATAAGGATTATAGATTTTACTTGTTGATATACATGCATGTGTGTATATGTGTGAGTGGAACACAAAATATGATATATATATATATATATTACACACACACACATATATATATATACATGTATTACACACTGTTTCTATATTCATAAAATATTGCAGTGCTTGTCATTTTTAGTTTTATTTCCCCATGGAGTGCTATTTTATTAATTTACTTTTTAGGCCATTTAAATCACACTTTTAAAAGTGGGTTACCTCATATATTCAAGTTTTTCAAGGCCATGAGAACTCTAATTTGTTAAAGAAAAAACTTTTTTGAGGGGATGAGGTTTTTTTTTAAAGCCATGAGAGAATCCGATGCACTGCTCTTCAGACCACATGACTCTGGGAACGATGGCGATAACATGTCAAGCCCTGGAGCAGAACACAAGTGAAGCCTGTCCTCAGACACTAATTAGATTTAGCCAGCAGCCTTGGTATCAGAAACTCTTTTAGCTTCCACTGCTCTGTCAAACAATCGCCTGCATTTACTCCAAACATGCCAACATTAACACTACTAGATAAAAGCACTGAGAATTATTTTCTTTCTTTGACTTCAGTTTTTTTTTTTTTGTGAAACAAGCCCACCTTTCTGAATCTGCGTAGCGTTGCCTTCTTTTTTCTTCAAATGATCAATTCTTCAGGAGATATCTTTGTTCAAAGGCACACAAATCTGTAATTTGTTTAGCTTTCTTTGATAAATGGCTTTGTTACAGCACTGGGGAAGCTACTACAGAGACTTGTTTAGATTGCGAAGGAACTGATTCAGACAAATGTGGTAAAACACTCATAAATCATCTTTGGAGAAGCCCACACCCAGGCCACTAGAGGAGGCCTGCTCTTTGTGCTCCTGTCCCAACAGGTATTAGTTCTAGGAAATCTGTCTCTTTCATCTGTCTCAGACGTACTGTGTCTTGCGTGACTGCCTCTGCTTCAGACAGGTGAGAGGGGATGATGGGACAGAGAAAGGTAATAAAGGTCCATGAAACCCCCCTCTTTATCACCTCAAATTCAATAATTGTAGTAATGCATGAAAATGTGCGCGCATGCGGGTTTGTATTGAAGTTTCCATGACTCACACAGCGAAAATGTACCCGTCTCATCCCTTCTTTCCTCAAGTACGAACCACAACAACTAAAGTGGCTGTAAGGTCCTCACACACTCATGTGGCTGTTTTGTGTGTGTGTGTGTGTGTGTGTGTGACCTTTGAGTGGTTTCATGTAAATGAGGAAATTTAAAAGTGCTGTATATAGGGCAGAGGTCATAATATAATCATTTTAAGAATGCAGGAAATTACAATTCAAACGAAATTACACTGAGGTTAAGCTCCAGGCTTATTCGATTATTCAGATTCTTTTCTGAAGAATGATGTGCGCTGCCAGCTTTTGAGAGCGTTCATGGTGCTCCAGTTTTAAGCGCAGCAGCTGTACATTAAGTTTGGGATCAGTAAGATTTAGTTTTAATGTTTTTGAAATTTATGGTTACCAAGGCTGCAAGTGCTTGAATAAAAAGTACAGTGGAATTAGTAATATTATTACAATTTCCAATAAAGCATTTAAATCTATTTAAATTAGTGCTGTCAAATGATTAATTACGATTAATTGCATCCAAAATAAAAGTTTTTGTTTACGTACTGTAATACAGTTTTATGCAAAAGTTTGGGCACCCCTTGCAGAATCTGTAAAAATGTAGCAAAATATGAGAGATTATACAAAATGCATATTATTTTTTTATTTAGTCCTTAGTAAGATATTTTACACCAAAGATGTTTACATATAGTCCACAAGACACAAAATAGCAAAAATTATTAAAATAAGTTTGGGAACCCTTGATTCTTAATACTATGTGTGGTTACCTGGATGATCTACGACTCAATTTTTGTTTTGTGACGCCTGTTTATGAGTCCCTTGTTTGAACTGAACACTGTTCTTCAGTTTTCTTCAGTCTTCAGTTTTCCAGCATCTTCTGCATATTTGAACCCTTTCCAACAGTGACTGTATGGTTTTGACATCTATCTTTTCACACTGAGGACAGTTTAGGGACACAAGCACAACTATTAAAAAAAGGTTTAAACGTTTCACGGATGCTCCAGAGGGAGACAAGATGCATTAGGAGCCATTTTTCAATATTTTCAAAATATATGCTGTGTGTATATATGTGTTTATATATACATTATAAATATACACAGTACACACACATCTATTATGTAAAGAAAAACTTTTGGATGTTATTAATCATGATTAATCGTTTGACAGCACTACTTAAAAAAAAAAATCATTTATTCTTGTGTTGCAAAGCTACTCCTTCAGCGTTACATGATCCTTCCGATATCATTCTTATATGTTATCAATGTTGAAAACAGCTGTTTAATATTTTTGTGGAAACTGTTATATATTTTCTTCTTTGATGAATAGAAAATTCAAAAGATCAGCATTCTTTTGATATAACATTATAATTAATATAATATCTCCAGAAAAAAATCTTACCACAAACCTCTGAACTGTAGTGCATGTAAATGGAGCCGTTTTCATATACAGTACAGCAGCATGAACAGACCACAAGTCTAGACATGCTCGTTTTTCCACTTGAACAGGTACAATACATGGTATGATGCTAATCAGAGGTAGGATGGAGAAAAAAGGTCTTCGCTACATTTCATCCGGTTTTCTCAGCAAACACATAAACATGTAGGCTGCTGTAAAGGGAAGCCGTGTCCCTGTACTGACCCTGTTTGGGTTTGACTTCAGAGCGGTGACACGCTGGATATGGTGCTGCAGCACGAGGGCCAAACCACAGGCTTTATCTCCGTCCCCTCTGGGGTCTTTATACCCCGGCCATACACAACCCTCAGCTGCTCACTGCCGCCCCACAGCGTGTGTTGTGGTTACCAGAAAGAGAGACAGAGAAAAAAAGTCTTGTCCTCTCATGTTTTCTCCACAGTAGGTGGATTTGTTTTTTGTCAGTGTTGGAGATGTATTGTAGGAGTGACTAAGGGAAGAGATCAAAAGAGAAATTTTGCTGCAAAACTTGTTTTAGAGAGGAAATAGAAAGGGATGGAATGGAAGCCACATTTCTAACAAAGAAAAAAGTAATTGCGATTTGGGTAACACTTTATTTTATGCTTACACCTATTAGTTGCTTATTAGCATGCATATTACTAGATTATTAGCCATTTATTTGTGCTAATTAAGCACATATTAATATCTTACTCTATACTCCTAATCCTACACAATACCTAAACTAACAACTACCTTACTAACTATTAATAAGCAGCAGATTGAGAATTTATTGAGGGAAAGTCGCAGTTAATATTAACAATGAATTCTTCATGAAATTATATGAAACAATTATGACTCTGATTTTTAGTCTTGCACTTATAAACTAATATTAAATAACATTTTTGAATTCGTATTTTGCAGTTTTGAGTCTATGTCTTACGATTCAATCTCGAAATTCTGGAAAAAGTAAGATATAAACTCACAATTGAAAGGAAAGAGTGAGATAAAAAGTCACATTTTCAAAGAAATATACAATATGAAAGAATTTACTTTTATTTTGAGAATTAAAAATTAGACATATTTCTAAAATACTGGAAGAAATGGATTGAGCACTGTAATGTACATTTTTCTTTAATGCGGAAGTAAGCCTATGGGTAAGACTTCTGGTTTATTAGCTGCTATAGGTAAATAATGAGGAGAATAACAATGAGCTGTAAACGGTAAAACTGTTTGTACTACAAACCAGTGTGTTCATAATTAAAATAATACACTAAAATAATATGATAGGACACAGCAAAGTTTAATATCAAGCAGGAAGCTAGACCCATAGGATTTACAAATGGCTGGGCATATTTTCCGTCAAGAAAAAGGTGGATATATTGTGCATGTATATATGTCTATACATCAGTATACCCGCTTTTGTATTGTATAGTATTGCTTGTTTTTTTGATTGTGGTTTGTTTTCTCTTGTGACTTTTTGATGCAAAAATGTTTAGTTTTACAAAATGTTCAATGAAAGTAAAAAAAAAAACACTCTTTATGCTACAAATACATCTCAAAGCAGGGGTTTTCAAAGGGGTTACATGGGAACCTAGAAAAGCATGATATATGTTTGTTTAAGGAATCTTAGCAACCCCAAAGCAACACCCACCACAAGACCATATCATCGTGGCAGCAGGTTTTCAGGATGAGATCTGCGCTGGGCTAATCATTGTTTAGTCATGGTCTTATAATTTCCAGAAAGCAGTCTGTGAGTTTTCTCCTCTTATACGCTCCATTGCTCGTCTGCTTGATTAAACAGTAAACTGCCATGTGGCATTACTATATTGCTCCGAGCGCTGACCCCGAGCAGAGTTCAGGCCTGGCGTGGGGCTCAGCGACAGGTCTGTGGTCACTGCGTCTCTCTCGCCGCTGAGCACTTTGCCATGTGTTGGCTTTTTGTGAGTTTGTGAGCTTTCCTTTGCATTCTGTGCAGTAAGGGAAAGAAGGGATCGCATGGCTGAACAGACACTAATTGCATTTTTTGCGTTGAGCTCCGCTGCATTCCATGAGCCCTGTGTTCCCGAAGCCTCTGGACCGCAGAGAGAAAGAGGAGGAGGGGAGTCCTCAAGTATGAGGCTTGTTCTTGATTTATCAAGCATATTTTATTTTATTTGTGTTCTCTGTGCTTCCTTGAGGCTCTCCAGTACACACCAGGCTTGTTTCACAGCAGAAGAGTTACTGCATCTGACACATAGCATTGTGTCCTCACACTGTCTTGTATTGTATTGATCCAAGAAAATAAAAGTCATATTCGGGTTAATATGTTGAGTAACTGAAAATATTTAGCAGTGTTTATCGTGAGTTGGCCAATGGGAATTGTTACCACAGTTATTACATGTTGGTTTTATAAGGTCACATTGTACGTTATGCAAAGTTGTAAATGTCACCCTGGACCACAAAATCAGACATGAGTGACACGGGTATATTTGTAGAAATAGCCAACAACAATACATTGTATGTGTCAAAATTATTGACTTTTCTTTTATGCCGAAAAATCAGAATATTGAGTAAAGAATATGTTCCATGAAGAGATTTTATAAATTCCTTAAATACATCAAAACTTTATTTTTTATTAGCAATATGCATTGCTTAACTTCTTTTGGAAAACTTTAAAGGCCATTTTCTCAGTTTTATTATTTGTACCCTCAAATGCCAGATATTAAAAAAGATGTATCTCAGCAATATTGTCCAATCCGAACAAACCATACATTAATGGAAAGCTTTTTTATTCAGCTTTTAGTTGATGTATAAATCTATTTTTTGTGATCCAGGGTCACATATGTTCTACATTTCATGTGCAAAGGAATATGATTAGAAAGATCAAGACAGTTAAGACAGTTAATACTTTAATTTAGCAAGGATGAAATGATATTCAAATTTTATTTGCAAAAAATCCTGCCAAAATATTTCACAAATGAATTATTTCTGACGGATCATATGACACAGAAATATAATATTTCAATTATATTTTAAATTGTATTTAAATAGAAAGCAGTTCTTCACAACTGTAATAATATTTTACAATATTACTGTATTTTTAAGCAAATAAATCCAGTCTTGTTGACATTAAGAGACCTCTTTCAAAAATCCTACAAACCCAAACATTTGAAAGCTATTTATCTGTCAGACCACAGTTCCACCTCTGATTATTACAGATGTTGCTCTTAATAAAAGCTAATTTACATAACAAACTGGACCACATTTACCAAGGAAGCAAACCCAATGTTTAAAGCATAGACTACATACTGTTTAAAGCTGCCTGACCTGCTGAATACACAGTGTTTGTGTGCCTGTCACTTTGAGACCGATGTCTTTTTTCAAACAATGGGTAAGTAATTCACTATAGCTTCATAAAAGCCTATACTGCAAGTTGTTAAATAGGTTTATAGTGCATTTTCGTAGTGTTTTTGCAGAATTCAAATTCAAATCAAAAATGTCACACATGCTCTATGTAGAGTGTGAATGCTGTTACTTGTTAACATGGCAAGCAAAATAAATGCATCCAATATGAGTTTAATGATTTAAAGCATGAATAAGTTCCCCTTTTCTTTTACTGTAACACCGGTAATGTACTCTAAGCAAATGTACTCTAAGCAGCCAAACCAAAGCATCCTGTGCTACCTCAGCTGGCCACTGCTCGTGTGTGTGTGTGTGTGTGTGTGTGTGTGCGTGCGTGCGCTCCATCCATTCGGCCTACTCTCCATACACCCAGTGCCAAACGGGCAGCCAAACAGTTGTCCTTAAGCTTTTCTCTTTTCTTTTCTCCCTCTATCGTTTTTAGAGTTTGTTTTAAAATACCCTCGACCGCATTTCTCTCTCTCTCTCTCTTTTTCTCTTTACGACTGTTTGCTTTCAGAGTTTAAATGGTTTGTGGGGACGGCCCGTCTCACGCCGTTACTGGGCAACGGTCTTCAGGAAGGAATTCGGAGCCCTCAGTAAATGTGCTTAGGGCTTAGACTCATGCAGCTCTCCAAAAACATGCTGTTGAAACAAGAGAGCCGAGTGCATTAAAGGCCCATTCCTGCGCACAGGGAAAACAGGCGCGTTCGTTGTTATTTCAGTTTCATAAACGGTGCAAGTCATCGAGGGAGTGCGGTTTCCCTAGGTGGCGCTATCCCGAAATCATTTTCACACCGCTATCAGGCGTCTTTTGTGCATTTTATGCTTTTCGGTGTCATTGCTGCTGGGCAAATTGCATAAATGAATCAGTTTCTGTGTCACTGCTATAACCGGCCCTGTGGACTTGTTCAAACAGAGGCCTCCCGTGTTTCGGGCCTGAATGGAGGCCTGTGTGGAGATCTGGTGGAACATGTTGTATGACTTTCCCTGCTGACCTCCTGAGAATGTGCTGACATTAAATCACAGATGGAGGGGTTTGTATGTTTAGTAAGGCCTGTTTATCTTCTGAGGGTTATAATATAATAATTATACATTTTTTAGAGAGAGAGAGAGGGCTGTGTGCTGGTCAGAAGCTGTTGCCCTACGATTTGTTTCGGAGCGAAGCCATCCATAGCAAGACCCATCTGATCTCAATTTTCTCCTGTAGACAAAAACAACAACAGCGACGAGAAAAAACCAACAACAACAAGCACATGCTTGTGTCCGCACATCGGAAGGAAATCAATAAAAGAGGGAGACAGAGTAGAAAGATTAAAGGGAAAGCAGAAGACGGAGGGGGACGATGGAATTTTCTGCAATTATAGTTTGGCAAAACACAACAGCGGTCAATGTAAGAATCAACTCATTTAACGTTTATCCTGCCTGACTCTATTTCAGTGCAGTACTGTTTAATAAGGAAGACATGAAAAAGTCTTGGTAATGAATGGCTTGATAAGATAATTAAACTTTATATATTTAACCTTATAATACTCAAAATCAATCCTCAGTGTGAAGCTTTATACATGCCGCATACCTCACATAATGCATAAGAAGCAATTTATGAAATTGAATTTTTCTCAGGAAGCAGCTTATCTGTTTAACCCAAAATTAAATGATCAACATCGAGATTTTAGGTTAAAAATAATAATGATAATGTAGGTTCTTTATCTGGTGTTAATTGTTTTCTTTTTTATTTAAACAACTTTTCACTTTTTATTTTTGTCCTGCAGAATGACAAATTCATTTTTAAAGTAAAATTGTAACTCGTACAGTATTTTTTTAATATAATATACAATCAAATAACGTCACGTCATGCATAAAAATGATAAAATAATTCACAAAATGCTATCATAAATAGTTGGCTGTAATTAAAAATAATAGACTGTCAACTACCAATACAATTCAAAACCATTTTCTCCAATTAAAATATTTAGTTGTTTTTTCTCATCTACCACGGTCAGTATTTCTCAGATATTACTCAGAGTCTATCCAGTAAATCTGTCTAGCTCCCATCTATCGTGTTGGTCATTTTCTCAGCATGCTGAAATCACTGTGAAAAAAAATATTTAACTTTTAGCACTAACAAATGAATTTTTCCATGACTTTGTTTGACAGTATTCATCCACAGCGTGATTGTGATCTGAACACAAATTCATAAACTTAAGCTCATCCTGATATACGATACATGTTCTACAGCACGGATTCCAAAGCCTTTTTTCAACCAAACCTCTTTCACCAAAAATATTTACTTCAAGTGTCCCTTGAGTTTTCAAGTTAATATTTCAAAAATGTAAGACATTTCCACACCACATGTTAGGAAAACCCTGTCTTAGAGTAGCATCCAATAGCAGTTATATCATATCTGTTCATTATAACTGTAATGTTTTTTATATCTTTTCTCCACCTTTTCTCTGTAGCTTTTGCGGATGGTGACGTTGCCTGAAAAGCGATGGAGGGCTCGACAAGGAGGGGGCGCTGCGAGAAGAGACCCAACCAGACAAGGCCAGGCAGACGAGGATGAGGAGGGTCTAGAAAGTGGGGACTGTGATGATGAAGACGAGTGCACTGGGGTTTCTGGACTCGGGCCACCTCCGAGACGCAAGCGCCTGCGTATCTTTGCAGGTTAGTGATATAGCACCCATTCAAGCTCATTTTTAATGTCGGAGTTTTAAATCTGAAAGTGCATCGTGTATAAAGTTATTGTCTCTCAAAAGAAAGAGCTGACTCTGAAGTCATTTAAAAAAATGAATCCCAAGCTGTTTCCTTTTGATGTCAACATGAAACATTAGCATATCATCCGTCCACTTATTGGTCTTTTGGTGTTCATCTGAATGAAAATGCAAATTCGTTATTTGCCAATAGGTGCTGCTTTTGGAGTGGTTAAAATAGAGGTTTCTATGGTGGCTGAGAGAGCTCAACAGGCTGCAACTTAAGAAAACAAATGCAAATAGAGAGAACACCAGAACATTAAGAAAACATTTTCATAAAGTTTACAACACAAGTGCTGCGAATCCTCACAACACGTGCAAATGAAGAAACAAACCGCAAATCCTCACACCATGCTAACTAAGAAACGTGTCCGGCTCGCATTTACTGCAAGGGAAACTTGCATATGAAACTTGGCTAAATATATAATTAATGTTTTTAAAATTAAATAGCATATTATTAAAGACAAAAGAAAACATCCTCCCTACTTTATTGCGCTTTATTCTGTGTTAAAATTAATCAAGATGCAACGCGTGTTGAACTCTCTCAGCCACCGTAGGTTTCCCTGGTAATGCTGTACACATAGTTTTATCAGTCATTACAGAAATGAATTGAGACTAATCGAACCAATCACTGCAGATTAGCATCACGCATAGGAATATGGAAGAATTAATCATTAACTGAATAATGTGGGAGTTGTTCAGCAAATAAGGTAAAAATAAATGCATATTATAAGATAATAAAAATGTTTTGGACCTTGCATGCATGTAAACCTGTTGTTCAGGAATCCCAAAACCAAAACACAAACCTTTCTTTACAAATAACAGGGGCACTTTAAGGTATTTTTGATGAAATTCAAGAGATTTATCAATACAATTGTTATGTTCAAGGCCCAGAAAGGTAGTAAGGACATTGCCACAGACTGACATGGAAGAGACATTTTTGTCTTCATAAATTGTTGTTTAAACAAATTGCTGTTGAAACACCGATGTCACATTAATGATGTCCTTACTACGTACCTTTCTAGGCCATGTTAGTTGTGTTGCTGTCTATGGAGGGTCAGAAAGCTCTTGTATTTCCTCAGCTATAAGGTCTTACGGGTTTGAAACAATATGTGGGTAAGTAATTAAAGATAATTTTTATTTTTGGGTGATCTAACTTCTTAAAGTTGCCCCACCTTCACAGGTTACAGGTAGCTGTGTATTATCAGTGACCTCGCGACCCTATCATTGTCAGAGGGAACAAACATGGTACATGGAAGATGTTCCCTTTGATGCAAAACAAAGCACAAAAGAACCAACAAACCATGTTAGTGCAAAGAAACTAAACAGAGGCAAAGAATAACAGTAGAAGGGCAGGAACAAGGAGTTTGATACTGACTGACAAAGCCAGCCCAGCTGAGCAAACACAACAGAGGGAGTTGTCGTCCTGGTCGTGTTGTTGTGGCAGAGATTTGGGCTCTCAGGGTAGCGCCGTGAGGGCCCCAGGGTTACACTGAGAATCCCACTTATAAAGCACATGTGGAAGGACAGGATAATGCACATATCAGCACTCAAATTCACACTAAGGAAGTGAAGCGGCGATAAAACGTCTGGGATCGAGCACTGAGGTCTGAAAGCTCTCTGAACTTCTGAGATGGTGGTGTTTGTGTGTGCGTCCTCCCTCCCTCTTGCTGAAGATTTACTGCTTTAATTATTAAGAATGAAGAGAATGCGTTTTGGGCGCTGGGATGAACACTTGGCTATATATCTTTCCTGTCTTGGAATTTTATATCCCGCTCCTCTTCTCCAGTCCTCTCTCATTCTCTGTTTGTTTGTATGTGTGTGTGAGTGTGTTAGGTCGGTGGGTCGCGACCGAAGAATGAATCACAGGATTGTTCTGATAATGTTGTGGACAGCAGGGCAAAACAATGCTAAATACTACTAATAAAAACAACCACACAATAAATCATTCAGGTTAAGACACTTATGAGGCAGGGGAAATCACTTCTGATATCTTTTATTGTTGATGTCAAAGGCTGTGCAAACGTTGAGGTTTTGGCCTCATCTGCTAGTATGGCTAATGCTAATTAAGTCTGTTTAGCTCTGTGTTGATTCTGTGTGTTAAATAGCTACATTTTGGCAATGTTAAACAATTCAGAAAGCTCTGTTGTCAATGTTCAGTAGTGGAGTGATGTAATGAACAGCCAAAAAGTCACTTCTTATATCTATATCTCTTATATCTGATCTATAGCAAACTGATTTATGTTGGTTAGATTGACAGTGTTGAGTGACCGACCTAAACCTGTTGCGAAATCTGGGCGTTGGGTTTTTATATTTACATTACTGAACTGCACTGAAATTTTAATTACTGAAATGCACAAAAAGGTTCATTAGTGACCATTAGTTAACTGCATTAGCTAACATGAACTAAGAATGAAGAGTAATTCTACAGGATTTATTAATCTTAATGTTAATTTCAGCATTTACGAAGGCATTATTAAATCACAAGTTACGTTTTTAACATTAAGTTAATGCACTGTGCGCTAACCTGAACTAACAATGAATGATTGCATTTTTATTAACTAACATGAACAAAGATTAATAAAGAGTGTAATAAATGTAGTGTTCATTCATGTTACATTAAATTAAAAACATTAACTAATAGCTCTGATTGTATTTGTCTGAAAGAAGAAAGACATATACACCGAGGATGACTTGAGGGTCAGTAAATCATGGGTTGATACATTTCTTTTTGGTGAACTATCGCTTTAACTTTCAAAAAACAGTAGCGTTGAATTCTGCTGTTTATGCATTTACAAAATTATCCTATTCGTCTAATATTATATGAACATATTTGCATTTTGTCATGCCTCTGCAGTTTACGGTCATACTTGTATGTTGTTCAATATTTGACCAATGCTCTTGCTCAAGTATTGTTTAAACACGTCTGTTTGTTTGAGTGCAGACCTTTTAGGCCTCTGATGAAACAGGTACACAGATAAAAGCAGATAGCTGCAGACGACCCAGTAAAACACGCTTCAGCCCTGCTGTCTTTTCATCCCATTTTGGTCATTCAGGGAGGGGTGAGGAAGCAAGAATGCCGAAGGTCATCCATAGGCAGGTTTACTAATGGAAGTCCTGTCTGTGCCTGGTGCACTGAGATGGACGACATAGATCTGGTTTCTCAAAAGAGACTCAACTTAGGCGCTGCGCAGGGGCCTGGGGAGCGTGACGGACAGAACAACAACTAGGTGCAGACAGGCCGCACCTCAGGCCCAGACCCCTCCGTAAATCAAAGCTGTCGGCTGGACAGTAATTTCGTGGATGTTCTGAATGATCGGGATTGATTGATAAATCGTCATTGACTCTGTGCAGAGATTCCAGGTCTCCTCACCCCTCAGGATTGCCCCCAACCCCCATACCGTCCCACGCATTCTAGGCCAGCAGAGCTATTCCAGGACACGGGCTGTGTGTGTCCTGCGCAGATACACACACCCGGCGCTGAGGTCGGGTCATCTGCTTCACCACACTCACTCTAATGTCAGCCGCCCGCTTAGGACAAGATTATATGAGCGTCGGTGCAGTCCAGCGCTAATCAAGCATGCTGTTATCACATGTTTAATGCTGCTTCATGAGAAAGAGTTCATGTGAGAGTTCATTAAAACTAAAATATTGATGTCAGCATTGCTTATACTGTTTGTATAATAAGTGTATACATCACAATAAGTGTATAACAAAATCAGAATCCATCTTATCCTCTGCGGTCAGTGCTTGGTAGTTTGGAGAGTCGTGTGATCTCAAAGTGGTTTCATGTTAGTGTGCATGATTTTAAACATATGTTTTTATAAGGTTCTGTTTATTTCTTTGTGTGCAATTTGACTGATTTTTGCGTTTGTACAACAGACCTGTTCCAAGAGTGATATACATTTTATACAGCAGTTCTATAAACAAGACATTAATAATGAATAACTGGCTAGTTATTAAGTTTATTTTTTCACTGCCAACATAAATAGTTGCAAAAAAAATACAAAAGCGGAGTCAAGTGTTTTCAAAGAACGACGCAAAGACTGCAAATGCCACGAACACAAACAGTTAGAGTGATACAAAGTGAAATTCCTCAATACTTCACAATATGGTTCGGTTTGTTAACATTAGTTCATGCAGTTGATATTATAAACTATAAACAATAAACAGACTTTTTATATTACATTTTATTAATCTTGGTTGATGTTCATTTCTACATACATATATATAGATATAGATAGTCATATGATAGATGGATGGATAGATAGATAGATAGATAGATAGATAGATAGATAGATAGATAGATAGATAGATAGATAGATAG
>JAUCMS010000024.1:11462423-11538822 GCA_032357445.1 Enteromius radiatus
GATAGATAGATAGATAGATAGATAGATAGATAGATAGATAGATAGAGATAGAGTCAGATTATAGATAGATAGATAGATAGATAGATACGTAGATAGATAGATAGATAGATAGATAGATAGAGATAGAGTCAGATTATAGATAGATAGATAGAGATAGAGTCCTGGCATTTTCCACTCTCTCTCCTTGGTTCCCTTCTCATTTCATCAAGGAGGAGCCCAGGAGGAGTTGATGAATGTAGCTATCACCGAAAGGCCAAACCCCTGGAGTCGGGGGATTTTGGAGAGGGCCGGTCGAAGTGTGCAGCCTTGACCACTCCACCACACAGCATGGGCCCTGTCAAAAAAGCTCTTGTTATTTTCCAGTGCTCAGCAGACGTTTGGTCACTGTTAGCGCTGAGGAGCATTTTTTTCTTTGAAGCTCTTTGGCCCTTTATCAGCAGGCGAGGGTTAGCAAAATACAATGTGGAAATATGCCTGTAATGTGAAACACGCAGCTCGCTGTGAGAGCCTGGGCAGGGCTCGAGTCTCAGGTCTGCTACAGATTTACTTTAGATATGGAGAGCCTAAGAGAGATGGAGAGGAGAGGGAATTTTGTGATGGATGGTGTGAATTTGTGAGGCGAAGCGAAAGGAGCAAACATTCGAACGCAAGCGCACTTTTCTTGCAGCATAAATAGTTTCATCCTTCCTCTGATGTTGAGGCTGGAATGCTAATGGGCTCCATGTGTGACCTCTGACCTCTAGCACCTAATAGGTGAGGAGCAAAGCACACGTTTTCTATTACAGCAGCCGTTCTGTGCTGCAGCCGTAAACAAGATGCATATGAAGCCGGCCTGCCTAGTGTTAGTAGCATGCGCTGTCAATCTATGTGTGTGAACTCGTGTGAGTTTGTGTTTATGTGAGGAAGTATACGTTTATGTGAGTGTGTCTGAGTGGGTGGGTTTAATTAGCTCTGCTTTGAGGAGAAATATATTCCTAGAAGCTAGTTAAATAGGGAAACTTCTCCCGTTTGTGGAAACATACTTTAAAAATGATTCATAAATAAACTAACACTTTACTGTGAGTTTTAGTTAGATAAGATGAGGTACTGTATAAACTAATAATGACTGTTTTTTTTACAGCATTTATTCATTGTTAATATTATTATATAAATACGGTAGCACTTTTTATTAAGATGTCCTTGTTGCACATTACACGTGCTATTTACTATTATAAAAACAATAAATTATGCATAATTACATGCAAGTAACCATAATCCTGGTTGATTAATATTACTCAATATATATATATATAATTTCTATGTGTTTTTAATGTATTAATATAACTTTATTCAACTTTATGCAATGTATATATCAATGTCACGCAACTTTTAAATGTTATTTTGGTAACACGTTACAATAAGGTTTCATTAGTTAACATTAGTTGTCTACATTAGTTAACATGGACAAAAGATGGAAAAAAATACATAATAATCTTAGTTAATGTACATTTCCTGATATTTACTAATTTACATAAATTAACATTTGTGTCTGTTTACATTATTTTCCTGAACTATAATCTATAAAGTATATTTATTAACTAAATAAATAAAAATATTCAATACTGTAATAACTGTTTGGACTATTTTTATTTAATGTTATTTAATGTATTAATAATAACTAATGGGTCTTTATTGTAAAAATGCTACTGTTATTTTTCATTAATTCATGCTAGCTGTTATCCTTAACGTTAGTGTTACTACAATCATTAATCTGATTAAATTTACATGGTTACATTAAGTTATTGTACTTAAGTTATTAAATAAAAAATACCACTATTTAAATGTATTTGTTTGTTTATTTTATCGATAGATGTATAGTTTGGGTTAACCTCTAATATGTATGTTTAGGTTTATATAAGAAGAACAGGAGTCTACAGTGAGTCCTGGTTAATGTAAAGAGTGTGTACGTGTGTGACTGAGTTTGTATGCAGGTACAAGAATGCGTGTCATGTTTGCGTGTGTAAGGGCATATTCAGTGCTGTTTGGACTGCAGATGTTTGGCTGCAGTGGCCCAGGTGCTCGGAGCTACAGACAACACAGATGTCTGCTCAGTGTAATGTGGAAATCAACTTGAAACACACCTGGAAATGAACAGGGCCAAAATGTTCAGGAAATGAGCAAGAATAAAGTCATTTCTCAGTTATCTTTAGCTTCCCCTTATATATGGTGAATGTCAACCCAGTGAGACCAAAAACATTAAAACGGAGAATGTATCTCTGTGCTCACCAAGGCTGCATTTATTCGATCCAAAATAATTATTGTATTTAATATTTAAAAATTAAACCTATTCTTGTGATGCAAAGCAGAATTTTCAATCTTATCATTACTCCAGTCTTCAGTGTCACATGATTTTTCAGAAATCATTTGAATATGCTGATTTGCTGCTCAAAACATTTGCCATTGGGCTATTAATAATGCTGCTTAATATATATATATATATTTCTTTGTTATATAATTTATATATATATTTCAGTATTTATTTATGGATAGAAAGTTCAAATAAATGGCATTTGTCACCTTTATATTACAAATGTTTATAAACGTCAGTGTTCTTGCTATTTTGGTCAATTTAATGTATCCTAAATTGGCAGAGAAACATGGTATTTCTTTATAGATAATATATGTTTTAATGCAGTTTTAGAATCATCTAATGTACCGATGGGCCACTTCCTGTTTCTGTTTCTATGCCGTCTTTTGCAATTTGTTAATTGTTTCGAGCGCAGCTTTAGAATGATTATATCTTTGGTTCCTTGAGCATGCAAATGAGCACGGGATAGCTCACCCAAAAAATGTTAAATGTCATGAGATTCTCAACCCAGTCTATTTAGTCAGTAGAAATAATTATGCCAACAGAATGAATGGGCACTAAAGCATTCGAGCTTCAAAATTAATTCAAGGACTTTACGTTTTTTCACCTAACAACAGAAAATGGTAATATCTCAGCACTTCTGACCTGTAGAGCTAAATTAAGGCTGTTTCCAACATGAGAAAAGTGAGATCAGTAAATGGAAAAGAGAGCAGATGGTGTTTTTTTCCTCTTTGAGAAAGAAGCAATGGCACCATCGCATCTGCAAATAATCCTGATCACAGAGAGAGGAAGTTTGCCATGAGAAACAGCCCAGTGGATCTGGCTCCTTCTACAAGGGGTCCTTATTTCTTCCTCTGTATATAAACAACAATCCCTCTCACACACACACACACACACACACACACACTCAACCGTGTGCACTTAACAGATAACCACATACACAGAGAAATAATGATACCTAACCAGCATTTGTGTAAACAGTGCCTGACTCGATATGCACAAGAGCTGGATGGATTACATCTACAGTCATTCCCATTGTGGAGGGCTTAACATGGTGGCGGGGAGTTTATGGCGTCTCACCAAACATTGTTGTATGCGGCAGGCTGGCTTCAAAGACTCACAAAGGTAATGTTGTCACATTAAAGCAAGAGAAGTTGTGTTACCAAAAAACAATTATAATCCAATTTCACACCTTTTTTCTCAGTCCAAAATATTTTTGTGCTTGAGAGATCCCGCAAGAAAGTGTTTGTTTGTGTAAGAGTTTTATTTACATTAGCAGGAGCTTTTGACGTCCAGAATTTATTCCAGACTTCTTCCTGCGTCATGTCTGTCAGCCAGCACCTCAACGTCTGGAAACACAAACTGTCTCACCTACTGTGGGTCATCCGTTAACCGGGAGGAAAGAGGAAAAGCCGTGAGGTCGCTTTTGAGGTTAATAGGGAGTTACTCATAGTTAAAGTTATTTCTGTTAAGTGCGTTTAGGGAAAATATCCTCATAGTAACCAAAGTTTTTACAAAAACACTATAGTTAACAGTGTTTACGAAGAAGACGTTTAATGATAATAACAACATATAATCCCATTGGTATATCTAACTTTCCTGGTCTTAAGTAGGCAGGGATGAATGCACAGACAAACCCAAGTATGGGTTTATTTAAAATTAGAATGATCCAAAAACCTGATCCAAGACATGAAACGAATCGATGAGCTATGAGCTTGAAAATAAACAATGACCTAAAACGTGGATACAAAAGAGAATAACTTTCTTCAATACATGACAAGGCAACGAGGACTTAACTCTCCAGGGAGCATATGACAAAAACCACCAATGACAGAACAGAAAAAGATATCAAGACAATGACTGTAAACCAGTGAGAAGACAGAACTGATGACAAGATAGCAAGACAATGAACCAGTGAGAACATGACCCAGGAAACAAACAGGATACAGATCATATGACATAAAAACCATGACTATGAGACTATGGCGATAAGTTGCAAAATAAAAAAAACTCATGATTCGCAATGCTTCTTTCTCAGAGTTAGAATTATTTGGTTTGGTTCATGTTTAGAAATCTTAACTGATTTATCTTTTCAATCCCTTTGCCATCTCCTGTTTGTGAGGTTTCAAGTTCTACTGGTCCATCTTTTAATATCAGCAGTACATAGCTGAATCTCTACATCTCTGAACAGTGAGTTCATGTATACCATCAGCTCTTCTTATTGAAATGGCCTTCACCATCCCACAGGAAATCATATTCCCACTGTGGTAAGATCTGTCTCTGAATCTCGTTCATCCTTCTTTGTTTTGAGCGTGTCCATTTCTTTCTGTGTCTAATCTGAACCCTAGAGCTAAAAATATGTTTGAGAAGATCTAATTTTGTGCAGATTTAGTGAGAGGAGCACTATAGCTGACACCAGTGGCCTCGCTCACACTGGGTCGTGCTAATTAATATGTGTTGACTTGAATTTGCCCCACAATGGCACCCATTGAAGAGTTGATGGGGAATGCTGACATGGGGTTAGGACGGATCACACAGAGAAAAAAGGCAGTTATCTTCAAACATACATTCTTATACTGTGTTAGTCGGTTCTTGCTAAAGACCTTACTTTACCTCCAAGAAATCCACTTCTTCAGTCATATATATTCTCAATGCAAACTAAAATCTCATGCTTATATTTTTTATGTTTACCAAAGCTACACTTATTTGAATAGAAATACAGTAAAACACTAATAATGTGAAATATTACATTATAACTAACTAATATTGTGCATTCCTGTTGTAAACCATTGTGCTGCTTACATTTTTAAGGATTCTTCAGGATGATGAAAATGACATTCAAAAGTCATCAAAAAATATAAAATTTTAAATAACTAAAATAACTGTTTCTTTTGATTTAATGCGTCTTGTTTTTAATGCTTTTTTAATGGTATATTTAAAAAAGTTTGTCATAAGTGGATTTTTTTTTTTCCATATAGTCATAATGGGCACAAAACCAAGGTTTGTTCCACTGACCGCCATTTTTTTTTTACGCAGATTCCATCAAGAAATAATGTAGTAAAAGGCAGATATTAACATGAGAAATTCAGTAACCACCTTATTGATGATTATGTATATTTTGTACAGGCAAGAAGATGAACTCTGAATATAAACACAATGTGCAGAGTTTCACGTTTAAATGGTTTCCCATAGAAAGGAAAACAACGAAACATTAAGCAGCCTCATCTGCTTGCCCATATAAACTATGCATCATTATGTGGTCAATACTTTTAATATTACCATTTAAAATATTTCTTTACAAAGTTTTTCACTGTTTAATGATTGAAATATTGCTGCTGGGGCTTAATATGAATTGCAAATTGCCAAAACTTGAATTCACATACCTTTGGTTTTTATTGTTTTGAGAGATGATCTAAATGTTTGCGGCTGTGGATGTTTTGCCCTCCAGGTCTTGGGGTGAATAACATGACTGAAAGCTATGAAATGGTATTGGTACTCACAACAAATAAACTGTTGAGAAAATCTAAATATACCAATTGCGATTGGTCATCTTACATGTCAGCCAGAAAACCCCTAGTTCTTAATGATATCCCAAGCATATCTTAAGCAAAAGAACCATTGGCGCTGCTGTAAACAACAAAAAAGCATCGCTGTTGCTCTGTGTGCAGTGTACTCTAGTTGTGTCTGGATGTGCTTTCGCTGTGTCTCAGGGCTCTGTGACTGTGTCTTGGCCTCCTCGTGGCTGGCTAGTTTTTCTTGGCTAGCTGCTGGAGTGGGCCTGTGGTCAGGGTGATGGGTGTGGAGACATATGCTCACATTCCTCCCTCTGTCCTCAGCAGAAGCAGCAGCAGCAGCAGCCCGAGACTCTGTGCTGTATGTGGAAGTGTAGAATGTGTTTACAGAGGGTCTTGTCTTGTATATACAGAGGTGTGAAGCTACTGATATAAAAATTTTTGTACTGTTTATTTCATTCCAATAATACTACCTTGAATATAGCAAATACCAAATCACTCTCATAATGATTCAAGAGGAAATAAAGAAAGACAAATAATTGTAGTGAACTTACTTGTGGACAATAAATGGGGGGAAAACATTAGGAAAATGTTCATTGAGTACATTGAGAAAGTACACTGAAAAAATGACCTTCAGTGTCCTACACTTCGGAGTGGGCTCTATTGACTTGGGCCAGTAGGCAACCACCTAGCAACTAACCAAACTACCCTAGCAACCAATCAAAACACTTTGACAACTGCTTAGCAAGTGTGTAGCAACTTGCAGCAGCTAGCAAACAACATAGTAACATCCTGCCAACCAGCCACCACATATTAGCATTATTGCACTGGTGGACAGTCACATTTTCTTCATTAAATGGGATATAACTAGATTACTAAGAGCTCATTTGGCACCAAAGTGTACACATATAAGCTCAGTCTTTATACAATTGTGGTTCTGTTGAAATACTCACAAAAGAAAACATGCCTCTCATCAGGCTTAATGTATACAGCCTCCATGCGGGACATTCATCAAAATCCAATAGCTCTTTAGAGAGATTCAAAAAGATTTGAAATGCAGTTCATCAGACAGCACAGGATCTCTGCCAACTTCCAGACAGACCCCCACCTGGACATACAGTTGCCGTGTTTATTCTGGAGCTCCGTTCTGCCTTACAGGTGTTCTTCTGGACTAGATAAGTGTGGTATGTCAGTCCAAACACAGGTGCTCCTTATGAAAGTGGCCAATACTGCTTTACATTGCTGCTACATTTGTGGAGCCAGGGTTATGAAAATGCACAGAATGGCAAACATGTAAAAGAGCATAATGTCCTTTTAGATATCAGACGTCTGATTATTAATCTTTCCAGATAGCTTTTTATTTTCATAGCAGTTTATGTATCATATATAAAGACACTTTATTATAAATCACAGAGTATCATTAGGCTGTGCTACTGACTTGGCTTTTATGGGCGATTATGGTGATTTAGATTGTGCTGTCTGGAACCAATAAAGCATGTTTTGTGCTACGCAGGTGTCAAATGGGACATTTTCATTTCCAAATGTTTCATATCAATATCCTTTCCCGACAGACATTAAGATACAATCCAAACAGAGTCTTATTGCCCAGCCCAAAGTATCGCTCTAGGGTTACACTCGATGGACATAAAAGTGATTTTATTGCAAAAAGCAGAAACACACACAAATGTTCAAACATTTGGGGTCAGTAAGATTTATTCAGAAGAATTATGCTTTTTATAAGGCCAAGACAAAAGTGACCATATTAAGACTTTATAATGTTATAAAGGCACCATAATACGTGTTGTCAACACACTACATGTAGTTTGTTCATTGTTTAGAAGTTGTTTGGAAGAACAAAGATTGCCTTCTTGAGTTTAGATGAGCATATACTAAACACCCTCATCACCTCTTTTGAGCTTATAAATCTTATTTAACCAGGTCTTGAAACAAACTAGTCTTCTAAGGCAGTCAGCTAGTGTCTTATTCTTACTATGGAGTGCTGCAATAAATATTTAAAACGTGTTTCTGTGTTCTTGTTTGCCGTGCCTGTGATGTACTGCCCCCCCTGGCATTGAGCCGGTCCAAGCCCTCCATTACCAATCAATGGCAAACTGTTGACCTCTGACCAGTGTCGTAACTGGAGCTCGTAACTCTGTGATAAAGCCAGTCAGAGCTCCGCTTGCATGGCAGAGACCCCTGGAGACTGATACTGCTGAAAACTGATAGGCTTTGCGAGCCTTTGTGCCATTGGCCAGGCGATCTCATGCTCATTCGTTGTCGGTTGGCTTGTCTGTTTTCTATATTTAGCATGCAAGCCTCCACACATCCATCCCACTAATTGCCATTGTGTGGATATCAGATCCAAAACAAGACTCAACCGGACCATCAGCCATTCTGTGGATCCCGTCACTCACGTTATTCGCATGTGTTCGAGGCTCATTATAACTGGATATTTTTAGTCACATTGTGGAGTTGGGTTATACATGGTTTGCACTCTGTGTCATTTCTATATCGTCCAATCCTCTTATTTTTATGAATATTTTGGGTTTTACTCGCATTTGCACAGAAAACAATAATCACACAGTCCTCACTTTCCTGCCTATACTCACTAACACATCCTGTATGATTTAGGGTGTAGTGTGTATAAAAGCTGTATTGAATTACACCTTGGCTTTAATTGGACTAGTGGTACAGTGTGCCGCTGTCACAATGAAAAATCAGCCTTTCAGGGCCCGTGGAATGTCTAACCGCTGGCTTGTCAGTGGACGGAGGGAAAGAAGAAGTTAATTGTTCTCTGGCGCGAGTTCAAGCTCTGTCGTAATTGCACAGAAATCTCGAGGAGGTTTCAGCGCCGAGGCTTTATTTATTTGCCTCCTTCCTCTGTTTTAAAGTCGACTGTGCTGAAATGGGCCCCCGGGCATCCAGGGGACCCCCTGAGAGAAGGCCTCCATCTCTTTTCCTGCTCTCGGCCTGGTTCTCACTGGCTGGCATGCTGAGTTCAGGGCCTAGAATTAATTAAGTCGCATGCCTTCCTGTTGATCCCACCACTACGCAGCCGCAGGCCCAAATGGTGGGTTAAAATTCGCCTCAAACGAAGGAGGCCATGTGAAGACGCTGGTGTGGAGGGTATTAAATGTGGCATTTGAATTGGGTAGAAAAGATTAAATACATCTTTCCTGTCAATTTAATTCAAGATGCAGAGGTGCCTATAATTAAAAAAATCTCCCACTATGTGGAATAAAGACCCTTTAAGTGCTCACAGCCTTTCACCACTGTTGAGGTAATAACTATATGATAAACACAGATTGCATTTGTTATGCTCGGTTATTGTGCGTACATCTGCATGCATAAATAGTGGGAGGAAAATTCTGGTCTCATCCTGGAGTTTGAATAATTAAATGAGCTCAAAAGAATAGTTGGCAATTAAGATTCGATTACAGATATAATTAAAATAGATAAATCTGGTTTGATCCCACGCAGTGTTCGAGTTGACATGCACTACATGAGTGTGTGTGTAAAGTTGAGCAGGTTGGTAAAATTCCCCAGCATGATTCGATAATTAACCAAAGAGCATACATCACTATGAGATCATCTGAACATTTGTACGTTTCAGTGATCTGGATGTCTTTTCTTGTTCTTTTTATGTCTGTTTTAAATTTGACAAAATTTCTCAATTTGAAGATTTGTATTATTTCCATTTTTAAATCCCAAGTTTTCATGTGTTTCATGTTTTCTCTGTATATTGCCTATATAGTTTAGATATGTTAGACTGAGAACAGGAATTTAAAGTAACTCAGGGGAGCTGGTGTGCATATATTCATGCAGTAGCTCATCTGTGTGTTGAACGAATACGATTCTCCTCAGTTTAGATGGACACTTCACAGGGGACACATAGCTGGCGTGCCTCTCCATACTTGACTTTATTACTGATATCCACTTTCCTTTTTCATAATTTTCACCTCATAGTTCTGTCTCCCTCATGGCTGACATTGGCCAGACAGTACACCTCATCTGTAGATGTTGAGATAAATGAAAAGATGTTTTAGTTTTAGTGGAGAAGAAAGAATATGTTTAATGATGTTAAGGTGGAATGCTGACATCACTCACTCCAGTAAGACATAACATAACACAACTAATGACTGGTTATTAGATGATGAAAGTAGTTATTTTTCCAGACTAAGCACGCATACATCGCCAAGATGACTGGAAATGTTTGTGTTCATTATCATGAGATAGAAACATATTCGCATACTGTACATTTTCTATAATACATATCACAAAAATATCTACTAATGACATATTGCAGGTGAGCAATCTGTAAAAACATATTTATTTCATAAAGAATTGTAAAAACTTTTTTTTGATTTTTGCAGTTGTTTAAATGTGATTCAAAATCATTTTGGATGCAGGCTACCCTGATTGCGCTGCATGTGTTTGATCCACTCAAGAGAACTGAGTCACTCGTTCAGTAGTAAAAGTGTCTGATTTACTAAAAAGAACAGACTCCGAGGCATTTGTTTGGAAATCCTTCTACAGCTATTATACAGCTTGTGTGCGATTTACTCAAAAGAACCGACTCATTAGTTGCACTGTATGTTAGAAAAAGCAGACTTATTAGAATGATTCATTCAGGAACTGGACTACTCTAATTGTTCAGAGTGTGTTTGATTCACTAAAAAGAAGCAAGTCATTAAGGAAATGAATACATGAATTGGACTACACTGACAGTTTGAAATGTGTTTGATTTACTAAAAAGAACAGACTCAGAGTCATTTGTTTGCAAATCATGCTAAACTCTGAGTAAATAACATGTTTGATTCACTAAAAGAACCGACTCATGTGAGTCATTCATTCTAGAAAGCTACACTGATTGTGCTGCATGTGTTTGATTCACTAAAAAGACCCAAGTCATTAAGAGTCACTAATTAAAGAATTGAACTACACTGATTGTTCAGAATGTGTTAGATTCTCTCAAAAGAACATTTGTTCAGGTTATATATAGCAGGTTTTTGATTTACTCAAAAGAACCAACTCATTACAAGTTGCACTCTGTGTGTTTGCTTAACTAGAAGCAATCATTAGACTCATTCGATAATTAATTTAGGAATTAAATTGAATTAGTGCTACACAGATTGTTTGGAATGTGTTTGGTTCACTATAAAGCCATATAATAGCTTTATACAACCAACATTATTATTACAGATCTCACTCGATACAGTTGTATGTTCTGCATTTTAATTTTCTTTCTCCCTCTCTTTTTCTTTCAAGACTTGGCGGATAATTTGGCAATTGATGACTTGACGCTTCACGAGTTGCTCCTGACTCCCAGACTGGCCACAGACACCCACGGCGGCGCATCTGTACCTGGAGCGGCACGGCTGGCACATGTTCCTAGTGCAACCTTCATCTTTACCGTCATCATCGTCATAACATTAGGCCTTCAGTGATCGCTCCTGATGCCCCTGTGTACATACAGCTCCATGATTTTGGCCAAGGACAAGAACCTTTCCTCCTCTCAACCTCAAGGCTTATTATACGAACCTCATCTTTTCTATATTTTGTGTGGACCTGAGGATCAATATCATCTGAACGCTCAGACTATGAACTCATTCTTTTACAGCATGAAGAGCATTACTTATACATACAAGAATCATGTTCTCTCCCTCCGAACTCGTATGCCACACAACAACCATGTGTTTTACATTGAGCATCGCCTCCCCTCTGCTATACACATGCAGTTTTACACAAAGGCCAAAGCCTTCTGGAGGAAAAGGAGCTAAATGGCTTTTGAAAAGACAAAGAGGCTCAGCTTTTGTGAGTGAATGGGCACACTTAAGGAGAAGGAAGCGTGACTGACAGAGTCTGAGAACACGTACGATCGCTCCTAGTGGCACAGGCTGTCTCTCATACAGTGAGCTTCTCCTCAGCCGCTCATTTCCTGTGCAGTAAATGACCCTTGGAGTGGAGGACATCAAGGCATCGGCATGTCGTTGTGAAACCCTCTCCTTACAGGACAACACAGCTGTAGTTCATTTACAAAAAAATGCTTTTAAACTCTTTTGTTAGAATGCTGACTTTCCCTTCTCAGAAATTGTGGTATTTTATAATCTCTCTTTGATTTCGTCGCTCATTATCTCTCTTCCTTTTTCTTTCATTTCCTCCATTCTTGTATTATAATCGTGTGATTAAAGCATTCTCTTAAACGGACACCCACAAAACTTCCTGTTTTTTCCTCCCTCCTTTCGCAGGTCACTGTAGCATTCAATGAAAGATGGCTTGGATTTGTGCATCTGTAAGGTTTTCTATTTCTGGACATCTTCATGTACAAAGGGCTAAAGCTGTCATTTCAGATCAGAATCGGAAACTAGTGTTTACGAACGGACACTGTTTTCCTTTCATAATCTGTGGCATAATTTATTACTGATCTCTGTACAGTGCTCAAAGGCATGTCATCATCTGCTACATGTGTTTTAAACAAACTGAAAGAATCAGATACATTGTGTTAGACATCCCCCAAACTGAGTCCTGCAAGTTTTCAGACGATTACCAATTTCAAATCTTATGTTTTTTCTTTCCTGCTGTTGTATTATTTCAAAGCACTTAAACTCAAAGTCATTTTGAAGATGAAGAGTGTAATGTATTTATTTATTTATTGTGTGTTTGTGCCTCCTTTCCAAGCTTCTCAGAAAACCATCCAAATCCATTTGTAGATTGACTTCCTCAAAGATTGTAAACACTGGGATTTTTCAAAACACTGTTTGTTTGAGTGGTCATATCAACCTTTGATTCATCCGGAGACTTGAGTTCTGTCTGTTTGTTGAAAGTGTTTTGGGAACCTGTTTGGGTTTTTAGGCAATTCCATTTTGTACCCCTAGTGGCAAAAAACCACACATTTCAGCTAGTCAGGCCTCATTTTTCTGTAATGTAGCATTGCATCATTTGCTCACCAGTGGATCCTCTGCAGTGAATGGGTGCCGTCAGAATGAGAGTCCAAACAGCTGATAAAAACATCTCAATATTCCATGACTTCAGTCCATCAGGTAAAATCTTGTGAAGTGAAAAGCTGTGTTTGTAAGAAACAAATTCATCACTAAGGCGTTCAACTTGAAACACGAGTCCATAATCAATAGTGATGTTTACTCCAATGATAAAGTCCACCCCCTGTTGTTGTCTAACATCAAAATACACCAACATATTTATTTAGAACTGCTTTGTCTTGTTTTTGCTTAGAAATGGATTTGTGCCTATTTTTCTTCTGATTCAAACAATGACAGAGCATGTTTCTCATGCAACTCTTTTCATTTTTGATGGACAGGAGTGGTGTGGATTGTTTGTATATTCTTTTTGTTTTTCTCAGCTGTTTGGACTGTCATTCTGATGGCACCCATGCATTCACTGCTGAGGGCCCATTGGTGAGCAAATGATGTAATGCTAAATTTCTCAAACCTGTTCCCATGAAGAAACAAAGTCATCTACATCTTGGATGCCCTGAGGATCAGTCAATTTTCAGCACACATTGTAATTTTGGGGTTGAATTATTCCTCTAACGCACTACATTTCCAAAATATTTTTGTATCCCCGCCTAAGGACACTTGGATAAACAGAGGGGCAGCAACAAAATCAAAAATGAATTGTGTGTTGAAGTTTTGCCAAAAAGGAAATTCACAGCTATTTTTCTCTAGTCGTGTAGCACCGATTTCCAATGTTTTGCCTTTCTACAGACAGCCCAGTTTTATTAAAGGCCCATCCTGACAGCTGTAAATTACCCCTTTAAATATTGAATATTGTCTGATGCTAATAAATAAATAAAAATAAAATGGCTAAAATTCGAAGATTTGATACATCATTTAACCATGTGTTCCTGTTCTGCTGAGAGTTATGTTTTGTAGCAGACTAAATAATGTTTTCTTGCTTTACTTCTCTGTATTCGCCAACATCAGTGTTTTCACTTTAACAAGACGTCCCAGATTTACTAGTCTTTGTAGTAAGAATGGTATTTTCTTAGTGATTTACACCACACATATCATGCCACATATGTTAGTCCCATTTGACTAAGAAATCTTTTCACACATTGCAGCTCAGTCAATGTTATGCTTCTTGCCAGGCTGCAGCTATGCTTTTATGTGCTTCTTTAGCAGTAATAGGAGCTTTTGTGCCCTTCTCCCCAACAGGCCAGTGATACGCAGAGCTCTTGATACGGTTGACTGGTGCACCTTTACTGATCACTGGCCTCTCTGTAGCTGACCTCATAGCTCTCTAGTTCACGCACAGAGCCAATCATTTTGGAATGATTTGCAATGTCTGGAGGGTTAGATTTTGCCCCAACTTACTGATAACTGCGCCAACAGTGCCCGCTAGGACATCCAGGCGCTCGGTTAATGTTTTGTGGCGATTTCCTAATTTGAACATTTGTTTTACTTCAGCTCATATTTCTCCTAATGCTCTTTTGTCTTCATTTTCACAGCTGTCCTTCACATTCACAGCCTAGATAATGAGCACTTAACTGGGGTTTTATCCAGAAAATGTGGTGGTTATTTTAATGAGTCACAGGTAGAGGCCAATTGTGAGGCAATGGTTGCAGCAATTGTTTTGCATCTGCGTAAACTCTGAGCTTCTGTTTATTTGAGCTTTCACAATGTATACAATAAATACATTTGAGTTTAAGTGCTTACAAATAAAAAAAAAAAAATACCACAATTTATTCAAAAATAGATTTGGTTAAGGATATTTACAGTAATATTGTAAGTAATATAAACCCTAGGCTGCGGGGGGAAAAAATAGCATACCAAGTTTTAAAAACAAACTACGGCTAAATGATTGATACACAAAAATCTCAGTTTAATTGAAACAAATAGCTTATTGTCATACAGTATGTATTAAATGAAGGATGTGCTTCTGCCAGTAATGGAATGTGTCGAGTGCCGTAATTAAACGCTGAATTCTGCAGTACTGTTTATACTGGTTCTGATTGCACAGTGGGGGTGCATTCAGGGGCCATTTGGCACATTCGAGTACTTGAGCTTGGCTTGAGCCATTCAATAACCAGAGCGCCAAGGGAGGGGAATAAAATGAAGCCCTTCATTCACATCAGGGTACAGTTACTCAGACCCTAAATTAATGGAGAAGCTGTCCTGTCTGTACCTGCGCTTCTGGCTAACCCAGTGTACAGAATGTTTGGTGGTCAATACTGCTCCAAACAGAACATTCAAATGCTGTTTATTTGTGGCAACAAAGTACATGTGCTATAATTTTAAACGTTTCCATGTAAATGATAATCAAATAAAATGTTACAGTTGCATTTGTGATGTTGTTCTAACCGTTTTTTGGTGAAATACTGATTTGTACTAGTGTGTGTGAGCCGGTAAGACGTATATGTTTTTTCGTGTGTCTGTATGCAGTTCTCATTCCAACCAGTCGAGGGGTGTCTTTTTAAAATCCAGTCTAAAAAAAATGCATGCTGACCTAATTACACAAAGTAAAAAGGCAAATGAATAGCTTATAATCAACTGCACTCATCTCCAGTTTGTCTTGATGATCTTCTCTCAGCTGACTAAAGCTGTCAGACACACCTGTGGTGCCTCACACCTACAGTTGCAAATTAAACCTTATTTAGTCTGTGTTTATATTCTGACACCCCTCTCCACCCACCCCAAAAAACACACACCCAATAATCCCCCTGGTGTGTTTAACAGACTTAATCTCGTTATTAACCTAATCTAACTTCAAGGCCGCTATGCTCTTATTTTCACACTCATGTTTTTCACAGATTCAGATCCTGTTGCGTCCCTCTGGTCTTTTCTCTCCTAAAGCGTTGAAGAGAGGCTGGCTATCAGGCGAGAGAGCAGCAGAGGGGCTGAGCAGGGCTGTTGGTTACACTCTGAATGTTAATGGACGAGTAAGAATGGGCAAACAGGCCCATTGAAATGCGCAGGTTGAATGTTTTCTTAGGGTAATAAAGTGGCTATACAAGGATCCCCCATTTTTAGGACCAACTGGTCTTCTTTGTTTAGGGTGGCACAGTTAGTCAGACTAATTGTGTTCAACCGAAATTGTTACTAGTTTATTGCTGTGAGTGAAAATCATCTCCATACTAATGGACCACTATGGTAATGCATTCAAAAAAAATGTTTTTGTCAACTTGGTTAATTAAAACAAGCTAGAGCAACACATCATGTCATAATCTAATCCGTTTTATTGTGTGCAATCAATTTAGGTTTGTAAAATAAAAATGTACGATTCATTCAGAATTCATAAATCATTTTTCTTGATATGTAAAGCAAATCAGGCCAAAACAAAAAAATATTTTAATCTAATAAATTAATTATTTAATTACCCAGTACACTTAAAATATGGTCATTTGCTTATTTATATTTTTTAAAATGTATACAACCATTACACAATGGCTGGTAAAGCCAAAAGTTGAAAAAACAAATGTGTTTATGAAATAATAATCATTTGAAAAATGTACAGTAGGCCTATTTAGTGAATTAATTACATTTAATCATCTAAAATACATAAAATGTATATTTTAGTTATATAAATTAGTAATAATTTAAAAGTAAAATATTTAGAAAAATATTAGTTTTGTGACTTAAAATCTACTTTTTTCATAATTTTTTAACCATAAATTTAATTTTTCTCAGTTCATTATTTTGCTTCACTGTGGTTCATTTAGAATGTTAAACACTGATTTGAATGTATTTAAAAAATGTACTAACAAAATAATATTTTAGATCATGTGAAATGTTTAATATAAGGAGTTTTACATATAATCAATTAGGAACTGATGAATGGTCAGGAAGTAAATTTATATAATTTTAACTGCACAGTAGCTTCTCTTAGCTGTGGATCTGTCCGTTACTAAGTATTCTGGGAAAAAGAGCTCTCACCTTTTGTTTTCTATTGAGTGTAACACCGGTCCACTCTCTCATATCCACAATCAACAGACCCTGGAACCCCTCTGCAGCTCCTCATTGGCTACTGGCTTTCCCAGCTTTGGTCACACAGCATGAATGGGGTAGGCTGAGGAATGCGGGGACACAATAGTTGGAATGTCAGTTGGCTAAGAGCTCCCCCCTAGACCATACACACACACACACACACGCAGCCACAACAACACATGGAAACATACACATGCTCCAGCACATCCAGACATGTCAAAGTGTGCTCTCTGTGCTCATGCACTTCAAGGATAACAATGAACGGAAAACGATTAGCAAAGTGAATGAGATTAAGGAAAAAGCACTGCGTATAATAAAAGCCCCATTTCCACATGAAAAGCATTTGAGAGAACATCAGGCATCATTGCTTACATACAGAGCAATCTGAACCTTCTATGACTTTGTCATCTACTATATCAAGATTGTATAAAACATATTATTTTTATGTATTATACTCAGACAGAAGGGTCTATATATATGCAGCAAAATATCTGTGGTTTAACATCCTTACTTTCCGAAAGAGCTCAAGTCTCAGGAGTTTCAAAACAACCACACTTATGCACAGTTCAAAACCGCTATAATTATGGCCTGTGTCGTTGTTGGAAAGACGGGCTGCTGTCCCTGAGGACTGTCATAATCTAAGTGAGATGTTTCGGTTATGTTGCTCGTCATGGGAGCAGTGTCTCTCTTTCACCCTCTCTCTGTTTCCTGTGGCCTCTCTCTCCCGTTCATCCTGACTGTCATTGGGACTTTAGCCACAACACAGCTCTTACAGATCTGTGTCACATTTCATGACATGCAGACATATCTGAGAATAAGTTCTCACCTATGTTTAGAACCCTTCTTGTGAGCTGTGATTGATGACTGTAGTACACAATACTGAATATCTATCTATGTATTAGCTAACTGCTTCACTGATCTTGTCAACCAAAGAAAGTGGTTAAGAAGTACCTTACTACCTTTACAACATTGAACATGTGTGGGCATGCATACCGCTGCATGTAGCGCAGATTTGCTTTTGTCTTTCAGTAATAATGGTGCTTTTATGGTGATTTTTCTCCTTAATGTAAACAATCACATTTATTAAGTTCTGAGGGCAGCACGCGTATGCGCCGTGTTCCTCTCCAAAATGGTCAAAGACAGTTGCTATTTTTGTTTTCTTTGCACAAAATTCTCATAGCTTTACAAAATTACATTTAAGCCACTGATGTCACATGGACTGTTTTACTGATGTCCTCGCTAACGTGACTGGGAACATTTCAGTTGCTTTGCTGTCTGTGAAGGGTCAGAGAGTACTCGGATTGCATCAAAAATATCTTAATTTGTTTTCTCAAGACGAATGAAGGCGTAATTAGTAACATGTTCATTTATGGATGAACTATCCCTTTTACCATCCATTAACTTAATTTACTCAATTCAAGAATGATTTCAGCAACATGTACCGCAGACTGCAAATGTTGATATTCTGAGAAGTCAGTGTAACCTCCTGCGCGCGTCATGCTCCACCCCGTGTGTTTCGCGTGGCCAGCTCTCTTTGTCCGGAACTCAGCTGCGTGCACGCGCAGTCCTGACTCTGAGATCTCGCCGCGCGCACAAGCGACTCCTCGATTTCCACTCTGCGTCCAGACTGCACACCAGCGCAAGAGGGGAAAACTTTCCCAAAACTTTTTATCGCAATTTTCTCGCTTCTCCTCCTATAGAGCAAACTTCTTCGCGGAACTCTTCAACCGAAGAAGAAACTGGTTAAGAAGCTGCCTTACCTTTACAGCATTGAACATGTGTGCGCGTGCATAGCGCTGGACTTAGCGCAGATTTGCTTTTGTTTTTCGTTAAAAGAAAAAAGTCGCAACGAAGAGCGCAAAGTCTTGAGCACTTTCACTGTTTGTTGTCGCTTTTGGGCTCTTTTTATTTGTTACACACTGCGGGATTGTTTCGCTCGTTGTTCTTCAGAGGCCCGGTTTTTATTGCTCAAGAAAATCCAGTTCGCGAGATCCGAGCGGTACGAAGAAGTTAAACAGAGACCCCGCATCCCCATGAGGAAACCAGAAGTGCGAATCGAAGAGATTTCGTGACTTGACTATTTGTTTTATTTCCTTTTATTTTTTTCGCTTGTTGAAGCAGTCAGCGATGAAGATGTTCGCTGTATTCACTGTATGTATGTCGCTGGTGGTTTTGGCGTCGGCTCAGGCTGATCAGAAGGTAAAGAACTGTAATGAAGTCAGAACTGCCTACAGCTCGAAAGGTTTCAACGTCAACGATGTTCCCTACAAAGGAGTTCATGGTGAGTTGCACTGCTTTTATTAACCCAAAATAGTTTGTGACGCTTGGAAAATAAAAATGTTTCTGAAAAATCGGAACACTAACCCTAAACCTACTAAAAAGCAGCAAGTTATGTAAATCCACAGTTATACGTAAATAGCAAGGCTGCAAATGTCTTTTCTACTTTTTTCAAGGAAAGAAGTGTATAAATTGTATGATTTATCTCCAATCCATATTGATTTTCTGCTGTTTTTTTGTCACGTGCAATTCTGATACTTTGTTTACATGTCCTTCAAAAGAATTGCTTTCAGTAGGTCATTAAGGTGACTAACATATAACTTACAAATACGATTTTGTTCTGTACTTGTATTATTTTCTTTCTTTTTGGAACTAGGTGATGTTATGGAGAATGACAGTCTCACTCACAATTCGTTTGCATCAAATTAACCCAATTTCAGTGAACGATGAGACTGCCATTCTACCTACGTATTTTTTTGTGCTCCATAGAGAAGTTATAGAAGTTTGGAAAAAACAGTTTTTATTATGTACTGTCTCTTTAAATCGCGTTCTCCGGCCAATATGTAGCCTACGTTAAACCGCACTTCGGACTGTAAGTAGGCATTACTGCATCTTTCAAACGGGATGCAGCTCGTGATTTAATTTCTATAGTTACATGTGTTCAGTCGTTCCCTCCCTCCGCACCCCCAGCTGCTGGCTTTGTTTGAAAGTGTCGTACTTTGTCATTGTAAGCGAGAGTCAGTCATCGGACAGTGATTGTCATTCAGAAGCGCTAATGCTCATGTAAATGCAGTGATTTTATCTGGTGCCGGAATGGGGGCGGGGGGTGTAACAAGTTGCAGTTTTTAGATCCTCTTCAAGGCCTGAACTAGGAGGGGAAACTAGCCTCAGGACACAGTTTGTCTATAACCACTGCCTTATTTCCCCTTAAATAAAAGAGAAAGTTTTCCTGACTTGAACGCCGGTCAGAATAGCTCATCAAGGAGACCTTCTATGCTCTGTATTTAAGGCACTGAAGCTACATAGAGTTGTGCAAATCCATAAACCAATGCGAAGATGGGAAACTCACTAGAAATCTGAAAATGACTTGTTCAGTGTATGCTTTACAAAGTGTTAAGCAATATGTAATAAGCAAGAGTGCTGTTGTTGGCATGAGGCTACTGGTAATCACAGCCATGCTGATATTCAGGTCATCAGTATAACTGAGTACAGCAGTTTGCAATATTTACAGCATAAAAGTAGTTATTAAAGAGTAACTCAGATGAACAAATATATAAGTATATTTCCTCTACACCAGTGAAAATATCCCTAGAAGCAGTCCATGTAACAGCTTTATCTTCACTAGGGGTGTAAATCGAACAGTTCATCATAAGACAGTCTTGACAGTTCAATATAGAATTTGCATATACCGTCATGTACAAAGCATTTCACAATACAATTACAATTTGATTATATTCAGGGACCTGCAAACAGTATTATACACACATTTGACATTTTATGAACTGAAAATTGCAAATGCCATATCCCAAGGTTTCAAAAGGGAGGGGGGGGGGGTACATTGATGACAGAATCATTATTGTTGGTTTCTAAAAAACTTTTTAAAATACATTTATTTTCTTAATAAGAATGGCATTTTTAATAATATTTTAAAAAATACCACAAAGTGCCTTTTGTGCAATTCAAAGGTTCAATAGAATGTTCAAGATTCTATATGGAACTTTAGATGCTGAACATTCATTTTTAAAAGCATGAGGAAAAGAAAAGAAAAACTTATCTTTAAAATATATTGACTGTTAAATGCTTTTAATCAATATGTGCATCATGTGATTTGATCAATCTGAGCTCATCATTGTTTTTGCTTTGTGCCTTTCAGCCATGCTTTATGATCTATAAAGCAGGGAGCGGATGTAAACTAAATATCTGAGATTTTCATTCAGTCGTATTTAAGGACCAGAATGAACTGTTGCATGATATCTGCAGCTAGGTAAAGGGGAACAACTGAGCCTTAATTTTTCCTGTACTTTACACCACCCCAGCAGGTCCATTGTATTCCCAGAGGTGTCATTGTAATGCAAACATTGAGTGTTCCCCAACATGCCTGCATTTGTCGTGTTTTATTGTGTCAAATCTCTAGTTTTGTTGTGATTGCTTTAAAGAATGAATTATAAAGGCTTGTTTAGAGGCTAGGTTTGGGTGCAGTGCGTGTGTGCCTCTCACAATGGTTCACAATATGCGTCGGGACCCTGTGCAAGGCTAACCTTAGTTAGCATGCCTTTGTCAATAAGAGACTGAGATAATTGATACAGAGAAAGTGACAAGGTCTGCTGTCGCTGAGGTGTGGAGGTCCTTAGAAAGCAAAAAAGGAAGCACAAAAAGCCCTGCTTTTGCTTAACAATGTCTCCTGTTGCTAGGGAGAAAATGGTTCACAGGAGAACCTAATTGAACTGGTAGTGGCCCCCCAGTCCCGGCTTTCAAAGCTGGCCCTCTTCACCTTGTAGTCAAAACATGTCTTCTTCATTCTTCTGTAGTCTTGAAGCACAGTTCCATTCTCGTGCTTTGAGCCAGTCTTACACAAAGCACTAATCAGGCAAATTGTCAAAATTACATCCCCATTCATGGCGATTTTTCTACATTCCTGCAAAGGTGTTATGTTATTTATTCACAGAAGTGTTTGTGTGACTCATGCTAGTCAAGAAAGCCCATTCGAACCAGCCATTTCTTTTAAAGACACGTTTGCTTGAATGCTGTTTTGCTTTTGTTAGTATCATAAATCAGAAGTTTAGAATGTTATGCTTTTGCAGGCATGGGATCCAACACCGCAAGTATCTTTTGCTGTGGAAAGATGATTAAACTTTTTAACTTAATCGTGAAGGCTTTTTACACGTTATATGGAAGTAAACCTAAAATGAGGAATCAGTTTGGTTGCTATTATCACACATACGCACCAAAACTTCCTTCTTGTAATGCTTTTTGTGTTCTCAGAAAAAAAAAAACCTTATGTTGTGTTGAGGGATGCTTTCTAACTTTCATTGTATTGTCAACTTTTTAAAATGTGTTTTCTTTATATAAAGAAGTGCATACAGGTTTGGAATGGTCCCTTTCAAATTGTTGCCTCTTATAGCCTCTAGCTATTTTTTCAACAAATGTGGTTAATGAATGATGATGAGTTACTTAAATACTTCAGTATAACCCTTGACCCTTGAAGCAAAATATTTTAAAAGCTAATTGTGTATTTAAAAGCAATGCCAGAACTGAAAGGCACTTTTTAAATGAAAAGTTTTATGGTTTTATAGTATCATATGTTGGACCCCTAGAAAATATGTTAACTAAGCTGTACTCAGGTGGAGTTTGTGGTGTGAAATTGGTGTTAGAAACTGTGTGTGCTTCTCTGCTGGATAAGCATGGTTTTATAAGGAGATTTTGAGAGCAGGGAGCATTTGGTTAAGCAGAGGTAAAATCGTTCTTCATGGTCAGGGTGCCTCTGTGGATCCTCTCAGTTTGAGAGGACTGTGGATTATGGCACCTTAGGAAGCTTCATAGTTCTTTAAGCTGTGAAGTACATAGATCCCTGCTGAGGACTAAACCGCCCATATCCTCCAATTCTCAGCTAAACCGAAAGTACCGTCTGGTCTTCTTATAAAAAGCTGCACTGCTCGTGATGTGATGCACTCCCGTCCAGTGGCAGGCGGCTCATCTTCAAATGTTTCAGAGGTGGGGTGGTTAATGCTGACCAGATCAGTATCTCAACTTGTCAACAGCTCCTCATAGCAATACAGCAGAATGCTTTTCCCTGCTCTGGAGAAATCTGCTTTGCTTTACGTTGGCAGTTTGCTCTTATGTCATGCCTCGGGTATGGACAATGTCAAAGATCAAGCATGTTTTCTCCCCTTTCTCCTGAAAGATTCATCCCACTCTTAATTACTTCAGTACATTATGAGACTTGGAAAGGCGATGACTTCACCTCTCTGGCCTCTTGATATTGTACAGATCAGATCTGAATTGGACGTACTTAATCTTTGGCCTGTAGCTTGGATGCATCAACGTAACAGATTTATTTTTTGCAGGCCAGTCTTCTTTTTATTATTACTTTCACTTTGATATAGAGTTGAAAGATTGTGTCACGTCATAGATAAGCAGGTCAATGCTGAATCTGTGAGTGCAGAACTTTGCAGGAAGTAGTTCTGTTCTTTTCTAGTCCCTTGTGTGTTTATTAACTACTTCAGCTAATTTGATAATGTTTTCAGCTACCGATAGACTTAAGAGAATAGAACTGTTAAGTCTAGTTTTGTTTTGTTTTTTTACTTTGACTAAAGATTTGGGTATGCAGGCAGTGCATTACAGATAAGATTGTAAATTGGATGCAATTCAACTGTAAAATGCAAACAAATGACTCTTTCCACTGATAGTCAGATGGGATGAGAGTCACAAGATGTTGATCATGCCAGTAAAAAGTTCATTTATTCCGTGTTAATGAGACCCTTGTATGTCACTGTGTCAGATCAGAGCATGCTAGCTTCCTCCCCACCGCTCCAGCTAATCAGAGGATAATCACTCAAGTGCGATAATTAAAGAACAAATCATGTTTGTTGTCACTATTGACAGCTGTTTGCACTATTATCAGGGCAGATGTTACTCATTAAATTAGACAGTACTGCACTATTAAAGTAAAAATGCTGCATTATTTTGCGTTATACATTTGATCAATTTACAATGATTATACACATTAACGTCCTTCTACTTGAGATATTACAATAAGACTGTTCTGTGTTAATGCATAACGAAATGTAATTTATTCCTGTGGTGGACTCTACTGTTTGAAATGTCAACTATTAAGCAGTCTGTGGATGGTCAGATGGGTTTGCGGTGCACGTTTGTCCTGCTGTGGGAGAGACTGAAGCGCTGTGCTCTCAGTGACCTGAGCCCAGTGGATAACTACCTATAATTGAGTTTGGTTATCAGGAGGAAGTGGTCTAGTGAATGAGACCCAAGCGGTGTTCGGTAATGGGCAGGCAGGAGGAGAACGCAGTAGTGACCGGCTCAATACACTCTCATAATAATTCTGAACTATTTTAGCTTTTGGCAATTTGGTGGCTGATTCACAAGAAGTCATACGATCTCATTGGTACATTTTTGAATGATTTGCTTACGCCCCGCTGGTAGTTAGATTGGACCAGAATAATTCCTGGATACAGTACTGCTTTTGGGTTACATCAATGTTCTTATCAAGATTTCTATGATCTGTGACTTATGTTCTGTGAGGAAAAGGTATGGAGAAAGTCTTTTTTGCTTTTCCTCTGCTTCCTCTCAATCCCCCTCCAAAAATCCCAAAGAGCGCCGGCCTGGTGGGGGGTGAGTGCAGTGTGTGGGAACAATGGGACGCCCCCTTTTAGCCCAAGTCTGCCCCCTCCTTGGTGCATTCCACAGGGGACCACCAAGACCTCCTCATTGGGACCTTAGAGCCAGGAGTGGCAACAAAGACTCAGCCGGAGGATCTTCCACAGAGGATTGACTGACCGTTGAATGAAAAAGGAGGGAGTTTTGACTGACAGAAGAAGGGCGGCAATGAGAGGCAACTTAACATGTTACTAAGAGGAGCTGCCATGGTGTTTGATTGAGCGAGAGCGTGTGACCCGCTTGCAGGGAATGTGAAGAACGCTCCGAAACGTGGCCTGGGGCGGGATTCGTGGGCTCTGACTCACCCTGAGTCATCTGTACACTCCGAATGGGGCAGATGTGCACAGACATGAAGAAAAAAGCCCCACACTTCCTTGGCCTAAGACGTGTGTCTCTTGTGACATTGTTAGTGTAGTTTGTGGTTTTCCCTGAGTAAATCTGGCACAGTACGGAGTGATGTCGGATGGGTGCTGTGTAAAATCTGGCCCTGTGTTTGTGGCTTTCCACACTTGAAGGCAGATACAGGCTGCCACTGAAGTTCCTTGTTAACACTTCCCATTTGCATGCTGTTAAATCGACACTCTCTGGGCCCCCAAACTTGGCCGGTGGGTCTGTTCCTGTTCCCTCACATCCCGCTGGATAGGGATGGCTTTGTAGGAAGTGTTTGTGCCGAAGCAGCTTTTCTACACTTTGTTTTTTTCCCTCCTCTCTCCCTCTCCATGCGCCGTTTCATCCATCCTGGATTTCTACATAGTCTTGTCCAAGTGTTATCCCCCCGTTCCTTTCATTTGTCCCAGTCTTTTCACCTCCCTATCTGCTCTGTGTGTGGGAAGCTTTCCAGATGATTTTAATACCAAAACAGACTGCTACAGCGAAGGCTGCTGTTTGCTCAAACACTTCTTCCCTTGGCTTTGTTATCAGGCATTAGCATGGATGATATGTGCTGGAGTGTTGGAGCAGATACCGACTTGAGCTCTGGATACAGTTCTCCTCTGGGACATTCCCCTAACCTCATTCCTCGGCAAAACTCCTTGTGTGTGTGTGTGTTATTTGAGAGGTGGTGTGTCTTTTTTCTTTCGCAGGTTTCAGTCACATTGGTGTTGGTCCTTCAGCTGTGAGCAGTCCTCGGAGATCCCAAAGTGTGTTCCTCACTTCATAAATTCTGCATAAAGCTGCATAAACACAACCAACTGAGAAATGCTAGAGGCTTAACATATATGTAGGATGCTCTGCTTTCTCTTCTTGTGTTTTGTGTCTCACAAACATTTATGTAAGACATTAACAGAAATTAATACTTTTATTCAGCAAGGGGGCTTTAAGTGACCGTAAAGGCTAACATGTAACAGAAAGATTTGTTTTGAACAAATGATGTCCTTTTCTATTCATTAAAGTATCCTGAAAAAATTAAATAAATATATAATAAATATAAATAATAAATATATATATATAATGGGATCCTCAAAAATATTAAGCAGCACAACTGTTTCCCACATTGATGATAAATGTTTCTTAAGCAAATCACCATATTAGTATGAATGAAATGCAGCCTTGGTGGCCATAAGAGATTTCTCTCAAAAACCCTCTCGAAATACTCAAATTTTTTACAAATAAATACAAATAAATATTGGGTTGGTGACACTTTAAAACAGAATAAAGTTCAATTCATTAAATGCATTGTCTTGAACTAACAATGATTTTTACAAGATTTGTTATTTTATGAGCCTTTCGTGCTCATTTATGATACTTTCATGTTCATTTATGCAGTTTCGTGTTTAAAATGGATTAGTATATGTAAAAATATTTAGAAATACAGTGTAAGTCTTGTATCAACTACTAACAGAGCAAACGCATTAATGTTAACAAATTGAACCTCGGTTGTAAAGTGTTACTGAAATGTGAGATGATTGTACCATAACAGCCTTAATGCAAAGCAGTAATGATAATTATAACTATATTATGTCTGTGGTTTTTCGCCCGCCTCTCACAATCATTTGTGGCTGTTTAGAGAGCCGAGAGATGTAGGCCAGGGGCTCATCTGGGTTTTGGGCAGAAGCCCTCCACTCTGGGAATGTTCCAGATTTCCTGTAATCCCTGCTAATTACTCCCACGGCCAACATCAAGACGACTCCTGATGAGCCTCTCTCAGTCCAGAGCTCGTTTCAGCCCATTCGATTACCTAATTCTGCACCTCATACACACGTAAAAAAGCCTTTGGAGGGAATGTGTTCAGGCAGACGGGCGGAGGCGGTTAAAGAGCTCCCTCGCAGACCTCCGTCAATTTAACTGACGAGGTGATGGGAACTCTTAAAACGGTCATCAAAACCAAATGCCTCGGCTCCGGGCCCACCTCTGGCTCCGATGTTTAAGTGTTTTTTTTTTTTTTTTTTTCCCTACTCTACTATGACTGTTCAGTTTGCCACAAGTCACTGGATGAACGTTTTTGAGGTGGGGCGAAGTCATAGGCGATGATTTCACAAAAACAAAATGGAGGATCAGCCTGAAAACCTCAAAATGGCCACATTTGATCTCCTTTCACTCTTTGAGAGCAGAAGATCCTCTTATTGGATGATTTATTGGCATTCCTGTCCATATATAATATCCTAGATGGTCGAGATGTCAGTTAAAGGCATAGTAAGTTTATCCCGGTGTAGGTTTACTCCCGCTACAATCGCTTATTGCTACCGCTCTTCCCACCAACTTCACGGCTATCCAGTTTCCTAAGCCCAACAGGTATATCAGAATCATTGTTGCAGTGTTGTAGCTTCGAGGACTTGGAAATATGATCTTTGGCCTGACCTCATCCTGCCCGTGGGCCCCTCTTTTTCTCTTTCTCTTTCACCATCCCCTCTTCTTTCTTTCTTTCGAACGCACAGTTTGCCCATTACCTCGATGCTTGTCCGTCAGTTTCGACATCTGGTGGGTTTCAGCCGTTCTTAGAGGTCGGTTATAAACACTGTCAGAGAACAGCTCTGGCTTCCGCTGCTTTGCTTTACCAAAGGGGATAAGATGTAGCGCTCCTGCGTTAAAACCTTTCATATGCTGAAGGTTAAGTAGATGTTTTGTTTTTAAAAGCGTATTTTTGAGAGTTAGGAGGAGTATAAGTGTGAAAATGAAGGGGATCTAGAACTGGAGAGTTTAGAGAGTTTAGCGCAGGGATGGTGTTTGTGATTTTGGTCATATGCGGCTTATGGTGGGCTTCCAAAATTTCCAAACAAGACGTGCTTTGACCTAGATATTAGCCCCCTTTTGAACCTCAGGTTGTTTGTGTGGATCTTCTATGGCTGTTTGAAGTTAAAGAGCTCTCCGTTGCTCCATTCTGTACTGTATGAGACACAGACAGAGAGAAATATACAGAGATTTGAGTTGTGTGGGAAATGTCCTTCTGGTGACTATTTTTATACATGTACATATGCGCTCAGCTCAAACTTCATGCGGTTTGAATGTTGAAAGAAAGTTGAAAGAAACAGTGGCTTTATAATAGTTTTGTGTGTTGTAGATTCAGAGCAATCATAATTGTTTTGGTTTTAATTAACAGCCAGTCACCGCTCTATTCAAGCAAAATATTTCCGTTATTTGCTAATGTATTCAGTTAAGCTTTAATCGCTCACAATAGACAATTGAAGCGCATCTTGCAGTGAAAGCAAGCTTGTGCTGTTTGTTTTTGTTACATAGCAACTAATCTAAAGCTCTTTCGTTTATTCCGTATTGTCATCAAGAACTATAAGAAAAGATGTGCTTGGGAGGGGCAGCAAGCTTCGTTTTATTACATTTTGATGATGTTCATTGTCCTATGTTTACCTCTTAGCATAACTTTTGGGTTGGGCCTGTTGCCGTTTGAGGGGAAAAGTGACTTTCCTGCATTCCCCCAGAGCGTTTGTTACCATTTGACTGATTATTTTAGGTGATGTATGTATTGTCACTGCTCAGCCAGGCCTGCAGTTTCTCACGTTGGATCTTCCCACCCCCTGCTAACCTCTCCACTGTCATCCATCTGTGTGTGTCCTCATGCAAACATGTGCACAGATGTTCATTTTTGGAGAGGGTTCGAGGATTCCTTCGTTGTAGCATCAGAGTGAGCGGTGTCATCAGCTTTTCACATTTTTTATTTTTTTTTCAACCCCCTCTTCCTTCTCGTCTCTTCCTGGCCTGTACCTTTTGCCCCCTTTTTCCTCATGGGTAAATAAACGGTGCATTCCAGGCTGTCAGTGTCTCTGCTTACGCACAGGCTCATTGTAATTTGTCTTTTATTGTATCTCTGGCTGGAGGTATTGGTTGGGGGTGTATAATTGCTTCCAACTGAACTTTACTCCATTTTTGTGGAGCCGGTGTGTCCACTCCTTCACCACATCCCTTGCTCGGCTCCATAAGGTGATGAATCAACTATATTCTCTGGTATTTCATGCACTGTTATGGATTTTTTATTTTTTTTATCAGTACTTAATTATCATAATGGCTAAAGTTGTGTTGCCTATTTTTCATCACAACTGCACCAAATTAAATCACAAGGCATTAGGAACAGCCAATAAATGTTATCTCATAAAGTATATTCTCTAATTTTACTGTATTTGATTGATAACTTATAAGTCTTTTTTTACACTTAAATTTTGTAGTTGTTTTTAAGGATTTAGGGTGTATATCTACATTCCAGTGATTCAAGGAATGAAGGGTTGTGGGATAAGACTGAACTTTCAAGTGACTTTAATCAGACTGGTGTATATAATATCAATCAATAAAGTAGCTATGTCCTTCAAAACATGAAGAATTAGCCTATCAACCATTTTAATGTGCAGTCAAACCAATGCTTAATACTTTTTTTTTAAATCAGTGTATTGATCTTAATCTTTTCATCGCCTTGTCATGCTTGTCCATGAGATCTGACCCTGTTCGGTCATTAACTGACTGTCATGAAGTTTAAATGAGAAACTTCACACTTCGCCATTCATGAAAGGACTATATCAGTAATGAACAACTCAGATCCGTTGATTCCTCTGTTAAACTCCAAACATGCAGTGTCCTGACTTTTAATGTGTCTGTGAAAGAGCCAGTCCAAGTTAAATGATTCACAATGAGGTGACCTGGGAAGTGGTGTAGGCAGGGAGCTTTTGTGAGCGGAGACAAAGCCGGAGACGGCACGCTGGGGCGGGAGAGGGAGACAGACATGAAGTGAGAGGCCGGAGCGATGTTGTGGAATCTCCCCAGGGACTTCTGGGTAAATGTTCATGGATGGCAGCCTTTTGGAATGCTTACCAGTGGGGAGTTTTAATTGGCTAGAGGCCCTGCTCTGGTTTAGCAATCAGAGATTGACTGGTACAAAAGGATGAGAGCTTGTGGGTGATCGCTCAAGTGTGTACATCAATCTAACATATGTGTGTCTCACTGCACCGATTCAGGGTTTTTGAGGATTTACGTGGTATTAAGGCTCCCTGCCCGGCATCATACTTTACATCTGGTTTGTGTTTTGTGTAGTCTTGATGTTGCTTTGTGCCTAAGTGCACCACAGAAGACCAGGAGATGGTGTAACTGTTGCGCTCTTAGCCTGGTTAATGATCACACAAACGTCTAGACTCATAAGCCTGTGATTAAGAGTCAAGCGTTACGACTCGGTAGGATACGATCGGGACCTTGACTTTTGATGAAAACGGCTGTATTGATTTTTTTTTTTTTTTTTGTGTCGTTGTTGTGAATTTATTTCCTCTTCATTAACCCACATGCCATGCGAAAAGTAAATGTTGGTGGTTTGGTGTTTTGATAGCTGCGTGTGTGAGATTTTAATTCCTGATTAATTTAAGGAAGCATAGTTTCACACACATGCTTTTCTTGGCCATGTGGCAGACTGCCATGTGTCTTTGACTCTAATTCTCCTCAGCTGAAATTCCTAATCTCTAAACCATTTCAAAGTGAACTTTGAGTGCTTGTTTTATATGATTTGAATAAAGAGCTCTGCGAGAAGTGGATTTAAACTTTTTCTGTGGGTCTAAATCTTTTTTGGATGTGATTTATGCGAGTTCAGAGTGCAAGCAGATGTAGATAGCGCTGACTGTAACTCTTTATGATGTTTTTACTAAAACAAGGGTAGTTGACAAGAAGTACTTTTTTGGCATGTTAGCACATCCTTCAGTGCATCATAGTGTAGTTAATCTCAGATAGTTTTTATGCATGATGGTGTTCCAAATCTGTAGGAGCTTTGTTAATCCTCAGAAGACAAATTAAGATATTTTTGATGAAATCCGAGAGCTATCAGACCCACCACAGACTGCAAAGCATATGAAACATTCAAGGCCCAGAAAAGTAGTAAGGACATTGTTAAAATAGTCCATGTTACATCAGTGGCTGAACATTTCTTTTATGAAGCTATGAGAGAATTTGGCCTTGGACTATTTTAATGATGGTCCTTATGACCTTTTTAGGCTTTGAACGTGTCATTTGCTGTCTGTAGAGGATCAGAAAGCTCTCAGATTTCATCTTAATTTGTGTTCAGAAGATGAAAGAAAATCTTACAGGTTTGGGTTGACACAAGGTTGAGTAAGTCATGACAGAATTTTCATTTTTGGGTGAACAATCCCTTTAAACATGTATTGTCCATTAAGCTTTAATATAAAATATAAAATAAAAAATAAAAAATAGTTACGTTCTTGACTACACATTTACCTCTGGTAAACCATTATTTAACCATTAACAATTTGAAAGTGAGGGAAAAGGCTTCCTAGTCTAAACCTGTTGTCCTGTCATGAATCTGAATTGAATATTTTGGCCAAACAGTAGTCTGGCAGTGGTTTTGTTTTGTCTAATGACTCAGTGTGTTGCTTCCTTTATTTCAGCCTTACCGGACACAAGGGCCATAGTTTGCAGAACGAGCCCGTGTGTCCCCCGCTTGGCTGGACTGTACTGTATTGAAACAGGGTTTCCTGCCCTGCACGAGTGTTAGTTGGCGTGGGATATCCTGCTTGTTAACTCAGTTCCTCATTAATATGACACTTGCCCCATGGGGCTGCAGAGAGATGTGTCGCTCGTAGGATATCGCTCGTAACTCCAGATTAAATAGCAAAAGGGATTAGTAGCACTCATTCCAAATCTGAGGATGGATCAACCAGATGGAGCAAGTAAACAACATACTATGGAAAATGCCCAGCTTTGGATCAGCAGTATAACCTGTGAATGTGGCCTCAGAGGATCAGGGAATAGTTGGTGCTCTCCGTGGAGCAGGAGGAGGATATATCAGGAATGGAAAGGGGGGCTGGATTAGAAAAACATCACTCTAATTGTAGGTCAACAGACCTGTGAAGTGAGTTTTTTTGCTAATGTTTTCATAGTGTTAGACCTGAGGAATGTGTCCTTGAGCAGAGTCTCTGAATCGCTCCCTTCGCATTACCTCTGCAGTCAGGCCTGTTAGTAGCGTTAACGGTATCAGCCAAACATGCATGAGGATTCTCTTTGCTCTTTTGAATCAGAGATTGATCTCCTCTCAAGACAAAAAATTGTGAAGGTTCATCAAGCTTATAATAATAATAAGTGGAAAAAGTGGGTTAATGCATCATAGTTAAGATGTGTATTAATAATTGCGGATACAGTTGGTTTCTCTGTCTGTCCTCGTCAACTCTGTTACCTAGGTAGATGAACAATGCTCATTTTTATTTTATTTTTTCCAAAAACTCAGCTTGCTGGCGTAAATGCTAAGAAAACATGACACTAATGAAAACATGATTAAACTAGCTTTAAATAACCCAGCATGAGATCAATAATAAATTCTGTTTTCCTTTTAATATTGTGGTAACAGAGTTGACATTTAAAAATAACTATTGGTGTAAGAAGTTTTTAGATAAAAAAATATTTTCTCAGCGAGAGCACCGATACGTTTCAGTGCTTCAGATCTCATCAGTGAGTGAAAGTGACATCATTTCCTGTAACTTACACAATTCACCAATTTAATTTCTCCAATTTAAAGGCAAAATATTGTTTGGTAACAGTTGATGCAAGATTTAGGGACACATTTTTCTAAGAAAAAAAATATTTTTTTACAACTATGTTGTAGAATTAAGTAACTAACTATTTAGGGCTTTTATAAATAAAATGTCGCCAAACATACAACAATAATCATACAGCAGGTACAATAGCAAAAACTGCCTGTGTTAAAGTGGGAAAAAACTGAACATCGTTTATGGTGTCCTTTTAAAAAAAAAAAAAAACTTGGCAAATGTTACTAAAATGTACCAAAAAAATGCAAAAGTGTAGAATGTTGTTTAAGAAAGGAAAAAAGGTAGTAATTTAGACTGACGCTGAGCGAATAAAAGCTTGTCTCATTAAATCTAGTGAATGTTACAGGACAGTATGGCCTACATGTAAGCGTTAAGTGCCTCTTTACCAAGGCCTGTTTTTCTCAATGCTTCACTCCAAGTGCCATAAAACGACCCCCTTGACATCATCCACCATTTTGTTTAGTGATCGTACGTACCGGCCAGCGCTGCTGTCATTTCCATTTAGCCGCCCTACATTTATTGCGAGTCTCTGAAAGGCATCATTGTGCTGGCAATAGTGTTGTAAACTTGTCATGGCCGTGTTTTTTAGAGATGCTGGATTGGATTTGGAGAGAAAGAGAAAGTAATTCCTCTCTTTATTACCGCCATATGAGCAGTTGCTCTGTAATAATGGGTTCCTGTTACAGTTTTCCCGTTTGAATACGCTCCCATTGCGGTGGGAACCGCACAATGAAAACCTGAGGAGTTGTATCTTTACCTTCTGTACAACTCTATTAATAGAGAGAGCCAGCTGTTTCCTCATGAACAAGAGGCCAGTCATGGCCTCACACACTCGCTGAGTGAAACAAAGTGTTTTTGATTTTTAATAAAAATGTAAAAAAAAAAAAATGGTGCTAATGGTGACTTTTTTTTTTTTTTATTAAAGTAAATTCAGAATGATTATTGGAAGCTTTAATTGCAAATTATATTTCACTTTATTTATTTATTTTTTTCTAAAAATGTTTTAATATTAAAAGTGCATCTACAGCATGTCTGTAAATACATTCAATGCAAACAAATAGTTAAGTCAAGCCATTTTAATAGGCTGTTTGAATTCCTAGTTCATTCTGGCTATTGAAATTAAAAATAAAAAGATATAATCAAACCGTTTTGTTGTAGATTGCGACACAAGGAAAGATTGTCTATTCCTAAGTAGCATGTAATTGCATCAGGCTTGTGCACTTTTGAGAACTTAATGGTAAAATAAAAGTGCATAAGGCATCGTGATGCTCATAATTTGGCTTTAATTTTATATTGCCAGCATTGTGGAAACACAATATCATCCAGCGCTAGTGAAATATATAACACTTTTCTGGCTCTTGTTGTTTTTGTAAAGCCTTGTAACTCTCAGTGAATGTTTTTTTTGTGCTTTTATAATGCTTTAGAGCTGTTGCATGATTTCTCACTTGTTGATATCAAGGCGCTTGTCCATTCGGGGAACGAGACATTGTGAAAGGTCTCCTTCCTCCACCCTATATTCATGAGTCTGTAAATGAAGGTTGGACGGTCCAAAGATAGCCTGAGGCCACACAAAGAGAGGAGTGCTGAGATCTGTCTTCATGCAGATGGTGTGAAAGCAGGAGAGTGCATCAGCAGGGACATGTCTGAACATGCAAGGCACATTTCGGAGGAGACAAGCATATAATAGAAAGACTATGATTTAGAAATCAAATATCTAGCTCTTATCTGTCTGCAATGCCTACGCTCATTTTCGCTCTACCTTTTATCCCATTAAACCGCTCTCATTTCAAAGCTAATAGCAATGCACAAAGTGTCGTCTGCCAAAAGGAGGGAGTGTACTCATTAAACGCTCATTCCACAAAGGTTTCAAGCAATACTCGTTTGGAGCATTTTCCCTCGAGGCTTGATGTTTTATCACCATCTGCAAGTTGTTGTTATCGCTTATGAAATCTAGCCAAAACAACACATCTGATTTAGTTGGGTCGGGTCGTCTCAAACCTCAGGCCACAACAGAGAGAAAAAGCTTCTTGTCAAATAGTAGTTCCCCTCCTTCTGTGGTTAACTGCAGCTTGTGCTCTGGTGTTGAGATGTCGGCCATGTTGTTTTGTAGTTAACTCTCACAGGAGTGTGTGAAACATGTTGTCACTTCCATTTTGAATGTCTCCCATCACTGTGAAAAATTGTCTTTTTTGCGCCTTAAAAAAAAAAGTTTAAACTGATTTATTTTTATTTTTTTTACATTCTACAAAGACTTCTATATTTAAACAATGTTATATGTAAACCTCGTAACATTCAAGTTTAGACATTTTAGAGATTAAAGTAATCTAAATTAAAATAGACAGTGATGACAATTTTTGTTCATGATTAGCATTTATTTGTATACTGAATTATTAATAGTTAATCTTGACATTTGAGCTTAGTGAGGGTAGGCCAGTGTTCTTGTTGAAACTACTAAAATCACTTAAAATTAATTAGATTAATATAATAATAAAAGTAAAATAATGTTGATATAGGCATGATTTCTTTGTCAAAAAACAAATCGGTGAGGGAAAGACATCCAGTTAGTCTGAAATACCTTTGGATCCTATGTCTCACATAATTTTCACAACATATTTTTCTTATTTTTTTAAATATTTTTTTTACCTGGATTTTCCATTGTTGGATCAGCTATAATCCAGCTATCCCTTTGAAGTGTACAACTATCACTCAGCCTAGTTTTTATTCATGGAAATTAAATACGCAATCTACCAAAGGTTGTTTGTCCAATATAATTCAGTATGCAAATAAATGCATGAAGGAAGACCAATCACAGTTGATTTATGTACATATTAAAAATACATCAATGTAAAGTATTTGGTTGCTGTTTTTTTTTCTTTACTTGAGAATGTATTTCAATCTCTTCTATTGAGAAGGGGCAGCTGTGAAATGGCTATACAAATAGGATTTTATTTTTCATATTAGCAGCCGAATGAAAATTGTCCACGGCTCATATCCACCTGATGTGATGGTTGTACGCAGAAGTGACAGTGTTGATGGCCCTCGTGCAGGCATGTGGAAGTTGCCGCATGTGTCTTATTAGGCAGACAACAGGGAAGCCCATTACTCTGTTTCTTTTGGCAACAGCATGTAGATGTGGTGGCCTGAGCGATTTATAGTGACGGCTGGCCTGAAATAATCCCCCAGAGAATTTATGACTTCTGACTCGGAGGGTCCGGCCTCTGATTGAGAGTGTGTGTGTGTGTGATATGTGTGGGTGGTGGGTCTGCTGGTCAGTCCCTAGCGGGGTCACAGTGCATGGCCTGTCTCAGAGGAGTGGCTGTTAACCTCTGACCTCTGTGGTTAAGCCTGCTGGCTAGCAGCGTGGGGCTATGGGGGCTGAAGTCTGTCTGGGGCCAGGGAAGAAGGAGAGATGGGAAAAGGAGGAAGGGGGGGGGGGTATTAGGACTAATCTGGGTTTTGTCCACCGGGCAATTTCCATTCCTTTATCCATCAACAAAACAGAATGTTCTCGGGACTCCAGAACAGCAACAGGAAGTGACTTATTGGAGACAGCAATAACAAATCTCTTTTTCAGATTTATAGTCAGGTTTACTCCTAAGGATCACATGGAAATGGATCTTATTGCTGTCAAAAGGTTTGGCCTTGCGTTAAAGCAACATGAAATCACAGAAGCCTCCCTTTTGCATGTGTCTGCCAAGATGAGCTCGTGCATGCTACATATTGACTTGGACTCTCAAAAGATGGACGTATTGATTATAAACCTTTCGAGTTAAAATGTGAAATACGGTTACTGACTGTTTTAGCAAGCTGTGTCATCAACTTTTGGCTCTGCCAATAACATTTAGTGCAGCCAGTGACCCAGAAGTCGTACACTTTTACATTTGAAGGCTGTATTTGTTTAGGCATAGCTTAAAAAATCATTACTGAAATCACGTTTTCTCCTGAGTCGATTGTTTTGATTGGTTAATGGTCTGTATTGAAATGGTCAAAGGTTCAGAATTTTTTTTTCTCTGTTCAGTAATTTCCAAGACCTTTGAATTTTGGTTCCATTTTTCTGTGTTTTTCCTAGAATATTTGCTTTGCTCTTTCAGGTTAGGTTCTCTCTCTCCACATGTCTGCATACAAAGAGCTGTCTGTTGGGCTGAGATATGATGTACAGGTCTTGTATGTACCTGATGCCAAGTGAGTGAATGATTTGGACGGGGTCCCAGTGGAGTTGAGGGGTACAGCTGGTCTGGGGCCGCAGCAGGGTGAAGGTGCTGCTTTTTCTCAAATTTATACACCAGCTCCTTCGAACTCCAAATGTATGGACCCATTACTTTTTTTTTATGTTTGTTTTTGTTTTTTGTTTTTTCTTCAATGCGGGATTAAGGTTTTTACACCCCAGTCAATACAACTGATATTTGTTTAAAAAAAGAGCAGCCCGTATCCATGCACATTAGCGCAAGCTGCCTCTCCTTGCTACTCCGCCTGTGTAAAACAAGCCCTGGCAGTGGTCAGTGACAATTCCTCTTGGATATTTTGTGAGATGGTGATTATTTGTAAGCTCTCAACAGCTCCTCGCTTTTCACCCACACAATGTGTTCAGCAGATGCTCCGATACGAGTCGTGTCACTGATATCGTAGTGCACATGACAGAATACACAGCGCCCGTTACAGACACTGAGCAGTGTGGATGAACAAACCCAAGTTTGTCAACAATTATAACTATATACAACCATTATTTCTAGCCACACAAATTTAATTAATGTCTCCCATATTTTTTGGATGAAAATCTCAAATATTTAAAATGGGTGCTTTCATCAATTGGATCAATCTATTGAATGGCCCTAATCTGTTTTTCAATAAGTCACTTATAAGCATTGGATGAGCATTGTCACCTAATTAATACCCATGAGACATGCTGATGAAGAGTGCAATCTTTTCTGATTGTTTTTGTGCCCCGATTATCCCCCCACAAGGAACGCATTGGCCTTCAAATCCATATAAATCTCAATGAATAAATATGATATGCATGGAGCTAAATGCATATTCACATTGAGAAATGGCCTGAGAGCGAGGATCTTTCATCGGTGTGCAGTGCGCTCTCCTGAGTGGCCGGTCTCGCTGAAGAGCAGCATGGGTAACCAAACCGCCGGTCGGAGTCCAGTCCACTGAAAGGACCCTTGTGTTCTCTTGAATTCCAACAACCACATTAAAAAAAGAAAGAAAAACAAAACATTATTGCAGCTGCGACTTCGCAGTCCGCCCTGCTCACACTCCCCATGTTAATGTGACGCCTTGTTTAATCCAGCCGCTCGCTGTCCATCTGTGCCGTTCACTCGACGAGCGCAGCACAGACTTGTTTTCTGATGGGGCGAATCACGAAGGAAAGCCCAGGTTCCCTTACAACTACTGAAACATGCGCCCACAGGGTCTTGAATATTCAGATTTTGCTTTTTATCTTGGATGCCTGTGGCTTGTCAGCTCACTTTATACTGTAAGCACATTGTGTTCAGTTCTGTCCTTTGGATGATTTGTATTGGAAAGGAGTTTGACGTTAGCTTTTCAGCTTTCAGATTGCCAAACGTCTAGACATAATTCATTCATTGAAGAACAAGTAAATAAAACGACTTGCTCTTTAACATTTAAAATGCTTAAAATAAAAAAAATAAAAGAGCTTTATTGGTATTGTAAAACAGCTACATGCTGTCATAGCGTTATATTACATTATAAAGTGGGGTCCAAAAGTCTGAGACCACTAACGAAAATGCCTTTTCATTTAAAAAATGACGTTGTTTAGCAATGAAAAGCTGGTCTACACCAAAATTTTAATAAAAAATGAAATTAATTAAATGTTAAAATAAAATGCATTTAATTTAAAATAAACATAAAATTAAATAAAAAAAATTTATTTAATTTAAAAATGGAATTATTTATTATTATTATTATTATTATATTTTTTAAATCCATTAACTTTTCTTTATTCTGTGTTTTTCAGGAAATCATCTGAAGGTGTGTCCTCAAGGTTTCTCCTGCTGTACTCTGGAGATGGAGGAAAAACTGAGTCAGCAGAGCCAAACAGACCTGAAAGCCCCCGTTCATCAGCTCAGCTCCAACCTGCAAAACACCTTCACCCAGAGACACCGTCACTTTGACCGTCAGTACAGCTCTCGCACATGTTCACGCATGCAAATCTACCAAATCCGAACGCTTTTCTTGTCATTTTTCATCAAAATGTGCTGCGATATTGACTGTTAATAAGTTGTTAATCCTCTCATGCTGCCCTTCCATACACTGTTACAGTTACTTTGACAGACACCCCCGGCTGCCAGACACACAGTCTATACATCCATTTCTCCACCTGTCCCTCAACATCCCGCAGTCATCTGCCACACACACACACACACACACACACTCTCAGGCTTGCAAGCAGACCACACACACACACACACACACACACACATTCAGAGGCCTGGCTTCCTCTCTGCAGTGCATGTGGCAGTGAATATCAGTCTGAGAGAGCGGGATCAGGTTTCCCCAGTGCAGGGCAGAGGGGTGCATGGGAACATGCATCGACACTGCTGACTCATTGAAGAGGGGAAAACCCCACAGACACTCTGTCGGCTATCACACACTGGTCTGGTTTATAATGCATGTTTTATGTGTTTGCTTCTCTTCATGCCATAAAGAGAAAAAGAACTAAAGGAGGCCTGGTCACATGAATCTAGCTCGAGTTCATCGAGGGTACATTTTAAAGAAAAGCATCTCTCTGGGTAGCTGTCCGAGCCAGGACTGTAACGGCTTGTATCCTCTGAAATGAAATGGTGAGATGGTGTTTGGATTGATCGGTCAATGTCTGGACAGACAAGTAAGGATAAATGAAGTGCTGATGGCACATCTCCCTTCGCTCACACATGATTCGTCACCCATCCGCTCTGAGCCACAGCTATTTCTAAATGAGACCCATGTTAACTCACATGTGGCCATCCAGCTTTACCAAAGCTCTGTTCCTCTGGCAGAGCAGCCGAGTGGTTTTAAATGGACTCAGCACAGTTGGTTTTCTGGCAAGTTTTGCGAGAGCTGGGGTGTGTTATGATGTTCTGGCTTGTTTGAAGCGAACTCCTAAATTATGCGTAACAACATCTGATGATCATGTGAGTATTTGTGCGGACTAGTGTTTTCATAATACTAAATGTTCAATAGTCAAAAGCAATACAAGTGAAATGTTTACAATTCTCTATGAATAAAAAATGAATATGCTATTGAACACACTTTATTTTAAATATTTAATAAATAAATAAAAGGCAGGGTTTTTCTTTTTCTTGCTATTGATGTTTAAAAATGAATTATTAGTAATATTGATGTTACACAACATTTTTAGCAAGAAAAATATTTGCACTACTTATATTTGCAAAGCTGTACAGTGCTTTTTATATTGTCTTGTTAATTTAATTAATTATATTAATAAAATATAATTTGTCAATAATCATTATTAATCAACCTTAACAATAAAAAAAAGAAACGTATAAAATAGAAAACAATAATGCAGTTTTTCATGTTACTAAAATAATAATAATCTGTGTTCTATATCAGTTATCTGTTGTTATTAAACACAGAAATAATGCATTTGGGTAATGATAAAAATGGTCCTGTGTCCTATGGTGTGAAATGTAGCAGAAATGTAAAAAAAACCCTTAATATACAGATAACATGAGAAAAATTACAAATAGCATGAGAGAGTGTTCTTCAATGTTTTTACATCACACCATAGGACGCATTCATATGTCAGCTACACATTTGTACTTTTTTCTTTTTTCGTACATTTGAATGTGTCTTAAATGCCATATTCATCCAGTTCATGTAGTGTCATCTCGATCTTGTCAGTGTTTGATGATGATAAACAGGACTATCAGGCATATTTAGTTTATAAGGCTTTTGTTACATTTATGTTGGAATGGACTCTTAGTACTGAAGTAACACTTTTTTGCGTCCCTGTTGTGGAGGAAGGGAACCGATGGCTCAGAGGTGATGGCAGGGAACATTGATGGAAGTGAGAGGTGACCTGGTCGGCTCTCAAGATTGCCTGTTTGTGTGAATGTAAAAAGAAAGTGAGACTTCAGGGAGTGAATGGTAACAGGGATGGTGTGTATTGCAGCCAGATGTGAGCAGGAATGTGACGTGTCGGAATGCGGCGGTGGCCAGATCCCGCCCGCCTCCTCCTCTGCTCTTTTTCTCTGCTGCCTTTTGTCCCCATTCTCCCCCTTTTCTCTCTGCCATAAGTCTGTTATGCCTTTCATTTCTTCTCCATCTCCAGGTTCTCAGGTCTTTTGAACTCTTACCGTGGGAATACGCTCTGAATCGCCAGTCTGCGTAAAATGTGCACTAGACCCTGGCATGTGACTTAATGAGCTAAACGGCCTGAAAATACCAGTAGCTTTTATGCTTGCAAACAAAGACACCCTCAATGTGTTCTTTCATTGAAACGTAAGTATTTTCTTCGCTTTAGAAACGTCTAAGGTGTAAATGAGATGCTTGAGTGTCTTTGAGAGTGTTTTCACTGTAGAAGAGAAAGTAGAATGTTTTCTCCTTTCCTCTGTGCTGGTCAGGCCTACAGGAAGCAGAGGTGGATGTATTTATAGTAGGCAATGAAGACTAAATGCTTACACACAACTTGTTCGGCTGGAAATGCGGTAGAACATGTTCGCTATCAACACAGCGACTAGATGTCATTAAGATTAAATGAATTTAAGCACGCACACACTCCTAAGTGAGTTTGGGTGCGTGTTCACTGGAAGCAGCCTCTGCTTCAAAGCCTCGAGGTTGGAGTCACGGGCAATTAAGTCCCCTACCAGAAATAGTTTTCCTCTAGAGCTTGGTGTGTTTGTTCCTCCCCGCGCGTCCGGTCTGGGTCTAGGTGACCCTGTCTGAAGGAGTTGCGATTGCGCTGTAAGAATTAGGATTAACCCCCTACCCAAATTCTCATCCTCGACGCCTCTGCAGGGGGGTTTGAAATCCTGCAAGGAAAGAAAGAAGCTGAGCAACTAATTGGCACAAATGGGGAACAATTACCGCCTTGGATAAAGAAGAGTTATCAAAGGGTGATGAGTAGAGGAATAAACTGGAGGGTGGGACAGCGAATAAGGAATTTTCCCTCCTCTGGATGTCTGAGGAACGTGTTCGAGCGCTCAGAGACTTGGGACCCATGTCGAAGCATTTGTTGAACCCAGACAGCCCTTTCCATTCCTCCTCATAGATATATTGTAATACAGTTCACTCTACCGAATGACCTTTCACACACATTTCCAAACCGATGCGGGAAGGCCGTTTTAATGGAAAAATCAGAAGGGAGGTCCGCAGTCCGCTTGTTGGCAGGCTCCCGTGTATCATAAAGTGTCTTTTAATGATGAAGTAGGATGCCTGAGTAACGCCCCTCCAACTGTAACGCACGCTTACAACACCGGGTCCCAAAATCTCAGCAGTTATGTTGGGAAGGATGTGGAGAGGAAAGGGTGTGGGGGATGGTGGATGTTGAGTGAAGGACTCTGCTTTATGTACAACTTGGTGTCAACGATAAAGAAAAGGGAAAATCTTTTAAAGTCATTGAAAACTAACATGTTTTTTTTAGAAATTAGAAATCTTGTGTGTTGCCATCACGGCTACTTGGGATAAAAAATATTTTTATCATGTGTCGCAACGTTGTGTAGTTCGGATTAATTACTATTCATTTTTAAACATTTGTTTTCCATCATGTTTTATTAAATTAGTAATTTTATTACGTTTTAACAGACATGATGTCTTTTCCCCTTGATATTTTACAAACTAAACTAACCTTGCCTTCTCATCAAAAGGTCAATTTATCTGACATTTTATAAGACCTTGATGCACAGTCATAAGGATCTGCCATCTCTGCCATATTTTATTTAGTTTTTTTTTTTTTTTTTTATTCTTTCTAATTGTGCTTTACTGCTTTTTTTCTAATTAGCACTAATAAATGGCTAACATTTCTAGTAATAAGCATGCTGAAAAGCAACTTATAGGTGTCACCATATTTTTAAGTAATTTATTGCATTTAGTTTAGTTAGGTTAATTAAAAAAGCTTGTCACTTTATTTTAAAGTCCAGCTCTCGCCATTAACAAACCTGCGACTTCTGCTTCAAACTACTAATTTGCTGCTTATTAATAGTAAGGTAGTTTAAGTATCAGGTAGGATTGGGGATGTAGAATAAGGCCATGCAGAAAATGTACTTTATAAGAACTAATCAACTGCCAATATGTTCATAAAAGGCATGCTAATAAGCAAGTATAGAGAATTGGTTCCTGTGCTCACAAGTGTCATGCCATCGACCCATAAGCAGTTTTGCAAACCCTTTTTTTGCATCTAGCTGGGGTATAATTATTGTCTCTAGCCGTGCCTTGATGCATAAGCACAAAAATCTTCCAAGAACTACAGAAATCCATTTCACTTGTGATTTAGCCTGCACGTCCTTGAAGTGGTTTTCTGACAAGTGGCTCATGTAAATTCCTGTTTTCTTTGGTAAGGGCAGACTGACTTGCAAACCTGGAAAATCTTCTCCTCATCCTCACCTCGTTCTTTCCTCCCCCTGACTTTAAACTTGTGACAGCTCTGGCATTCCTGAGGGTCTGGAGGAAGGCGGGTGCGGTGGCCCTTAAGGTTTAATCTCTGTCAATGGAGCGTGGAGCTGGGTGCCTTCTATCTCTCTCTCCCTGTGTGGGGCCGGGGGCCGAGGGCCACTCTTGGGAGGGGGCGCTAAATGCGAGGGTTGCAGTGTTTCCGGTATCCGTGGTTACACAGCAGGATGGGGGCATTTAGAAAAGTCCTCAAATACACTCGCATTCCCCTGTCCGTCTCTCTCACACACACCTCTTGTCATTCAGCTAGCTGTGTGTTAGCTTGAGGTGGAATTGACAGCGGCACGGCATGCTTTGTTTGTTTATAAACCCGAGGTGTCTTGTTTGTGTCGACGAAGCCTATGGGTAGTGAAAGACGGTTTACGAGAACACAGATGCACGGCCACTTAACACTTCAAAGTCTCACTCATTATGCGCAGGGCATATGTGCTGCGGGCCAGAGGGCTTTTAGCGAGAGGAGAAAGGTGATACAAAGGCGGAAAACAAATGGCGTGCTTTGCGCAGCGAGCACAGGAAGAGAGGTGAAGCATTTCTTTGGAATTCTCATTTTGTTCAGATTAAGAAAGTAGGGTTTGCTGGCCCGAGAGAGAGAGAGAGAGAGAGAGAGAGGGCTTCATGGGAGAGAGGGGCTGGATTATTTGGGGAAGCTGGGAGGGAAGGGGGCCTGACATTCCTCAGGATGAAGTAGGGCATTGTTCCCCATCTCCAATGAAGAGAGCCTTCTGAAGCCACTGATGAACTGAAAGCAGGAGAGAGTCAGTGAGAGCGAGGGGTTTCGGGAGTGGGGGGTACAGGTCCGTTTTCGGGGAGGGGGATCAGCATTATTCAGTAATCCTATTGAAAAGCCTTCTGAAGGACGGAGCGGGAGCGGTGCAGGAGAGAAAGAAAAGCGAATGGAATGTGACAACAGGAAAATGCCATTGATAGCGGTCAGCCTCGGCCGGCTTGATGGGCGAGACATTTAGCTGCCCTTCATCCTTTCTGCGCTCTCAGCTCTTTCTCCTTAGACACAAAAGTTATTTTCCTGGAACGTAGCGAGTGAAAACCTTGCGTTGGGTCAAATGGAATATGCATTAATCTGTTTAGATAATAACCATGTGCTTTTCTGGCCTCCCTTGCGGTTCTGGTCGGTTTTCCAGTCAGTGAGAGCAAGTTAGGCCGAGGGCTCTACAGAGCACTAAATCGCTGTCTCTCGAGCGTCATTGTAATGACAAAGTCACAGACCTGCTGCCAGCTGACGTTCCAAAGTTAATAACAATTCATTTTATACGTGTTGAAGTTGACAGTCTGTGTGCTTTTTCTGCGTGCGCAGTCTGTTCCATGTTACGCATGTGCTCCAATTCATATCTGTTATGTTTGTGTTCATGGCCAGTAAGTTCACATTCTTTAAGATAAGATGCAGAGATCTCATTTCTTATGTCTTATTTCTCATGCGAAAATACTTTAAAAATGAGGGCTTGCCAAAAATACCCATTTGGAAACATTTCTTAATGTACTAATGAATGTTAAAACGGTAGTTCTCTCAATAATGATTACCATCATTTAGCTACTGCCTGTCCCTGTTCTTTTCTGACAGTTCATAGTGGTCACCTCTGTCACGTTTAAAAAAGCATTGTACATGTAGTATGGATGACTTTGCCTGTAATACAGGTCTTGAGATAAGACTTTTAATAAACTGATAATAAACCAATCATTGTTGGTCTTTGAACATCTCATAACAAAGCATCATGATGTCAGATCTGTTCTATATTTTATTTGAGAATTGCAGTGAGTGAAATATCATTGTTAATCTGTATCTCACATATAGCTACTGTATCTCATGGCATCAGAATAAGAATATAGCACATCGCCTACTTTTGTGCTTTTTAGTGTTCTTTTTAGTTATTAGACCTTTTGACAGTTAAACATTTGAAATGTTAACTTTTAAATAATCAAATAAAACTGAAGCTATAATTATAATCACATTCTATGTGTGCTGTAATATGTTACTGTAATATGTCAACAAAACAAGTGTATAAAAATATTAATGATTAATAGTGTAGCTTATAGTAAAAGTACATTTTTGTTGTTCTTAAATGTGTTAAGAAACAATCATGAAAGTGAAGTCCTCACTACCTAGAAGTAATTTTTAAAAATATGTGCATTTAAGATTTGATTGTTGCACTACAAATGCAAATTCAGTACACACTTATCTGAACATACACTCCAGCAGGTGTGACATGGGTGCGTTTACACTTGGCATTAACTAGCCAGACAGCAGCCCATCAAGCTCCGTGCCAAGCACATATCAGATACAGAAGCCACTTTACAAGTGGAAATGTGCTGTGTCCTGATATGCAAATAATCAGATCTGCGTGATCCGATCTCGAGGATCGCATGTTAAAGCCAAGTGTAAACACAGCAATATGGAATGCACCTTTATCACCTTTGACATTTAGACTACACCTAACCAACCCTTATTATGTTATTATATTTAAAAAATGTATTTTATTTTTTTTTTCAGAATTCTTCAGAGAGCTGTTGAACAATGCAGAGAAATCTCTCAATGATATGTTCGTGCGGACCTATGGCTTAATGTATGTGAAGAATGCAGAGCTCTTCGAGCAGTTCTTCCGTGACCTCCGCCGCTACTACAGTCACGGGAGCAGCGCCGTCAACCTGGACGACATGCTAACGGAGTTCTGGACGGAGCTTTTGGAGCGCATGTTCAGACTGGTCAACGTGCAGTATGAGTTCAGTGACTCGTACATGGAGTGCGTCAGCAGGCACATGGAGCAGCTCAAACCCTTCGGTGATGTTCCACGCAAACTCCGCCTGCAGTTGACCCGCTCCTTCATCGCAGTTCGCACGTTCACCCACGGCCTGGCGCTAATGCCTGATGTGGTGGGCAAAGTCTCCACGGTGAGAAGCTGTTTTTTGTTTTATATATATATATATATATATACATATATATATATATATATATATATGTATGTGTGTGTGTATATATATATCTATCTATATCTTCAAATGTTGACTGTTGTATATCTATACAAGAAAGGTTTTAGGGCAACTTTGATGGAAGTTTATGATCCCCTTCAAGTGTTGACTAACTGTTCGGATTGTTTTATTGGATAGTTCAGAGAGGTCAATTAAGTTTGACTCTACCTAAAAACTTTCCTGATAAAAACATATAATAATAATAAGCAAACAGATAATATCTTTATGTAAGCAAAATCGTAACTGACATATACTCCAGCAAATAAAAAAAAAAAAAGGCAAAAGAATCAAATCAAGTCAAGAGTTTGTAAATCACAAAACAAATCGAAACCGGGAAATCTTCATCAGTACCCAGACCCTAAAGTTGACTGTGGCTAGCATGGAGACTTGTGTTTATTATGCAAGTTAGAGATCAGGGACAGCAGAGATCGAAAGTACAGCTCTTCTATAGGGTTTTATCAGTATGTGAAGGTGGACACCTGGATGGACCAATCAGGGCTTATCTTGCAGCATATAAAGATCAGAGGCCAAGGCTCCTCTGTTAGTAGAAGCAATTGAACCTGCAATGACAAATTGAGCAAACACAACTTCAGCAGTGACCTTATAAAAGGTGATGGGGTCGCTGATGCTCTTGTTCAGAGTTTTATCAGCAGCATCAGGCATATGAATTAGGTTACGGACTCATTAACCTTTTCCTCCTGTGTCTGCTTTGCTGACTCTGCTCAATCTTCTTGTTCGTTCTCTCTTTCAGGTAAGCGCCTCTCCGAGTTGTGTGCGTGCAGCAATGAAGATGTTATACTGCCCGTACTGTACCGGCCAGGTGGCACTGAAGCCCTGCAAGAACTACTGTCTCAACGTCATGCGAGGCTGCCTGGCCAATCAGGCCGATCTGGACACTGAGTGGAATAACTTCCTTGGTAAGAGAGTGTTAAATGGCTCAAGTAATTGATTTATTACTCAACCATTACTAAAAGTAATGGAGCCAGGTTTCCACACTAAGCAGAGGAGTATCGTAAGTGCAGATTTGAAATGAACAGGTCACGTTGAAATGGTTTCCACTTGCTCCACGGCCAAAACTATTTATGCGAAACCTCCGCTTGAAAGCAGAATTGGAATTGACTTGGATTAGGAGTGAACACTGGGGAGCGGCTCTGTTTTTATCCTCGCATGCGTTTCATGAAGTGTTTTGGGCCTCTTGTGACTCTGAAGGCCGTGTGGTCTCAGGTCCCGTCACACATTCTCGTGCGCTCTCGCAAAGTGTTCCAGGCTCGTGGGACTCTGGGACTGGCTTTGCTCACCCTGCCTGTCAGCTTTGGGGAGAACCGTAATTGGGGCGCCTTGTTCAGGACTCTGACTGTTTAACAAGCTGTTCGCACAACAGCCTACAGTTCCTTAAGAGCTTAGCCTGGGCCGATGAGTGTATGCTGCCCTCTAGTGGTAGAAATGACAGCATTTTTGGGCATGGGTAATTGAAAGCATTGTTGAAATTAATCGCTTTAAGGGTGTTCTCTTTATTAAGGCATTTATTTTGGATTTAATGAATTTTAGATTCCATGTTGGGTCTTGCTGAGAGACTAGAGGGACCTTTTAACTTTGAGTCAGTCATGGATCCCATAGATGTGAAGATTTCAGACGCCATCATGAACATGCAGGAAAACAGTATACAGGTCTCACAGAAGGTATGTTTTTCATTTCTATTCAAAGTTTCACTTGTAATGCATGTTTTATTTGATTTTGGTGCATATGTATTGACAGTTATTTGTCTGTTTCAGGTGTTTCAGGGTTGTGGGCAACCCAAACCCAACATGGCTTTCCGCACTCGACGTTCTCCTAAAGACTCGGGCTTCCCCGGGCGTTTCCGACCCTACAGTCCTGGCGCTAGACCCACCACCGCCGCTGGCACCAGCCTGGACCGACTGGTAAAGATAATATACTCCTTTACTACCACTCATATCACTTCTGTTTCCTTTAAAAAGATGTCAGTTGATGTTGCAGGTCAGAATGTATTGTTTAGAATGCAAACTGTTTGTTTTGTAGTTGACGGATGTTAAGAAGAAACTGAAGCACGCCAAGAAGTTCTGGTCCACCCTCCCTGACACTGTGTGTGTTGGAGAGCGAATTACAGTCAGTGATGAATGCTGGAATGGGACAGCCAAAAGCAGGTGGGTCAATCAGATAATGCTGCTGTTTTTGAACAGATCTATAAAGTTATTGCAGTTTGTACTACTGAGAGCTTTTGTTCGCCAAATCAAAGTCATGTGGTGCAACAAATATTCAGAGGCAAAAATAAGCATTGAAAGGAAATGATGTCATCGTTATAACGGCACATAGCGCAGTTGTGCTTCGGTCATCCCGAGTTTCAGTCATTGCTTGCAGACCTTTCCTGATCTTGTCCCTCCTCTTTCTCTCCCACTTTGCTGGGACATGTCAATAAGTCTCTTAAAATATAAATAATTTGATCTTTTTATGACAAAGCAAGGTTGTGTGCTTTACTTTAACTCAACTTTATTTAAAAAAACAGCACTTGTTGTGTAAGGACAAAAAGATTAATTAATACTTTATTCTACACAACCTTATTCTACATCCCTAATCCCTAATTATGTTGTATCTAATAGTGAATAAGTGTTATCGTATATATAGTTTTTCAAAACCAACAAATACAAAGAGTATTTCTTTCTGCACTTAAGTTCGACATCGGCCACTCCATTAACTTTTCTTCTTTTGTTCACATGCAGGTACGAATCTGTTGTCATAGGCAACGGCTTAGCCAATCAGGTGTCTAATCCAGATGTGGAAGTTGACATCACCAAACCAGACATGGTGATTCGGCGACAGATAGCAGTGCTGAAGGAAATGACCAGTCGGCTTAAGGCTGCTTACACTGGCACCGACATCTCATTTGTCAATGGTACGAGGCATTGCTTGTGGTTCAGTTCAAGTGAAATTGACATCATACAAGCCTGTGTATTTTTAACATTCATAATTTTTTTTTTGTATCTGTGGCTCTTCAGAGGATGATGGCAGTGGAGAAGAAAGCGGAAGCGGCTGTGACTCTCCAACTTGCGACAGTGACGGGGACATCTACTTCTCCACCCCAGCGCCTGCTAAACCTCGCGTTATCAATATTCAACCTAACAAAAAGCCCTCTAGTGGTACACGGTTGGCACCTTTCAGCCTGACACTGGCTGTAACGGCACTGCTCGCCCTGATCACCCCACACATGAGATAAGACTGACTCAGCGAGGAAGAGGATGTGTGTTTGTGCGAATTTGAACGAGAGAGCAGAAAACTGCCATAGGACATTAAAGACACTGCTTTCAGGATCTCCGTCTGCCTGCCATCTGGGGAAGACACTCAAGTTATTAATACTCAAATAACTTCCCTTCAGTGTATTTTTTTGTGTTTATAAGAACGGACTTCATTTATGTACAGCTATAGGTTTCCATGCCACATTTCACATCAGCTGGGTTTTATTCCTCCATGTCTGTAGTGTCCAGAATCAATGACTCATCATGATTTCTTTTTTTTTTTTTAGGTTAAGTGTTTGTTTGAATGCAAGTCAGATTGAGTGTGTGTTTGGGTGGATGGTGTGTACGATTGGCTGTATATACCACCTGAGCGCTTTTTATAAAAGGTAAACAATTAATCAACCCGTATAACACATATAATTTAAGCAAATCTGTATGAAGTGCTCAGATTTACATTTTTGTTTTATACATTTGGTGTGCATGGAGGCTTTGGCTGGCTGCAGATCATATATATATATATATATATATATGTTCCTAAATTTTAGAGCATGATAAAAACTTCATGATGCCGTAAATAATTCAGAAATGGGCTCTTTATCTGGGTTGCAACCAACGAAAATTTATGCAGTGCTGCCTTTTGACTGAAGTCAAAACTAGAGGATCCCAGACACAAAACGTTTTTTTTGTTGTTGTTTTTCCCTGTAACTTTCACAGCCCCCATATCATCATCCCAAGTATGTTTGGCAGTATAATATATAACTTGAGAATATAGTCTTCAGTAATAACTTAATAATGCGTGATGAAGGAGGAGTTTTGGTTGGGTAAGGTCTGTCTGAAAGTTGATATATTGAATAGGCCATCGATGGCTCCCTCAGAGATGATCATGTATTCTGCATGATGTGGACTGTGTGGTAAAATAGTTTTTTTTTCTGGAGCGGCTGGATCAGAGCGTATGCTTAAGATGGCTTAAGTCTGAGCTTTCTGGAGGAATTTTACACAGGGTTTTTATTTTGCTAGAAGTGTATTGTAAGGTATAAAACTGTATGATAGGTACTGCTACAGATTTCACTACACAGTGACAGACGGTGCTGATTTGAGAGGTTGGGTGGCCTCTTTTGTTTTGTTTCTTACTTTATGTCTGTTTGTAACACATCGTCTAGCCTTTTCCCCGTTCCTGATTGATATCCATAGTTGGTACACATTTTAAAACTATTCCTCATAGAGCAATAGACAGCGTGTGTGGTGCGTTCCAACGCTAGTTGCAAAAGTGGCTGTCTATGTGCTTCCCCATTTAGATGTCTCTCAAGAAAACCTCTCCATCTTCAAGGGCTTTTCACCCACCTCTCAGAAAAACTAGCTCCCCTCGCTCTTGTACAGTAAGTTATTTAACCACGTGTCTCTTTTAAAAGGCATTCGCAAGCATCGCTTTCCTAGGTATCTTGATTTCAGTATTCAAAATATTTATGTCTGTAGATGAATGCGTTCTAATGAATTCACACTTTAACTGATGGTTTTATATTGGCTTCAAATTTCATGTCGCATAATATTTAGATTTTATAAACCGAGCTACCGTAAGCATTTGTTTTGTCGTTATAGATTTATGTAAGGGGATTGTGAAAATTGTACAAGCTGATGCAAGGACAGGGCTGGCCATCAGTCCTTGATCGTTCCTGATGTCACATGCACTTTTAATTGGCATTCAAATACCTCACTGCAAGAGAGTTTTAAATGATGCTTTTAATCGTATCTGCAACATGCATACTTTTTTACGTTCGTTTTCATACATTTGTTTGGAGGTTCATTCGGTATCTATGGACGAATGGCCAGTCCTCAGACGTTGTCAGGGTTTCATGAGCCTGATCTTCACAGCAATGCTATGGCACCTCAGATCGGTTATGTATTTTTCTAGTCTGATTTGAGTAGAAAGCAATATGTGTTTTCTATACTTTTGACCCAAAGCTTCCCCACTGTCACATGTTAAGATGGCTCTGATGAAATGACCAGGAATGTGCTTTAGTATGTCAAGCTGCTCCGAGGCAGTGTGAAGATGACATGGACTCTTGAATGAACCTCTGCAATGTCATCTTTAGATTGAATGCTGACTTTCAGGTGGACGGATCGCAGGGCCTGCAGCCCTGTACATCAGTGGAGTCATCTGCGATGAGGAGTGAGAGAGACTGAAGAAAGAAAAGAAAAAAATTGTAAATAAAGAGCAGTCGTTTTAGTGGTCTCTGAGAGATGTTCATCAGATTTTACCCATTCGGAGTATGTGCTTAATATGGGCGAAACAAAGAGATAGATGCTAAAAATGTAAGAGAAAAGTTATATTAAACATTTCTTAGTCTTGTTGAAATAAAGACTGCAGATATTTAAATTTGATGTGTCGTGCGTCATCTGTGCTTTACAACTGAAATACTTTGAAAGTCTTGTTGAGAGACCAGTTAGTAAAACACACAAGAAAACAAAGGATGTGTTGAAACAATCAAGAACATTGATTAATCAGCCATTAATTAAGCTGCAGTGTTAAAACTTCATTTAGTCTTGTGTATTAATGTGTGCCAAGTCAACAAACTGTCAATATGAACCTGCCAGACTATTAATGTATATTGCCTATAAGACTATATCAACCAGCTAAAATAACATTGGTTTTCTCTGTAAAGGAGTATTCTGTAATTCAGTTAAAGATGTGTGTGTGTGTGTGTGGCACTTGTATTCCCCATGAATATTGACCTTGTGGGAACATTAATTAATTAAATTTTTTTTTTTTTGCTTATTTCCTCCTGAAAGTTTTGTGTAAGATGGCTGCCGTCAAAGGGCCAGTTGTAAGACGGTAGGCTACAAATGTTACTATTCCTTAACGTCTTTATTTTATTATTAATTATTTAAGTTACAAATATATACAAATAAGTATATGCATTTGCATAGGTATAAAACTATATGCTATTTCTCTAAATATAAATCTTTTTAATCAATCAGGTTAATAAATCTACATTACATAATAATATAATAATAATCATACATAAGTCATTTTGTTTTAAAAGAAATGTACATTTATGATACAACAAATAATTGTAAACTGTTAAAGAAAGTGTGTCAGATATGGCATTAAAAAATTAACCCGGTCTCATGAAAATACGTGTAAATGGGATGGTTTTCTGTTCTCATTTGGCGTGCGATTTATACGCAGAAATTGACTTTGGCGTGCATATGATAAGCAATCAATGAATTGTACCATTTGAAAAAAAAATCTCAGTTGTGATTTTCAAAATAGCGGTCCTAAAGGGACTTTTATTTTGAAGAGAGAAATGTGAATGGGGCGGTGTGGACTACTGGGAAAACGGAGAACTGGGAAGAGCGAGTACGCAATTGTGGCAGAGGTAAACAGCAGAAGTTATCTGAAGATTTTAAAGCAATGCGAAGCTAGTACGAGCAGGAAAGCTTCGTGGAAACATGTAGACATCAATTACGCTAAACGCGAGCAGATAAACACCCAGCGCTGGGCGTGTTCATGTTTTTGATGTGCTCAGGCTCGAGTCTCAGGTTTTGTTCAACATTGCTCCTGGCCGACGCGGTGGGGGAACCGCGCGACTGAGTAATGCTTTCACTTTTCCAGCGAGAAGATGGATGAAAAATCCTACTACAGCCGGCTCCTCGTCGCACTCCTGATGGTCCTGTGTTTCGGCGTTATTGTATTACAGTACGTCTGCCCCACGTCCGATTGCCAGTTGCTCCACCTGGCATCATTGTCCTCGAGACTAGGAAGTGGCGCACGCGGGGATCGCATGAACGGAGCCGGTGCGGGGGATCCGTACAGCTCGGAGGACGGTGCTTTGGTTCGATTCGTGCCTCGCTTTAATTTCACCACAAAAGACCTTGATCGCGCTGTAGATTTCAACATCAAGGGGAACGATGTTATAGTGTTTCTCCACATTCAGAAAACCGGGGGGACCACGTTCGGCCGTCACCTTGTCCGTAACATCCAGCTGGAGAGGCCTTGCGAGTGCCATGCCGGCCAGAAGAAGTGTACCTGTTACCGGCCAGGCAAACGGGACACCTGGCTGTTCTCCCGGTTCTCCACCGGCTGGAGCTGCGGGCTGCACGCGGACTGGACGGAGCTCACCAACTGCGTGCCTTCCTTCATGAGCAACCGGGAGTCTCAGGAGAGGCGAAGGACTCCCAGGTGAGAGTTTAATTGGTATTTTGCCAGTATATCAAACTAATTTCAGCGTCTGTAATGGACTGAAACGCGCCTTGATAAACAGACGTATTTCTTTTGTTATGGTGTTGTGTGGTGCCACAGTGCATTCTCATTCAGTTCAGTGCTGAAGCCTCTTGGCAAGTCAATTATGCGAAGACAAAAGCCTCCCAACAGGTCAGGCTCAACCACGGAGAGTCTGCTTTTATTCAGACCCATCATCATAATCATTCACCCTTTCAGACGCCCTGGAGGGCAGACGGCCTGCTGGCACCAGAACATCTGCCATTCTCTTAGGCTTGTCCTTTAAATAAACGCCCCGTAGCATGGGATCAACAGTGTTTGATAACGTTTGCATTTGATTAATAAGTGTTGAGTGTTTTGACTGTAGTAGGTTGGTAGTGTTTTTAAATGTACCCTACCATTTAAAACATCAAGGGTTTTTGAAAGAAATGAATACTATTTAGTCAAGTAGGCTTTTATTGTCATTTCAACCATATACAGTATAGTACACGATGAAATGAAACGCCGTTCCTCTAGGACCAAGGTGCTATAAGTTACAACATAAATGAACAAAAAACTGACTAGCTAGTTGACTAAGAAGAGTCATCCGGATTAACATTATAATTTAACAGAAATTTAGCCAAGATGGATAAAATAATTGTCCAAAGTGACTGTAAAGATTTATATTTCGATTGAATGTTCTTTTGGACTTTCTACTATTATTGAAAAAACTTGAAAAATGTATCAAGGTTTCCACAAAGCACAATTGTTTTCAACATTTAATAATCAGAAATGTTTTTTAAGCAGCAAATCAGCATATTAAAATGTTTTCTGAAGAATCACAACACTCAAGACTGGAGTAATTTAGCTTCGCCATCACAGGGATAAGTACCATTTGAATGTGAACAATAGAAAAAGTTGTTTTAAATAGTAATATTTCAAAATATTTTGCTGTAGTTCAAATAAATGCAGTCTAGTGAGAATGAGATACTTCTTTAAAAACATTAAGGAAATAAGGCCAATCTCTTGAGTGCCGATGCCTTTTTTTATTTTTTATTATTAATATACTTAAGTTTTAGTGTTCATTTAAGCAATAATCATCTTTAGTTTACCCTGAGCCTTGCTTGGTGGTTTCTTTTTGACTGGTAAGACATAAAATGAGTTGTGATTCTGATTTGTGCAAGTTCCCCAAGTTATGTTAGTTCATTCTGTTATGGTTGATAACCAATAACTGATAGTAAAAAAATCAATGCTTTATCTAATGAAATGAAAAATAAAACCCTAAGAACTGTTTTACACGTGAATTTGGGTGTCACCATTTAACAGTGTACAATATGTATATTCATTATTAAAGTGTTCAATTATTATTTTATTAAAATTGTGTGAGGATATAGTGTAAATGTATAGATGCAGACTGACGCACACAGAAATAAAGCATGAAAGACCTGCTTTTCAAATAGACACAATTAGATCAAATCACAGTCCCATGGGCTCATCTTTGGCTTGTAAGTAAAGGAAAAGTTGAGGCTCTCCAGAGACTTTCTCTCCGCTGTTGTTGAATGCATTTGTCCAGACGGTCTTAATTGATATTCATATGGAAAGTGTTCTGGATGTGAGCTGAAAGACGATTCTTCTCGTTCGCTCATTATGCCCGTAATTACAGTCAACCAGCAATAATTCATTCCGCTTTCCATTAAGATCGCTCCCCCGACACGCTCCAACCGAAACCACGTCATTAATAATTCTGTCAATGCGAACATGCACAAAAAAAGACAGCTTTACCCAACTTAATGATTCATACGTGATATTACATTTCATTTTGTTTCAAGTTGTGACTCCTTTATTTTGAGCTCTTTTTCCTAAACTCTTCTCTTTCCTGTCTCCTACAGTAGGAACTACTACTACATCACGATCTTGAGGGATCCGGTGTGGCGGTACCTGAGTGAATGGAGGCACGTTCAGCGCGGTGCCACCTGGAAGGCCTCTAAACACATGTGTGATGGTCGTTTACCCACCCTGTCCGAGCTGCCCAGCTGTTACAATGGCGACGACTGGTCGGGTTGTTCGTTGGAGGATTTCATGACTTGTTCTTACAACCTGGCCAACAACAGACAGACCCGTATGCTGGCAGACCTCAGCCTGGTGGGCTGCTATAACCTCTCCATCATGAATGAGAGCCAGCGCTGGGCCATGCTATTGGAAAGTGCCAAACGCAACTTGCGAAACATGGCCTTTTTTGGTCTGACCGAATACCAGCGTAAGACGCAGTACCTCTTCGAGCACACGTTCCGCCTCTCCTTCATCGCTCCGTTCACGCAGCTCAATGGCACGCGTGCTGCGAGCGTAGAGGTGGAGCACGAGACTCAGCGCAGGATTCGAGAGCTTAACCAGTGGGACGTGGAGCTGTACGAATACGCACGGGACCTTTTCCTCCAGCGGTTTCAGTTCACAAGACAGCAGGAGCGCAGGGAGGCCCGGCAGAGGCGCCTGCAGGAGAGGCGCAAGTTACGTGCCAAGGTGAAGCCTTGGTGGGGGGTGACTGGAAAAGCTGCTTTTAAACCCACCAAGGAGCCACCAATGACAGAACAATCTCCCGTTTTTTCCGAAGAAAAACAAGCAGATTCTGGGCAAATGCTGGAGAGTGAGAAAGAAGGGCAAGTAGAGGACAGCTGGTTAGAGGAGGATGACAGTGAAACCTTATTTGATTACTTAGAAAACGTAGAGCAGTGGCGGTAGCCACCAGCTATTTGGGAAGAGGGTTGAACTCAATATCAGACTAGAAAATGGTGATTCCATTTGATTACTTTGGGGTACCTATAATCCTTTAAGCCCAAATCACTGCTAAATATTAGCAAATACGGGTTGTTAATTGCGGGTTGCTTTTTCTGTGACATGCATTTTGTACACATCAAAATTCGATTCTTAACACCAGTTCTCTGTCAGAAATCATTTGAATTATCGTCTCGCAGCCTGTCTTGTGCTTTGTGAACTGAAAGGGTGATCAAATTCACTGTCCCATCACCCCTCTGCCCTTGAGAGAGGGCATTATGACTCCAGGTTGGACCAGGGAAGTCGTTCCTACAATTAATGTACTGAAAATCACTGGTTGAAAAGCATCTGCTTATCGTGAAAGCCAAAGATTGGAATGTTTCAGAAACGCCATTTTGCGACCTTGCTGTTCTGAGGAAGAATCTGGTGGCAGCATGTTTTCATTTACATTCCTGTAATGTAAGAATTTGAATATTGCCAATTTTTTTTTGTCAAGTGTCCTCAGCCGTTACAGTCCCATGCACATCACAAGTGAGCCTTATGTTGAAGTCTAACACTTGTCTTTGGATTATTTTTTGATTGATTTCCTTTTGATATGTTTTTGTAGATTTCTTTCTCATACCTTTTATTTATATATTAGTTCATAGAATCACAGGCTATGGGTTGGCTCATAATATTTTGTTACTTGAAAATAAGCCATTGTAAATCACCTCATCTGCTGAATTTATATCATGCCATAGGTTGTACTGTGGAGCACTGATTGCTCTACTGTAAAATGAATAAAATTTGTACTAGTACTAATAAATACAATCTTTTTCATAAGCAAGTTGTTTGTGGCTGGTTAAATGACTCTGTCTTAATTTTCTCTCTACAGCAGATGGAGCCAAAGTAACACTCTCTGCTTGCCCATGAGAGCTTCTAGTAAACTCCCTGTAGAACGAAATATTTTTATGTATCATTTTGTTACATGGTTGGATAATTTTGTTTGCCTTTTTAATCCCACAGGAAACACTGAGAAAATAAATAAATACTTATTATTAGGTTATCGTTCTCTCTCCCTCTCATTTTTTATGTATGATTCATAGAGGGCAAGGGCTACTTACAATTGTGAAGCAAATGTGAAAAAAGGCATGTAGTTTGTTTCATTGGCCAATTAAAAAAGGTAATATCTGAACATCGAACACGTTTTTGTTTGTTTGCACCCGAAGTAGCTACCAGTGGTTTTTAAAGTTGTGCCACATTAGTTTGTACCAGACTTGTGAATAACTTGCTTTGCAATATAGTAACTCATTTATTTTATTTTTACCAATAATTATTTAGACAATTGTGTGACACGTCAAGTCATGTGATGTCATCATGGCTGCGTCCACGAGAGGGCGACCCGCTCCATGTAGAGTAAAACGGTCTTTTCTAGAAGAAAAAATACATAACCTCATGTGAGTATACATATTTTAATATTTAGATTAATCTATTAATATGTCAAGTTTCCTCGTTTAACTGCCAAGTGCACCTTCAAAACACCATTTACTCGCAAGCGAAGTATAAGTTAAAGAGTCAGGGCATATCTTCTTGTTTTAATATTTATTGAATGCACTTAAATCCTTAGCGTCAAAAATATGTCATCATAGGTGTCCTCATCCATAAGGCGCAGTTTGCGCTGAGGTCGAGTGGGAATCCCCCTAAAATGGAGGCAATACATGGGAATGCACGTAGTGCCGTGCACACTTTTGCTCTACTCCTCCCTTCTGCCCTCCCTCGTCTCGTCTTCTGCCTAGCAGCAGCTAGCAAGTTCGCTTCACGCTTCCCCATCGCTCGCTTCGTCGTTCAATTCGAAACACCCCGCAGCCGCTGGTCATTGTCCGAGGCTTTACGCAGCAAACCGCGCTCGAAAGCTCTTTGGTTCAACGCGGGAACTTTTGCAACCAAAGCGCGCGCCTCACATCAGCCAGTGATCGTGACGTAGTTATTGACAAATCTTTATTTCGCTTTGCGCTGTATTTGATGTCACCCGAGCTCTAGTCGCGCGCTGTCTGCACAGGTGAGTCATCTGCTTTCGTAAAGATCAATATTTCACATTCTTTAGCCAGTCTTGCCGCACACGTTTATTGCAAACGTGATTGGTGTAGTGCATTGCTTGCTGTCACGACTGACGCTCGCTCATTTATGGGTCTCCATCTCTAACCTTGCTTTTGCGCACATGGCCTCTTCGCACCGTGACGCATAAGACTAGAATTTGTGAATTTCTCCATATGGTTAGTAGCCAAGTCTCTCATTTGACCTTAACGCACAAGTCGTCACTTCTAATAAAACGCCAGTAACGCAGTTGGGTGTCACGTATTGATCATACACTTGCTGACAGCTGTTGAGCTTCCCATCGATGCTGTGGTGCCCTGAGCAGCGCCTAGTTTGTAAACAGGTTGGATAGAGCTCAAACTGTCTCATGTCATGAGCCCCTGTAATAGTCAGGTGCAGTAGGCTGTATATCTTGTCTGATGCTATATTTTTGTGTCTGGCATCTAAAACTAGTAATGCTGTCACGCTGACGTTTTAATTTTCATGCCCAGGGCTGGGTGCAGTCCCAACCATACGGTGTTCACTCAGGATAGGAGCTGAATTTGTCCTTGGGTTCCTGGAACATGTAAAAGTTGGTATTGAAAAGTGGGTGAGGGTGGTTTTGTATCTTGGTGTGTTGAAGTTAAGTGTCCTTTGTCCTGCTAACCCTTAACATCATCGGATATTTGCCAGCACAGACAACTCTGACAAAATCTGAATGCTTTAGTTTATTGTGTCACCCATGTCTGAGTTGTTGCATAAAAATCGATACTCGTGTGTACGTTCCTTATTATAAAAAAATAGTCTGATAAACTCTTGTTTTGCACTGTCATGTCTGTTTATGGTACCTTTTTAAGTAACAGTTTTGCCACAGTCATTAACAAGTTATTAATAATCACAGATATTTGTGACATGTATTTATACTAATACTTTACGGTAAGTTTCTACATTTTAACATTAGCTAATGCACTAGCAATTATAAAATTTTTACTTACACAAATTCAAGTTGTGTTAGTTTGCATTAGTTAATGTAAGAAATGAAAATTTAACAATAGTATAGTAATAAACTTACAAAACTCTTAATTGTTAGTTAATTGTACATTAATAACATTTTTGGTGACGTGTTACCATTGTTTCAGTTATATTTTAAAATATTTTCTTGGCTGGATGTAATTCTGTTGTGCTGCGATGTTCACTCAGGAAGATACTAAAAAGCATAATTGATATATCCCATCTTACATTGAAAATCTGCACCAGCTTTTATTTCTGAAGATTCATATTGAAATCCTGTATCAAAGGGAATGTGAACCCTGTGTATGTTTTATTTACCTGTGCACAAATTAAAACGGTAGAGCTACTGAGGTCTGGACGGCCCACGTCCCTGAACCTGCCAGTTGTTGCAGTGCACTTAGAAATTGCTTCACATTAAAAATTTGCGCTCATTTTTATCGAATTATATTGCATTTTATATACACATAACAATGCATTTGCTTTCAAGTCAAGTGCATAACATAGACCCCACAGTCATAACGTTAGGGCACCTGCAGCCGTGTGAGTGGTGATTGACATTCTGTTTGATTTCACACCTTATGATGTGTGCCGTCAAAGGTCAGGTCGCAGGAGTCCTGCTGTTTTAGAGGCCTGGCGTCTGTCAGACTTCAGTGGCATCGCTGCCCTTTAGTTAGGTCTGCGATTTAAAGGTTGACAAGTCATATATCTTGATTGCAATACCAGGGCAATACTCAGCACGTACACTGCTTCTCTCAGAGGAGTCTGTTTATCCTTCACTTCCTGATTTAAACTAGAACTAGACCTACATACGGTGAGACCGAACACTTTCGGGCGACAAGCTCCATTAGTTTCCGGTGGTCACGACTGGTCAGACGTGAGAAAATGGAATCTAAATCCGCATGGGGTTAAATCAGGTGAGCTGCTAAGATGGCAATAACCCTTCCCCACACAGAGAGCAGATAGGGAGTAAGATATTAGGAAGCCCCTTGACGGTGCACATGCTTGCATCTCACATCCGCATATTGCTGCATGTGCTGTAACTGCACCACAGGTTCAGGCACGTTTGCCACCGCCGTTGTGGACTTTGCTCTCGCTTTCATTCACCCTATAAAATTAATGATAAGAACAGAGAGTGAGGTTACTGTATACACAAAGCACATGTCCTCATTTCCCCTCTCCTGCTTTGCTGGACCAAATATGGTACGTTATGCCATATACTTTGAAAAGGCAATAAAACATGGTGCTGGGTTGATAAAGCAACACATTTACAAATGATCAAACACTGAGCGACTACAGAATATTGACTGAGCTGTCATATTTAGCTAGCTTGCTGTAAATATCAGCTTTCTACTGAATCTATAAGAACTAGACTATTGGATTCTATAAATATGGCCACTGCCCTCTTTTTTTTCGCAAGTAGGTTATGACACGCTTGGATTGTGTTACTCACAAATGAGCTTTTAACCACTATTCTGTAAAGTGCAATGCACCATTTGTCCGAGTAAATATCATTTGGGGCACATTTGCACAAACTCAAATGAGGATTTGCCAATTCTGTGCTTCATTTAAGGCAGTCAACCTGCTTTTGAATGTGTTAGGATGTTTGTAATTGCATAAAAAGATGTGTATCTTAGATGGATATCTTGTTTTTCCACACTGTGCAAAAATTGTATAAGAAATCCAACTAGATTTTTTATTTTTATTTAGTCAGTTTCATTTATGTTGTCTTGCACAACACATTTGATTATACTTGAAGATTTTAAGAAAGCAACTGAACTTTACAAATATTTTAACAAGTTAATACTGTAGCTAATGTGAATTTTTAGCCATTTTACATTATTAGTTATTGTTGTAGATACACTAAGTGGTCACACTAATGGACTACTAGGCTATTAAGCAGCTAGTTAACAGTGAGAATTAGTCCCTAATAGGGCTGGGCAATTTGGCCTAAAATCTAAATCTCAATTAATTGAACATTTTAACTCGATTACGATTAATGAACGGTTATTTTATTTATTTTTTTGCTCACTGGTAAATTTGCGTTTGCTGTGAAGCGAATTTCACGTGTGAATGAATCGAGTAAACTCAAAACGTGGTGTGAACGTAGGGTAACGTAATAGAGCAGGGTCATGTGACTCCACACACGGTAGTTTTTCTAAAGGGAAAATAATTGCCCTGGAAAAATTTGATCGATTATAGATTCTCAATGTCGATTTCGATTACTTTTCGATTAATTGCCCAGCCCTAGTCCCCAAGCTAAAGTGTTTCAATGTTTGCTTTTAAGTTGCATTAATATTAGTTAATATATTATGAACAAATATTAATTTCCAATTAACAATAGTATTATAGAATAGCATAGTTATAAATTAACATGAACTTAAAATAATATAATTCATTATACCTAATACATTAGCAAATGTTAACCAGCTGAATGTAATTGTAAAGTGTTACTGTTCTTTTGTTATACTCTAAAATATTTCACTGTTTAGATATTGTTTTTGTGTGTGTGTGTGTGTGTGTATCTATAAATGAATATATTCCATAGATTGCTATCTAACACTGAAAATCTGCACCAGATAGAAAAAGGACATCAAAATATCATCTTTGATAGCACACTTGCTCTTCACAGTTGTTTGTTGTTGCAACATTACATTGAGCTGGGCAGAGGCGAAGAGGCTCAGCCTGTTGTAATGTGTCATGTAGCTCTAAGCCTATGATTTTAGAGTTTGTTTGTGCTCTCCAGTGCACTGTACGTGTCTCTGTCCTTGCTGTGAGTTTGTGAGCAAGCTCAGGCAGCTGCATGTTTTTATGAATGGAGGCAGTGGGGCTGTAATAGGCTGAAAGGATTATATATACTTAACCTAATTATTTTTCCCTGTGGCTGGGGGCTTTTCTCCTCTGCCAGTCCCGTCTCACGAGCTCTTCAATCTCAAACCCTCTCTCCATCTTAGGCCCTGCACGTCTCCAACTTAAGCTGTATACACTGTCCACTTCTTTTAGATTTTCTTTAGTGCACTTGCTGTTTTGGCTGTGGGGAACAGAGAACTATGTGTCCATGTATTTTTGCACTGCTTCCTTTCATTAAGGGAAGTGCACACATGGCTTAATATCAGTTACATTCGGGTCGTACTTCTGCATGAGATTCCCTGCACTGATCAGCCTTGTCCTTTAAATGTCATTCAGACAGTTTGTTCCCTGTAATGGCCAGGACAGTGTGTCTATTCATAAGATTCAAACTTTTGAAGAAGTATGCAGCCATCTTATACTGACTGAAACTCAAAAACATAGTTTTTTGAAGGATTCACATAGCTGTCGATCTCCAAAGAGACAAAAGCATAATAAAAGTGTCCTGAGGAGTAGATAAGCATGGTTATTGAATGAATCATCTGTTCTTTTAAGAAAAGTACAAAGATTCAAACATTTAAAGAAGCATGCATCTTTATTTTAAAACAATTCTTAAAGAAATAGTACACCTAAACATGATTTACTCACCCTCGTTTCGTTACAAACCTGTAAAATATAGTGAATTTCTAAGGCTGTCAAGCACCAATTTTACAAAAAGGTGAAATTTATTATTTATTATTTACTGATATTTTTCCACTCCTGTGCACCGTGAACCAGATCAAAGATATGAGTCCAGTTAATCAAATCAACCAAATAATTTGAAAAGATCTGATTCATAGCATAATTTGCTCATGAATCAGACATTACTACACCTACGGCGGTTGTAAAGATTTCCAATGAATCATGAAAATTTTAGTCTGTTTCTCACACAAAGCCATTGACTTTGTATATCTTTAAAAGACTTGCATAATGCAGTGCACAAGTTATATGGACCTCTTTTATGATACTTTTTACTGTGTAGAAGCTTGACAGTCTTCATTCACTTCTAAAAAGACTGACCAGGACAATCAGGTTTGAAAGACTTGAGGGAGAGAAATAATAGCATAACTGAGTGTTCTGTCACATTAAATTAATCAACGATGAATAAACAGCTATTTGAAATCATATAAAAGTGCAAAACCTTGTTAAAATCTCAAATGTCTCAAAGCGTGACTCTGTTTCTGAGAATAAGCGTACAGTAGATTCGGTTTCATTTCTTCTTCTACTTTAGATCTGTTTGCCTACGGTTTCACCTCAGCAGGATAAGCGGCGCACAAGAGACATTTAAAGAGACAGCTCAACAAAAAACAAAAACCTGTATGACGTTTTACCTTCTGCAGAACACAAAGAGGATATTTTGAAAGAATGTTGGTGCCCAAGCCGTTATGGTCACCACTTACTTCGGCTGTGCAGACTAAAAATATTTAGGTTCCACAGAAGTAGGAATGTCGTACAGATTTGGAACGACATGAGGGTGAGTAAATAACGTAAACGGTTACTGTCACGAAGAAGCAATGCAGAGGTTAACTACTGAGCTACTGAACTCTCTCCTAGCCACGAGAAATGCTGCAGTACAAGCTGCAGCAAGCAGAATGCATGTGGGGAGCATGTGCTGTGCTGGTGGAGCTGCAGTGTGTGCTGGTCATGCTGGGCTCGCCTGCATGCGTCAGCTCTGTGGTATGAAGGTTATGTTGTGGCGCTCCAGTGCTGCTGAGCGCTGCAGTGCGTTGGAACAGCAGACTCCTCTCTTTCCTGCCCTGACCTCTGCCAACTGACCCTCACACTCCCACTGGCATCTCTGCGGACGAGCGCGGCAGAGGTGGAGAACCGGATTCAATCATGCGTTGGTGCTGCATGTCATTCCAATGTAGTTACTTCACTTGCTTTTCTGGGCTTATTTGGGAGCTCAGTGCCACATACTGTCCGTATTGATAACTGCTTGTCATTTCAATGCAGAGACTGCTTGCCAGTCGTCATCTTCCCAGGCAATTCAAGGTCAGCTTTGTGATTATGTGCATGGAGGTGCCGCATTGTTCTGTTTTTCCCCAGTCATGTCCCAAAGAATGTGAGTTTTCATCAAAATAAAACATACGAAAGGCCCCGTGGCCTTTGGTTTATTTACATAAGCAAAATGTTGCACTCCGTTGGGACCTGAAAAAAGACACGTCTGCAGAATGTTGCTTTATCAAGCCACTAGTTTTGCGTTGGCTATTAATTTCTATTGGTCAGCAGGGTTTTTTTTTTGTAGTCTGTTTGTTTACTGCTTTTAAATTAATGTTCATCCCGTTACACACAAATGATTGATTCTGTCGATTCAGGACAGTGAAAGACTTCTTGAAAATGGTTAAAATAGACCTCAAATGAACAATAAGTGGTGTGTACTGTAGTGATCACTGTAATTATTACACCTAGGGCAGCTGTTGTCATATTGATCTGTATAATCAATAATTCCAAGATCTAAGATTAGCTCATTCAGCAAGTGTGTCTCGAATAGACAACAAACTCTGGAGACTGCTTTTCTTTTAAAGGGATAGTTCACCTAAAAACAAGGATGGGGTAAATCATTTCTGCGTCTTTCCAAACCTGTAAGACTTTCTTTGTTCTGTGGAACAGAACTGAAGATCATTTGACAAAAGTCTACATGCAATAAGTCAAAGAGATCTGATGTTGTTTTGGACAAAAATTACTTTTTCTTCACTCATTTTAAGTTAAATGAAAGAAAGTAAGTCACATAGGTTTGGAACAACATGAGGGTGAATACAAGTCTTAAATAGATTTTCTTTTTTGTGTATTGCGATGTACGTCTGAGTAAGACAAATTGGCGAAAGAGAATAAAAATGTAGGGTTTATTCAAAATGATTAAATATTTTATACAAATATTTTATTAAATAAACATGCACAGAATAGGACTGCAATAAATAGTTATTTTCATAATTCATTAATATAACTAGTATTTGAATAATTAATTGGCTAATTGTTGATTACTTATTAGTCAATAATCTTTTGTAATTAAAATATTGAGTTATACATATTCTAAGCCTTTATAAAGTATTTATAATTATACAATGAATGTATACAAATAAACATATTTGGCACACAAAATAAGATGACAGAAGAAGAAACGCTGCATTCACTGTTTAATTCATTAATTCAATGTTAAATCACTGTTTAATATATAAATGAAAAAGTACAAGGATAAGTCATAAGGATGGAAAAATGTAAGGTGATGATGCTTTAATTTTAGATAAGCTATTTTATTCCCAACATAATCTCTCTTAAAGTACCTTATAGAGTTATGATAATCCAAAACTAGCCTGGGCCTGCCCATACTTCCTGTGACGCTACATTCAATTTCGTGAGCAAAGTCAGTCTGGCAAAGCTGCCGTTTTAGAGCATCTCCGTTCCCAAAAAAGTGTGAACCAATGAGAAAAGAGCGGGTAGTAAGGTAGCTTGGCCAGACTAAGCTCCTATGAGCTTTATAGTCGCAGAAGCCAGGCTCTGCAAACCAAGCTGTCACTTTAATTCAAAAATATCTTTCTCCTATTAATAAAAATATTTGATCATTAGCTCAACACTGGATAGCTGTTTTATAACAAGAAATTAAGTTGTAATTTTAACTAAATGCAACACTGAATGATTTTTAATGTTGAATACTGCTTGATTTAAGGCTGTCTGTTTCATGAAGTAAGTTACTATATAAATTAGTGATGTTGATAAACAAATTTCAGGAGGAGCACGCACGATCATTAGCCACGGCTGGCTCCACATTTCCTCAATCAGCTTATTTCGTTTCCATCCAATCAGGTCTTAAATAAGCCCGTTTCCATCCCTTCTGTATCTCGTTATCCCTCCTCCGCGCCTTCGTTCCGCACCTTCCTCCACCAGGGGGCATGCAAGGTTCGAGCCGGATGCCGAGCTCTGCCCTCACAAGGGTTCAAACTAATAGGGCTCGGAGACTGAACTTTACTAGAGTCCATGTAATTACACACACATTGCTGTAGACAGATGCATTCTTAACTGCTGCTTTCTTACTGCTTTGTTGTGTTCATTGCATTATTGAGAAGAAAGTGCACAGCATATATTTACAATTTAATGCCAAGCGTGTTAAATATATAATTTAATTTGGCAGGAATCATTTTTTCTCACAGACAGACACATTTTTGTTGACTTTTTAAACTGAGACAGCCCTGAACAGCACACTAGCATCTAGAAAGCCACAGCCAAGTGCTGTTAAAAGATATTTGTTTCTCAGATGCTATACATTCCAGTTATTGACTTTCTCCTTGATTCTTGTGCATATACATGCGGCGCCTGAAGGACACTGCTACAAGTGCGATGTGAATACAGCTCAGTGACCTTGTAGAAACAATACACACTTGCCACCTCCACACTTCTGATATTTACAGCCTCCTTTGTAGATCTGCGGCAGAAAAACACGTATACCATGCTTTATATCCTCCGCCCAGCCATCTTCCTGCTGTAAAACATCAAAGTAAACACAACCAGCACTTACACTAGCCTGTATAACAATTGTACTACATATAGCTGATGTTATAAGCATTGAGCACAGGGTTATTTGTTATCTTGTCTGTGCATTAGAGATATTCATTGTCTCTGAAGTCTGTCAGGTATTCAGGCTTTTATTTTTAATTTCTTTACTATTATTTTTTAAACCTCTTTTTAGGTTTATTACAAGTTTTGCTCTGTCTGATCTGGCCTGTACATTTTTCAGTAGCGTGTTAGTAGCTCTTTTCAAAATAGCATGGTTTTTTCATTAACAAGCTAGTTTTTCCAATACGTGCGTTAAAAACGCTGCATTGCTGTTTTTAACGTCATAGTGGATTGCATGCTCAGCCTGAGCAAGCTGAGGGAATTCAAATTCTGATTCATTCTTGCATCGTTCAGATAGTTTATGAAACCATAAATAAACTGTTTGCAGTCCCTGGTATCATATTATACTGGTATGATATTGTATTTCTTTGTTAGAGTAAAATATTGGGGGTGCATGATATATCAGTACCATATCAATTATCATCTGACATTAGAAGGTTTTTTTGTATTTGTATTGGCTGATATTTCATTTTAATTGTAAATGCTAATTCCTCCTTCACATTGCTTTTACCTATCTAATGATCACTTAAACTCAAAACAATCTGTTTTTCAATTAAAAAAATGGTGGAAATTATAAATGAGCACTGATAATTAAATAATTAAAATCCCCCCTACCTGTTTTCTAAATGCATGCTACACATCTCATCTCATGCATCCATGTTTCATAAAAAAAAAAAAAAAAACCTGACCTGGAAATTTTAATTTAGATGTAATAAATCTATCTTCCAGTGAACTGACAGGCTTTTATCTGATGATGCATGCTGGACTTCCCCAATCAATTAGTTTGCACCTTTCTTGTAATCGATTGCAAGCTTGCATTCAGATCAGCCTCCAACCAAACAGAAATTGTGGAAAGTCCACAGCCTACACATTTCCTTCTTTTACAATAATCCATTTTTCTCTTCTTAATTATTTCACGTGACAGAAGAAAGTTTCAGCTTCATTGTCTCTGTAAATATCCCAAAAATATATATTCGGATTTAACATAGAACTTATCCCAATATATTGTGCACCCTTATTCTATTTTATTTATCTTTAAATAATTTGATTATAGCTTATTTTAAGCCACTTGTAGTCTAAATAACGTTTTGTATTTTAACCAGTTACAAGTAAACTTGGCCTACGTGCTTTGCTTTTTCACTTTTCTTTCATCCATCCTTCTAGATGAAACAATATAGCTTTCTTCTAGTGTTATCTGCTTTTATGCCCTGTACAGTAACTACAGCTTGTAATAACTAGGCCAGACATACACCAACTAGTCAGGCTGTTTTTTGTCGGTCTACTTTGCATTAATAATTTACTTAATCACGTTGGGAAATCAGTTTAAGACATCTATTTATAACCGGTCCCATTGTTTCAGGCAGTGTGTGATCGTTAGCTCTACAAGCCGTGAAGATAAAAATCATCCAATTTTGGAAATAACGATGATTATCATCTCGGGGGGGAGGGGGGGGAGATTAACAGTCGTCGATGCTTGTACTACACATTAGGGTAATAGCGGCTTCTGCGGAGGGGCTCAGACGCATGGGCTGACGTCACAGCCACATGTTCTCTTCACGGATCACCTCTCCGTTCACCTGCCTACATATAAATGAGATAATTGGCCTTTCGTTTTGCGGGCAGGAAGCAGGTGTGGCTGAGGTACTGCTCTGCTCCGAGACAGAGATGTGCTAACTTGAGTGCTGACGAACGGTTCAATGCAGGTCCGTGTTCCCCGGGGGGGGGCGTCTTCATCGATCTTACTGTAGGGCTGATATTGGGGGAGGGTGCACACGTCAGCCTGCTGTAAAACCTACTTTCTGCTTTGCGCGGTGTTAGGTTGCGCTGCATTTAGTGCCTTTGTTCTTGTATTTGGAGGTGGGTGTCATTAATTCAATTTCCATCTTCTCTCGCTCGTTTTCTCTCCCGATCTCCCTCACCGCATTGGTCTCCTTCTGGACCGTCTGTCTGCTCGCTCCGATCACGCGCTCACCAAACCCCCCCCCCCCCCTGCCACCTCCTCCGTCTGTGTCTGTCGCTGTGAGACACGGGGACAGATAATATCTGCCTTAACCTCTCCTCTAATCCCCTCACTGTCTGCTCGTTCACCTCTGTTTTATTTGTTTTCATTTTCCTGTCCTTTTATTCGTTTATCCCTCCCTCACTCCCTCCCTCCCGCATCGGTTTAAGTGTGCTTGGTCATCACGCCATTGATTATTCTTCACTGTACTGTCTCTCTCTCTCTCAAGGGATGGCGTATCAGCTGTCAGACCCATCCAAGACACCCACGCACAATCCCCCCCTCACCCCGTGTTTCATGTCTCCACCCCGCACACCTTTCCGTGTAGAAACGAATGCGATAACCATCCATTCACTTCTCCTTTCTTGCCTGTACCCCGATAACACTCCCGGAAAACTAGAGAGAGACTCTCCTTCGGATTCAGCCAAGGAGCAATGCAATGACAAAGAGGGTGGGGAGACTAGCGATCGATATATTAGGCTCCTTCCGATTGGCCGATCCACATTGCTCGGTTTGCATCGCAGCTGCTGATTGGCTGTTGCAGTGTTCCGTGCTCAGCAGCTGCAGCTATGGGGATTTGCCCTTCCTGCCGGCTGCTCTACTTTCCTTTTCAATCACAAAAGCCACGTTTAGATCCTGAACTCTGCAATCGGCGCGTGGTTTATGACCTCGCTGTTTTGTTTTGAGCTGACTTTGTCGCCCTAGAGTCGTAAAGTGACGTTGCTGTCTCCCATGTGCTCTCTCTCTGTCCCTTTTCCTGCCTCCTCCCTCTTTTCCCTCCCTCCCTGTATCTCTTAATCAAGACACAGCCTGCCCTTTCCTTTGCATTGCTGCCTGCCTCCCGTCTGCACTCCTCCTCTACCTCTCTTGCACTCTTTCACTCGCGCTTTCTGCCATGCGCTTTCAGCCTCTCTCTGTTTGTCGCTCACCTCTGTATTCCCCAGTTACAGGTTTGCAACCTAAACAGCTGCTGCTTCAGGCATTCCCTTTGTTGTTTTGAACTTTTAGCACCATTTGGAATGGGACAAGCTGTTTTAACCCAGTTTGTTTTTGTGTCTTTTCGCAAAGACAGGTCTCCTGCTGCAAAGGACTCTCTTAGAAGTTTGTGAGGACACGTCACAGTGCGATGAAAGGGACGCAGGGAGAACAGGAGGGATGAGAAAGCGATTCAAGTGAAAGAAGTCTCGCATCACCATAAAGTGCCTCATCTGGATGCTGCGGAAGCCCTTCTCTGTGTCCGCTTCGGAACGCTCTCTTTCCCGCTGACTTGAGTGAGTGTGTGTGCGTGTGCGCTTGGCCTTGGCTCGGGCTATATTTCACCCTGACAGTCAATCAACCCATTTGCCTGTTCCTCGATTCCAGCTCCGCCTGCTCACCATTTCACCTTTTAATACAAGGACACCAGTCGATTAGTTTCCCTTTTGGGTTCTCAAAGTGTCTCTCCCTTGACTTCTGCAGTCTCTCCATCCCTGGCGACCCAGACATGCAAGTATCTTTAGGGACTGCTGCGCCTATGGCAACAGGGCAGGGGGTTTCGGAAGCCTAAATTTAGAGAAAGTCCGTTTTACATCAATGCAAGAGGGCTATTTTAAATCCAGAGCTCCGGAGGGTGAGTCTAGACAGTGGGGCGACCACTACAGACAGATACAAAGTGCGGCTCTACTCTACTTTTAATGCCTCGTTCTCCTGGACGGCAGCCGAAGATGCACCGCAGCATGTCACATTGACCTACTCCACCTCAGCACTCTCAATTCATCGCTCTGCCTGCCTGACTTTAAACTGATCTCATATTCTCGTCGTACTTCCTCAACCAGCCGATCAGCAGACTATGCCCCCTTCCTGTCCATGAGAGACTTTGCTTTTCATTACTAGACTGGTAGTGTGAGGATCTCCTTGCCACTGTGCTCGTTTTTTGCAGCTTTTGTGCTTCATCACGCCTGGCTGCCCCACCCCAGCCCTCAGCTCACCCACCGCTCGCCGAGGGACCGCCATGGCCGTCAATGTGACCATGGGTCGCGACACCAAGTGGCTGACGTTAGAGGTATGCAGAGAGTTCCAGCGTGGAACCTGCTCGCGTTCGGACACCGAATGCAAGTTCGCTCACCCCTCTCGCACCTGCCACGTGGAGAACGGCCGTGTCATCGCCTGTTTCGACTCACTCAAGGTAACCCGGATGCACTTGCACTCAGACAATCGAGTTTGTTTTATTATTGCACTGTGGTATATTAACCATTAGATCATTATTTAATGTTTTACTACAGAATTCATCATTCAGATATCAGTAACACCTCTGAGCTGTTTTGCTGAGTAGTGATCTTTCTCAGCTCTAAAATGGATTTTTCTGTCAGATTCAGCATAAGACACTGCCACCTCTGGTCATGGATTGGTCAATTATGATTATAAGTGCTGTGATGGAACTGTGGGACAGTCAACAACTGTTCAAGATGAGGTTAGGGATAGCAAAAGTCAAAGTTTACGAATATGTCATTGAAAACAAGTATATTGATTGACTTGCAGTGTTTTGCGGTAAAGCTAAAAAAACATGCTAATGCCATGGGATTATCTACAAAACCATCCATGGAAATTTTTGAGAATTTTTTTTATCTTAAATACTGCTTTTCTTTGGAAGTATGATGAAGTCATTTTAGAGGGAACAGGAACATTTTACTCGGAAAAAAGTCCATTATCGTTAACCCCTCCTGTCACTCAACATTTATTTTTCTGTGGAAGTCAAAAGGAGGAATTTTTGAAGAGTTTACATTTTTATGCCATAAAGAATGGGAACTGGAGCTTTGATGCTTCAAAAAGTGACCTCATATATACTACTATTACAAGTTTGATCATTACGTCTTTTTTTTTTTATTATTATTTTATCTGACTGAAAAGTTACAGTACGTACATTTATAGTATTTCTCAAATTGAAATGTGGCACACAAGTCATAATTACTTTTATGATGCCTTTATGGTGTTTTTATATGCTTTTAGAGCTTGCAGTCCTCAGTGGCCATTCATAATAGCTCACATTTGTTGTACCTTTTATTTTCTGATTCGTCCATGTTAATCTCAGAAAGCAGCAGTGCTTTGGCCTGTGGCTCAGTCAGGACTCACATGGCGCTGAGCACTGAGCTATGAGCACAACAAATGTGTTTATGTGTTTATGTCTCCGCGTATGTGTTTATTTGCAGCGAAAGAGCCAGACAAGGCCCTCTCTGTCTGAGTGCAGCAGCTGTCTCCTCCTTTATTGAGCTAGAATGTATTATTTGGCCATTTTTTTGGCTGTGTACAGCATGTGTGGGGGAGCTCAAGAGGAGTGAGAGAGAAAGCTACACGAGGCCTAGCAACAGCAACGACCGACTGGATACAGTAATCCCTCTGAACCGTGTTACAGTCGTTAGCACTGGGTGCCAGTGACCTGTGTAGATTACTTGCTCATCCAATTGTTTGATTGTTTTTATCAGAACAGTAAACGCAGCCATCTGAAAACTCAGGGATAGATTGCTGTTATGACTGAGAGAGGGAGGGAGATCAAATAAAGCTAGAGAAAATATCCTTTGTAATGTTTGTATGCGTGTGTCTCTAAGGAGTTTTAATGGTGCCTGCTGAAGTGCTGAGGAGAGGTGCGCTTAAAGTCGGCATGAAACGTAAATTATGATCATCTTTTCTCCTTTATTGTGACAAATCTGAGTGAAAAGGGTTCTTGAAAAGGAAAAAGCTTAGGGAGGAACTTGGTTGTGTCAGTTCCAATCAAATTGATTGGATTGTTGTTGTTTCCTAAAACATGAAAAAAAAAATTGATATAGGTTGCACTTTATTTTACAATGCATGTAGTTTACTACAGTTATTACAATAATTTTTCTCATTACAGCTTGTGTACAAACAAAGCCAACACATTTCAGTTCAAACTACATCTAAAAGTGAATTTTGCATCCAATGACCCATTTAACATTTATGTATACCTTGTGTAATATTTTAGGTGTTAAGGGCAGTGATGATCATTGATTTTCTTTTTTACGTTAAAATATCTTCAAATGTATCTCCAGACCTAATCTCACTCCCTCAGGCCTCTCTTTTCTCTGCGCCCCTCCACAGCTACACATCTCTGCTAATTTATCGACTTCCCTAATGGCTGCTACTATGTCCACCAGCCCCTGCTCTTGCGTTTTTGCTGTTCATTGACCATTAATCTGGTTTGGTTTGCTTGAAAACGTATCAGAGATGCATGAAGTAGGCAGTCAGCTAGTCTATGTAAATGTGATTCGGTTATTGATGTAGTACTGGTGCTGGCACAGGCTTCTGTCTGAAAAACTAAATTAGCAGGTACTGTCATTGGCAGCGTCTAATTCACATGAACATGAGTTGAAAAGCTATTTTTAGGACATAGAACAACTAAATGGACACTGAGAGACACTGTTCCAGGAAGTGCATTTAATGGGGACATGTCATGGAAAACAGGATACTTTTAGACATTTTGCGAATAACAGAATTGATGTACCATATTGAATATTAAAGTACACAACTGTTCAGGTTTGGGGTTGCTTTATAAATGTTTTTGAAAGAAGTCTCTTTATGCTTACCAAAACTGCTTTCATTTCATGGAGTGAAAACAGTAATATCTGAAATATTTTTACAATTAAAAATAACTGCTTTTTATATGAATATATTTTACAATGCAATTGATTTGTGATGACAAAGCAGATTTTTTTTCAGGATCATAACTTCCCATGACCCCTCAGAAATGATTGTAATATACTGATTTACTGCTCAGTACACATTTATTTTTATATTATTACTGATGCAAACATTTGTAATGCTTAATTTTTTTTTTTTTTTAAAGTTGCCAGTCACCGCCAGCATTTTTGATGATTTTCACCTACATTTAATGGCCTTCAGAATATTTTCTGCTAAGCATATATGAACAAAATTTATATCAAAATAAAGAACTCAGCTTCTGTTTTCAAAAAAAAAATGTGTTCTGTTTATCATCACTTGAATGCAGATAGGTTAGGTAAAATTAGTACATGTGTAAACATGTATACATATGTTTACACACACACATACATTTATGGACACACATGTATACATATGTTTACACACACACATACATTCATGGACACAAATGCATACATATGTTTACACACACACACACACATACATTTATGGACACACATGCATACATATGTTTACACACACACACATACATTTATGGACACACATGAATACATATATCTACACACACACATACATTTATGGACACACATGCATACATATGTTTACACACACACACACACATACATTTATGGACACACATGTATACATATCTTTACACACACTCGCACACATACATTTAGGCTACATACATACATATGTACTGTACCCATATATACACACACATAATCTATGTGTGAGATCCCTCTCACACATATACATACATAGTTATTAATACCACTATAGTGTAATTAATAATAGTGTCCGTCACTTGTTTCTGTGTCTGTAAAGGCATCTCCATCACTGACTAGCCTAAAGTCGTCACTAAAAGATTCAAAATCGTCAAAACACAATCTACATGCATGATCTATATATATGATCTATATTGTCTCTGATACTTCCGTTTATGACGATTGTTGTTTTTTCCAGCCGGTAGAGCCGGGAAGTCTCGTAACTCATTCAAGACATGCGCTAGGGCTTTCCTTGATGTAATACACCTAGGAAAGGGATTGACATTTTATTAATAATTTCATCATTTCTTAATTTTTTTATTTAAAAATGGAAATTGCGTAAATAAAATATTGATTTCTTTTAAACAAATATCTCACTGACCCCAAAAGTTTGAACAGCAGCATATTTCCATTCACATTAACATCACAAAACATGAAGCATGATTTGAAATGATACATCCCTCAATCAGACAAACTCCACTTGTATTGATAGTCTAATAAACACTAAGTATAGTTATACATAGTCTTGCACATTCTGAGAACCTTAGCTGCTTTGAATGGCCAAGGCCCACCCAAGAGGCCATATGACTGACAGGCAAAGCAACAAATCATATTTCGATTTGTGTTGCATCATGTTAAGGTGTGTCGAAATGTCCCCACAATAACAGATAAGTGTATAAAGCTGGTTTAGCACCACAACATCTTTGTTTCTAGGCACACAGCTCCTGGAAATCCTGTAGAATTCAACCAATCATGTAGAATGTTTCCAATTTTGTGTGCCATATGCAGGCTGAGGCTGTATTATATGTGGAGTGGGATGTCTTATGGGGGCCATCATGTTGAAATCGCATGACCAATTAAATGCTAAGTCCTAGAAAACCGTATTGTCACAATCAAGTGCTGAGTACACCTTTAAACGATGAAAACAAAACATGGTTGTTTTAGGAAACTAAGATTAATAGTTCACTTAAGAAAGGAAAAATAAAATTCTGGGGAATAAACTCTTTAAGAAGTAAAAGGATTAGAAAAAGGATTCACCATGAAAAGGTTCAATATATTATACATATAACTACAAAGGATATTGTAGTTTAATCATATTTGCATTCTGCTTTCTTCAGTTGTGCCTTTTCCTTTTTCTTCCTCCCTCTCCCTTTCTTCCTCTCTGACCAATCAGTAGTGAGGAGACAGTATGAGGCAAAACTTACTCTCGGTTGCCGGGTGTGTTACCATGACTACGCAAAGGAGATCCCTGACCTAGTCCGTCCTACGTGACATGACTTACAGCTTTTCATCTCTCACGTATCTCAGCTCGTAGGGACACTGTCAAAGCCCTCAGCATATTTCCCGCATCTTGTTTTTTTTTTCACTGTGTACTATTGAAATGAGCGGCGTGTTCTTACTGTCCTTCAGAATGTTAAAGCTTGGCTGTGAGGCTGCTTCTCATGTGTGCTTTGGCAGGATCACCTGTCTGCTCCTTTGAGACGCTCTGCTCATTACCCACACACTCCCACAACACATGGCGCTGATGCAATTGCTCTTAATGTCAGTGTGTGAATTCGCCGTGCGAGTGTCAGGGCACACAATTAATAATGTTGCACATATTTGTGACATTTCTGCGTGCAAGTGCCTGTGATTGTTTTATTACGAAGAACTGTAATGATGTGTTGTTGTGTATGGCATCCGCCTCAGACAGCACACCCATTAACCACTACAACAGTCTGACTGTCTGATACATATTTCCCACAAAAGTACTTTTTGACTTGGCAATCTCTAATCCGATTAAAAAATAGTTATTTTTAATGATTACAGAATTTATACACATTTTTCTATTTTTCTGTGTATTTTCTGTTTAAATGTTTGTACATTAAAGGGATTTATATTTTAAGAAATTATCATAATTATCATTTTAAATCTGCCATCCAGTCAGTGGCGGCTCCTGACAAAAATTTCTGGGGGGGCAACTGTTCCGATGATGGCAAAGAAAACCGCTTTAATGGCTAAAATTATGATAAAATTCAGATAGCCAACTTTACAGCATTACATTGCATTGTTTGATTTGGTTTTCCTGTTCCTAGATGGCAACATCAGGCATGAATTGTACAAACTGTACAGTATTTTGAATAGCTATATTAAATTTAT